>CM045748.1:31162859-31182859 GCA_024760905.1 Plotosus lineatus
TTTATTTAAACTGTAGTCTTTATTTAAACTGTATTTAGCTGTATCATCACACCTGAATTATCCTTCACCCATGAAAAAAAATACATTTTAAATTCACTAAAATCTACAATTTCTTTTTGAATCAAATATAATAAATACTGTACTGTGTATTGTATTTCTTTTGTTTTACTCTTTTCATGGCTGAATTATTTAGAAGCTATTCCATAGGGGGCGCTCTTTCACTAACTGTCGTTGTGTACCGTACATGAAGATTGCATCATGCATGCAGTGCTCAGATTGATTTACAATGGAGCAGTTTTTGGTAAAATGTATTTTTAAACATTTTTTAAAAGGACCATCCTGGGGTTTGCCCTGATTGGTCAGGATGACAGAGCAAAGTTTCCTTTGAGAGCCTTTTATTAATGATGTCACCGTTCTTTATTATGGGTTCAGCATTAATCACCATGTGTTAATTAATAACTCCTGTCTGTGACACTGGAGAAAGACAAGGTTTTTGGCTAATGCAGTGATCCATAGAGATTTTTTTTACCCACCTTCGAGGACATAAACACACTCCTTGTTTGGTGGGTAGGTGTTGGGGTAGTTGGGAGACATGAACTGGCCTCCGCTGATGGTTTTGGTCCAAATGCCACACTGCTCATTCTTGGATGGAGGTCCATCTTGATTCTGAGTCTCTGTGAAGAAGGATTACAGAGATGTATTTAATCCCTGCAGAAGATTATAACAGAAGACCCAGAACAGATCTTTTTTGTTTATGTTTTTTCAAAAGGATCTTGAGATTAAAATTCTTCTCTAATTTTCTCATAATTCAGCAGAGCTCTTGATTAAATCATTAATACCTTAACACCACTGTCTGCTTTATCAGAGAAAGCATGTTTGTGTCTGTTGTGGAAACGCTCAGTGAATTTAATCTGCTGTAGATGTTGATATGACAGCGAGCACGTGTTGAAACGTACCTCTGATTTTTTGCGCAAGAGCGAAGCCCTCTTCAATCACAATGAGAAGAATCCAAGCTGAGGAAAAAAGAAACTTGGTTAACAGCGTCCATGCAGAATATAGAAACAACTATTAGAGGAGGGATGGCGAGAACAGAAATCACTTGTATAGGTTAATTATGAAGGACAAAGTGAATTAATGAATCATCTCTCTGTATGGCTCAGTCAGGTCTCAAATCGGCTATTAATAATAATGATAATTAATGAATATCATTAATTCAGGTTCAGGCCAGGACTGCAGTGGATCTTGGGAACACTGAGGGGAAAGGCAGGAATAAAACCTTTCAGAAGAAGGAACTAGAGAATCTGTAGGAACCCAGAGAACCTGGGAGCTCAAATACATGCCACTGTTAACTCTTGAGCAAGACACTTAACCCTGAACTGTATCTCCTAAGATCATCAGCCAAGTGGTATAAAGTCTCACAGAGAGTAGACAGGTTTTCATAATAACATCGCAGAGCCAACTCACACAACCTTGCACACTCACATTTACACCTAGGGGCAATTTGGAACAGCCAATGAGCCTAACGTGCACATCTTTGGACTGTGGGCAGAAACAGGAGTATCTGGAGGAAGCACGTGCAAGAACAGGGAAGAACATGGAAACTCCGCACAAAAACAGCTTTGCTGAGCCCAGAACCTTCTTGCTTTGTGGTGGATGTGCGAACTGTTATACCGCAGTGCTACCCAACATGGTAATTTTGGAGGATTCAGCCTAATTCTTAACATTTCTATAGTAAGATCTATTGCCTTAAATGCTGGGATTGTTTTTATTTTCTTTGGTAGAGAGAAGAATGTACAGTGGTACCTGACCTTACAAAATGAATCCGTTCCAGAACCTTTTTCGCAACCTGGATTTTTCGTAAGTAGAACTGCATTTTACATGTAAAACGCGTGATTCATTCCAAGGCCCCCAATACTACCCTTTAAAAGTGATAAAAGCATTCCTTTTAAGGTACTTACTTCGTGTTGACCATGTCTTCTTAGCAGAGTTATAATCTTACAAATGTTTATTCAAGGATAAAAAAGTCTGAGCCAAAAAATAAAGTTGCAATCAGCACACCCGAAAAACTCCATGAAACAAGCTGCTGCTCAAGGGAGCTGCGTCATCCCTCTTAGCCAATGGGAGGTCAGCGAGGCGGGATGTTGGGTGATAGCCAATGGGAGGGAGCTGCGTCATTGCTCCTAACCATTGGGAGGCCAGCGGGGCGGGATGCTGGGAGATAGCCAATGGGAGGGAGCTGCGTCATCCCTCCTAGCCAATGGGAGGCCAGTGGGTGGGATGTTTGGAGATAGTCAATGGAGAGCAATTCATGAATTGTTTTAATGTTTGAATGGCGCGTTTGGCACGTTTCGTGAGGAGAACTTGTTTCGTATACAGAGACAAAAAATTTTGGAAAATGTTTTTCGTAACCTGGGTTTTTCGTTTGCTGGGCCTATTGTAAGGTGAGGTACCACTGTACAGAATTATAAATTAATATGTTAAAGTGACAGAGTAGGTAGGAGTATTCGGGAATAAAGTGGGAGAGGCCTGATGGTTTGAAATTGTGCACGGGACCGATGTAGGGTATATTGGTAGAAGAATGTTGAGGATGGAACTTCCCGGTAGGAGGAGAAGAGGGAGGATAAAGAGGAGAGTTATAGATGTGGCACGAGAGGACATGAATGGTGGTGAATGGTGGGATGGAGAGGAATGCAAAGGACAGAGCGAGATGAAGAAGGATGATCTGTTGTGTCGATCCCTAATGGGAGCATCTGAAAGAAAAAGAAGAATCCTGCTACCTTTTCTGTTCTGAAATGTTCCAGGATTTCCAATGGAAGTGTTAGTGTCGATATTTTATCAGTGAAATTTCTCTGGATGCCATTTTAGAATATTGATGAATACGCTACATAAAAATATAGCACTCCGTTGCTTGAGTACCCACACCAAACTAATCATACTGCTGTCATGTCAAGTGAAAGTTTTTTTTATTATTATTGCCTGTTATTACATTGCCTGCAATTACATGACCACCACGAACCAAGGAGGGGTAAAAGCACCCACCCTCTCTGTGACATGCGATGCTAGCCACCCGCCTCTTTTCAAACTACTATGCATACGTGTTTTTGGGGTGGCCTGACACACTCGGAGGGAAAGCGCTATCCACCCTCATGCCTATGAGCTCACAGATACCTAACTCACATCGCACACCTTGGTGATGTGCCAATAGGGAGCCTGACATGTGAAATGTTAAATGAGATGAATGTTCAGTTTTGGAAAATATTGTTTTGTTGAATCGTCTAAAAAAAAATAACCCATTTGAAAAAAATTATATATGAGGATATCAAGTATACGTACACTTTTTTATAATATCAGGGATTTTTCCAAAAATATACTGTACATATTACCATGACTTGTGTTTTTAATTTCAATTCATCTGGACCCTACCAAACATCACTGTTACTGTAAATTTAATGGGAAGATTGAAATATTCTTGCTATTCCCAGATGGTGTTTAAAGGTGGTCTTATGGCCGGGGAAGAGTTTTTTCTGCGCTGCCCTCATATCTCCAGATGGTGGTGTTTATTAATATTATCATAACCACTGCAGGGTTATTATTGATACGCGCACACAGGAGAACTGAATCTCATTTTTATTTAATATACCTGGGAACTGAATGGGAAACTTTTAGGCATGCCCAATCAGAGCTGCTCTTATTTACATATTAGGGAAGAATACACCAACCTTTTATATAGGGGCAGTGGTGGTCTAGTGGGGGGCAGTGGTGGTCTAGTGGTATAGGGCGCTGGATTGCTGATCCAAAGGTTGGGGGTTCGAGTCCCACTCTCCACAAGGTTGTCACTGTCCCCCCCAGTGCGGCTAACTGGGTTATCAAAGGCAGGCCATGTCTGTCACTGTCTATGGTGAGAGGCATGTAAAAGAACCATTGCTGACATTCGTAAAGAGTAGGCTGCAAAGCCGTCAGCGTGTTTCTGTCCCTTGCTAAAAGGGTTGTGACAGGAAGGGCATCTGACGTAAAAAAAAACCTCTGCCAAATCAAAATGTGCGAATCAAGATGAATCGCTGTGGCGACTCCTGAGTAAAAGGGAAAAAGCCGAAAGGAAGACAGACAGACACCAACCTTTTATATATGACCTCAAAGACTTCTTCGTTAGTTTAGTGTACTCAATTAAGGTCTAACCAGAACACCAATGCCATGCTCTTTTCACTGAGAGGGTGCGGTGAGGGATCAGGATATCTGTCATGTGATTATTCATGAAACATGTGCAAGCATACGCAAAGAAGCGATAGATCCTTGTGGTCCAAATGAACAGTCCCAGTGGATTTGCCTTAATGTCTATAATAGAGATAAATGATAGTACTGTGTGCGTGTGTGTGTGTGTGTGTGTGTGTGTTTGTGTGTGTGTGTGTGTGTGTGTGTGTGTGTGTGTGTGTGTGTTAGCCTCAAGCTCTCACAAGCTGCTCTACACTAAAATAAAGCTCTGTAATCTCCAAGTGTGTGTGTGAAGGGTTATGTTTGACAAGATTGATCCATTTAGTGGTCAGAGGCCAACGGCGTTATGGGCAGAGAAAACATATGAGGACATCGATCATGACGTCTCCTATTAAAGCCCACGCACCATGACAACAGCCGACGAGGAAGCTTTTATAAGTGGCTCGACTGCTTACGTCTTCAAGTGTCATATCATGTCATGTCACATCAAGTCACGTGGCATAAAAACAGATATTATACTCATTATACTCACCGTAGGAAATGATTATAACCCAATTCCATTCCTCTCTGGCACTTCATTTCGAACACTTTTATATTTATTCACTGCGCCTGCCTCTGGCAGTAAAGGATATAAAAGCAGATGGTAAAGGAACATTCAGAGTCATAAGAGATAATCTGCTGAGTGCGTTTCTCGCTCTAAAAGCAGCCTAAAATAATTGAAGTAGGTCAATATATTATCTCTAAAGGCCGTTCTGTGTTCAGCTCTCCTGTGCGAGACGGAGCACTAATGTGGCGATAAGCTTTAATGCCCATATTCACGTTTCACCAAACTATCTGTGTGTTTCCCTGATAAGCCTCTAACTATCTGTGATTTATCTGTCACTGCACGGACCATCTCAGACTCACAAGCAAATCAAGTGGAAAGCCGGGATAATATCGGGCCAGACCTTTCACAGCCGGCCCACGGTATAGAAATCAGAGATGTCGTCTGAAATAACGGCTTTGACAGCTTTGGATTGGAGACAGCGACAGGACTGGGGCTTTAATTTCTGCAAGGTTAAAGGGAGACATTTTCAGGCTATTATGGGCTTATATGAGTCGATATGATTCAGTTAATTGCACTGACCTATTCGAAGGTGAGGGTTCCCCCCCCCAAAGGGGAGTGAAGCAGAAATATGATCTGAATTTCCATTTTGAATCCTCTGAGATTACAGAAGTTTTCTTTTTACTTCTAATGGAAAACTCTGCTTTATTTATTTTAGCTCTAAAAGTGAGAGTTGATTAAAAGCATCAGCAAAAAAAAAAAAAAATCTTCAAGAGCTCTAATAGAAATCTCAAACTAATTCTGAACTAATGAAGCCACTGGCAGTTTTCCATCGAATGGGTCATTTCAATTATACATATGGACTTAATGTAGCTACTCAGCACTTAATAAATAATAAATGAGAGACTCTACTTAAACAAGAAACTAATTGCGATGAGACAAAACTACAGTTCACTTTCATTTAGTACAATTTCAGATATTATGAGTAATATTTCTTGTTTTGAAGCATTTTAATGACGTATATGGGTGTTCCATGTAACTGCTTTATTTTAAAGGTTTATAAGTAATAAAAAAATGACCCTGCAAAAATCACTATTGCAATTTTATCCTGATTTTACTTTTTAATGTCATTATACAATCCTTTTTAAAGGAAATTAAACCCAAACTTAATAAAACATTGCATACAATCTATGTCTGTTTTTATAAAACTGTTTCATGGATCTTTTCTGTGTAAAGAATGAAACCGCCCAATAGCTCATTGTATTGCGAAAACAGTGAAAAATCAAGTGATCATCTGTTTCCACTGGCAACATGAAACGAATTTGCATTTTAATACACTGTGTTGTATTTTTTTCTTTTATATCTGCAAGTGCACTCTTGCTGTAATGAATGAATTGGAATTGTGTATGAATTGCACAAGTGCCTATTTTATTCTATTCAGAAGTTCACCAGTTTATATTTGATTGTTAGTTTAATATATTTATAGTGTTATTATTGCCATTAACTTGTCATATTTGAACAGACAGATTCATATCCTATTCTCACGATGTTGCACTCTCACAAGAGTGAATCAGCAGTATTTTAAACACGCTAATACAAACTATCAGACAAATATTTAGCAGATTGCTATTTTGAAACTGTAGGTAAAAACCACCTGATTATGAAAGTATGCAGATGTTCATGTATAACAGAAGAGATTGGAAGGATTGCCTTTCATTTCACTTTAAAATAATTCCCTCATAATTAACCTATGTAGTCAAATTAACATCCCTACTAAATAATGTAAATGCATAATAGCCCGAATGGACTCAGTCCAGGGCATTTCTGTGTGGCGCTTGCATATTCTCCCCTTGCTTATGTAGGTCTTCTCTGGTTACATTTACATTCATGACATTTGGCATACAACCTTATCCAGACTGACTTACATTCATTATCTTTATACAACTGAGCAATTGGGGGTTAAGGGCCTTGCTCAGGGGGCCCAACAGTGGCAGCCTGGTGGTACATTGGCTTGAACAGCCACCTTCTGATCAGTAATCCATAGGCTTAACCCGTTAGCCAAAACCGCCCAGGTACTCCATTTTGTTCCCCACTGTCATGCACATTAGGATAATTAGCTGTTCAAGTTGCCCTTAGATGTGAGTGTGGGAGTTAATGGTGTGTGTGTGTGTGTGTGTGTGTGTGTGTGTGTGTGTGTGTGTGTGTGTGTGTGTGTGTGTGTGTTAGAAAGACTAAGCAGTTCTGCAAATCAGTGAGAGAATATTATTCTCTGAAGGCGAGCTGGTTGACGTTCTGTCTAGAGAACTACTCAGTGACATCCACTCTGCCTTTTCGTACTGTATATACTCTGCAAGAATATTGGAAAATCTATTTAAAATGATATTGCATGGGTTATTTTTATATTTTTAATTGATTTGAACATTATTCTGAGTTTGGGGGGTGGATAATTAACAGTTATTCATTGAAAGCAAGGGAGAAGTCATTACACAGTCTTTCAGAAAGAACAAAATTGAGCACCATCCACTGAACCTGTAAGGAATAATTGTTTTAATATCGTACACGAGAACATAAATTTTAGTAAACACGACTACACAGTGAAGTACACTGCACTCTCTAATGGTACTGTATATTTTTACACTCAGTCAAAAACAAAGATGATTTTTTTTTTATGGTTTAGAATGATTGCTGCAAGTGGCTGAATTGGGTGTTTTAATTCGAATATTATCCACTTGGGATAATTTTTTAAATCTGTAGACAGCAGACCAATCAGACTGTGCTATTAATGTGTAGTATATGCTGAAGTGGATTTACATTTCAACTCTAAACAGAGCAATAATGACTTTATCATCGATATCGAAACTACTAGTATATATAAACCTTTCCTACCTAATTTATAAATTCACATTTTTTTAAAGAAATACAGCTTTATTTAATAATACTTTAGAAAATAATCAATAATCGACTTTAGATTTAAAGAACCAAAATTTAATAAAAAAAAAATCATGTCCCTGTGTTTTTATCATCATCATTTTCTATAACCGCTTAATCCTAATTAGGTTCATGGGAAGGCTGGTGCCCATCCTAACCGACTCCAGGTGAGGACAGAATACACCCTGGACAGCTCACCAGGCCATCGCAGGGCTGAAACACACTGACAGCTATGTGGCTCCTCTTGTCGAAAGTCAGTAATGGTTCTTTTACATGAAGCTCACACCGGAGACAGTGAGAGACATGGCCGGCCATTGATAACCCAGTTAATGCACTGGGAGGGAGAGTGACGAGTGACAAACTGTTGAGAGTGGGGCTTGAACCCCCAACCTTAGGATCAATGATCCAGAACCTTTACCATCAGGCCACCACTGCCTCTGTGTTGTTATGACTACTGTTACTAATATATCATATAAGATCATATATCATTTATATAATGAATAATTTTCTATGTAATAAGATTTGATTAGTTTGATGCTTGTTAGAACAAACACATTGATATAATTGCACATAATGAGATCAGACCGAAGAAGCTCTTTTATAATATTTGAATGGAGCAGAGTTGCAGTAATGCCTGAACTATCCACTCCTCACATTAGCGGTAATGAAGTTTAGTTTAAGGCCTGTCTGATTTCCATTATTGAGTTCTAATTGTTTACCTTTTAAGTTCTGTTTATCACCATGTAACCACACAACATCCTGAAGTTCTTACGTTCATTTTCTCTACTTTCTTATCCTTTTTACAATCATCTGACTTATGCCAGGATCACAGGGTTGATTGATATGCGGTTGAGTACAAGATATTTCCTGTACTGATTCCATGATACTCACAGTGATGACTATGCATTTTCTGCAATGTTTACATAGAGATATATATGTTTTATTTTTTAATGGAGCTTTAAAAGCATCCCAAGTTCTGCAATATAAGTTTAAGATATATAAATACATATGGTAACTATACGAGGTTCAGGCTTTCAGCCAATGGTTCGCAAAAAAAGTGATTTATTTAACAAATGTGATAAGGGGGCAGAATAAACCTATACATATAATTGCATCACTGATTTAGTTTATATATGTATATAATAATAATAATAATAATAATAATAATAATAATAATAATAATAATAATAATAATGTAATGATGAATCATAGCATCTCCAAAACTGAATATGAATCATTTGTAAGAATTTCACAGAACTAACAGACTGGTCAGTCCAGTAATTTAAAAGAAAATAATACACCTTGAATTGCTTGCATACTTATATCTATGAGTACTACGTCATCTTTAATTGAACTATAATATCATAATAATAATAATAATGATCATCATCAATTATCTCTTGACTATTAGTTTCCTACATTATTATTATTATTATTGTGGATGCTTATATAGCACAACTTCATACACACGTATGTATGCTCAATGCGCATGAGACCCCAGTGCTCCGGGTACCCATCGCCACTGTACAGCACCAGTTGTTGTGTTGTTCTATCCTTTTGATGCTGAGTGGCAAGCAGGAAGCAACAACTCCCAAATTTTATCGTCTCATGGTATGACGCGGCCGGATTCAAACGCCGACCTTCCGGAGGACAAAGCGGATGCTCTACCAACTGAGCTAAATCCCCGGTCCCCTGGTTACATTACCCACAATGCTGCTCCTCTAACTGTTTGTAGTGTCACAGTGGAATTTAGCCGTCGTTTCATTTCTACCTTCAAGGAGTGATGCAGCAGCATTTTAGTGATTTATGCTGTCCAGTTCTCTCAGTTCTGCAACTCAACACTCTGTTCAAATAAATCTGTTTCCATCGCTTCAACTTTTATGCGAAAGCTGCCATCAACCATATTCTGTTAGAGTAGCAGGCCACGTTGCGTGACACTCTGGGACCTAAACGATTGTCGTGTCCGTTAACATCTTATTTTTATGCATTAATACTTTGCTGGCCCTGCAATGGCCTGGTGAACTGTCCAGGGTGTGCTCCACCCTCGCCCAGAGTCGGCTGAGATGGGCGCCAGCCTCCCCGCGACTCTAATTCAGATGAAGTGGTTCGGAAAATGAATGAAAGAATGAATTAATTAATTAATAATTGCGGTTTTCTCGGTTATATGAAAGACTAACTGTGCCGGGGAAAGTCGGGATGGGACAAAATTTTTTTTGCTGAGTTGTTTGTTTACCTCGTTTCAAAGATTAAATGCTTTTTTCTGTTATTGTAACACTGCCGGAAATCAAAGTTACCCTATGAGCATATACAGTATCTGCTAATTTCTTAGAGGAATATTGAAAATACAGCACTGCCCAATAGATCAGCATCAATATTACTAAACATCAAATCTATGTGTGTGTGTGTGTGTGTGTGTGTACTTTTGTGTGTGTGTGTGTGTGTGTGTGTGTGTGTGTGTTTGTGTGTGTGTGTGTGTGCGTGTGTGTGTGTGTGTGAGGGCATTTGTATGTGTGTGTGCATGTGTATGTGTGTGTTTGTATGTGTATGTTTGTATATGTGTGTGTGTGTATGCGTGTGTGTGTGTGTATGCGTGTACTTGTATGTGTGTGTGTATGTGTGTGTGTGTGTGTGTGTGTGTGTGTGTGTGTGTGTGTGTGTGTATGTTTGGATGTGTGCGTGTGTGTATGCGGGTGTGTGTGTGTATGTGTGTTTGTATGTGTGCGCGTGTGTGTGTGTGTGTGTGTGTGTGTGTGTGTGTGTGTGTGTGTGTGTGTGTATGTGTGTGTGTGTGTGTGTGTGTGTGTGTGTGTGTGTGTGTGTGTATGCGGGTGTGTGTGTGTGTGTGTTTGTGTGTGTGTGTGTGTGTGTGTGTGTGTGTGTGTGTGTGTTCATGCTTCCAAAAAGGAAGAATAAGAATCGAGTAAAAGAAAGGTGAGGAGATGAAATGAGCCCTGGCATATAATCCCGGGAGGGTGAACGGAGAAGTGCGCGCACGCGGCAGCGGGAGTTGTCACTTCAGCACCAGTGACATGGCGTGCGGCGAAGTTACACCAAGCGCTGTACAAAGGGCACGAGCAGGAATCCCCAACACAACCAAGATCACATCACACCAGAATATACACCATCTTAAATCCATTCTCAGAACAAATATCTCCTGAAGCACCAAATGTGCCTTCAATTCCCCGCCTGGCGACCCCGAGGCTCGGAGCGCTCTCGTGCACCTGCACATCATTCCGAGAGCAAGAAACAATCCTCCGGGTAAGCGGCTTCCAAATTATTCACAAAAACAGTTTTAAAAATGCCAGCAGACATGATTTCGACTCGGATTACCATCTTTAAAAACACAACAGATCGGAGCCATTCGGCATGAAATCACCTTTTTCCCCTTGCCTTTCTTTTTAATTTCTTGCCTTTCTTTTTAATTTCTTGCCTTTCTTTTTCATTTCTTGCCTTTCTTTTTCATTTCTTGCATTTCTTTTTCATTTCTTGCATTTTTTTTTTTTTCATTTCTTGCATTTCTTTTTCATTTCTAATAACTACACGGTTGGATGAGAGAGTTTCTTGCACTATGGAAGCGCTTTAGGACCCAATCGTGCTGCTTTTCTCAGCACAGAATAAACACTTGGTCAACACAAGTAACAGAAAGAAAACCATCTTCCTTCCACACCAACGCGACATCACACACAAATAACACATGGAGAGCAAATCCGTTGTTGAGTCATCACTCCTGTACACCTGTAGGTGGCGACTCTCGTGTTATAATCACGAGCAACTTGTTAGACATTGGAAATTTGGGCTCCTATTGAATCCATTTGATTGCATTGAATGAGGTTCTGTGAGCCGAACCTGGATCTGCAGCACAAACTCTTTCAGAATGCATCAAGATATTCCAGATGTAGTGCATGGACAGAAACTCACCTCTGTGCATTTCCTCTCCCTGGTAGAAGCTGTCTTGACCCGTTGTAGTTTCCTTTATAGCTTGTTTCAAGCTTTTATTTTATCTTTCCATCCTTTGTGATGCGATCCAGTGCATTTCACTTCAGATCGTCTCAAAAATCCCAACTTTTGTTCTGTGATCCGATTAATCCCATCTCTTCTACAGATGGCACAAGGAACCTCTGATGGTATTCCAAATGCAAAAACGAGTCCTTGACTGTGAAAGACAAGGCTGTTAATCCCATTTAGAAATGCCCTTCTGAAATTTCCCAAACCGAGGCTGTGCTCCTTTGTGCGGAGCTGCAGGGAGACAAAACGCCGCTGGATTGAATGAGCAGCTGTTTGTAGGCATGCAGCTCTGTATAGCCTCCTTATACCACACAGACCTGAGACACACACACACACACACACACACTGAGCTGGAGTCTCCGCCTTTGGAAAGGGGTAATGTGGAAAGCCAAATGATCCATATATCCATAAATCATAGGAAGTGCAATGCAGGATTAAATAAAAACCATCACCAGAAGTCACCACTGGCTCTCTGAATTGTCACAATTCACCATGAAAAGGAAAATTCTTTATGTTCTTGCATGTTAGACATTTTGGAATGCAGCCGTGAGGGGGGGGCACAAACTAGTGCCCGCCTTCACGCAGGTCCCAAGCCCAGATAAATGCAGAGGGTTGTGACAGGAAGGGCATCCGGCATAAAACTTTTGCCTGAATACAAAATGCAAACCATAAAGACAAATTTCATACCGAGGTCGAGGCCCAACCGGGTGCTGGTGGAAATTGGACTACTGTTGGTCGAAGAAGGAGAGGCGAAAGGCGTGTCCGTAGGCAGTGAGAGAAGAGGAAAGGCATGAGTCTAGGACTGAGAGTAGAGACTTTGAATGTTGGAACTATGGCAGGAAAAGCTAGAGAGCTGGCTGACATGATGCAGAGGAGGAAGGTGGACATACTGTGTGTTCAGGAGACCAGGTGGAAAGGTAGCAAGGCTAGAAGTTTAGGAGCAGGTTTAAACTGTTTTATAATGGTGTGGATGGGAAGAGAAATGGAGTAGGAGTCATCTTGAAGAAGGGGTTGGTCAGGAATGTTCTAGAAGTGAAAAGAATGTCAGACAGAGTGATGAGTCTCAAGTTAGAAATTGAAGGCGTGATGTTCAGTGTTGTTAGTGCTTATGCCCCACAGGCAGGATGTAAGCTAGAAGAGAAGGAGAGATTCTGGAGTGAGTTAGATGAAGTGATGCAGAGTACCCCAAGGAGGTGAAAGAGTGGTCATTGGTGCAGACTTCAATGGACATGTTGGAGCAGGAAACAGAGGGGACGAGGAAGTGATGGGCAGGTTTGGTATCCAGGACAGGAACACAGAAGGACAGATGTTGATAGATTTTGCAAAAATGATGGAGATGGCTGTGGTGAATACTTTCTTCCAGAAGAGAGAGAAGCATAGGGTGACTTATAAAAGTGGAGGTAGGAGCACACAGGTAGACTACAGCTTGTGCAGGCGATGTAATTTGAAGGAAGTCAGTGACTGCAAAGTAGTAGTAGGTGAGTGTTGCCAAATAGCATAGGATGGTGGTGTGCAGGATGATGCTGACGGTAAGAAAGGTGAAGAAGGCAAAGGCAGAGCAGAAGACAAAGTGGTGGAAGCTGAAAAAGGAAGCGTGTCGTGTTGTCGTCAAGGAGGAGTTGAAAATGGCTTTGGGTGGTCAGGAAGTGCTTCCAGATAAGGAAGGTGGAGGATTTTAAGTACTTAGGCTCAACAGTCCAGAGCAATGGAGAGTGTGGAAAAGAGGTGAAGAAGCGTGTGCAGGCAGGTTGGAATGGTTGGAGAAAAGTGTCCGGTGTGATGTGTGATAGGAAGGTATCGGTAAGAATAAAAGGAAAAGTGTACAAGACGGTGTTGAAGCCAGCGATGTTGTATGGTTTAGAAACAGTGGCCCTGGGGAAAAGACAGGAGGCAGAGCTGGAGGTAGCAGAGATGAAAATGTTGAGGTTCTCTTTGGGAGTAAGGAGGATGGATAGGATCAGGAATGAGCACATCAGAGGGACAGCACATGTAAGACGTTTTGGAGACAAAGTCAGAGAGGCTAGATTGAGATGGTTTGGACATGTACAGAGGAGGGATAGTGAGTATATTGGTAGTAGGATTCTGAGGTTGGAACTACCAGGCAGAAGGTCTAGAGGAAGACCAAAGAGAAGATTTATGGATGTGGTGAAGGAGGACATGAAGGTAGTTGGAGTAAGAGTAGAAGATACAGAGGATAGGGAGAGATGGAGGCGGATGGTTTGCTGTGGCGACCCCTGAAGGGAAAAGCCGAAAGGAAAAGAAGATGTTATACATTTTGGAGGTGTGGGGTAGGTTGAGATGTTCTAGAGGTCCTTTACATTTATGAGCATGAGAATCATTGTGGTACTGAGTGCATTCATTCATTCATTCATTTACCAAACCACTTAATTCCTCTCGGGTTGCACAGGAGGACTGGAGCCTGTCTCAGCCAACTCTAATGAAGACAGGATGCACTCTGAACAGCTCACCAGCCCATTTAGGGATCAACAGATACACAACCATTCTTACTCACACCTTGCGGCAGTTTTGAACATCCTTCTTCTTCTTCTTCTTTTCCTTTCGGCTGTTCCCTTCAGGGGTCGCCACAGCAAATGATCTGCCTCCATCTCTCCCTATCCTCTGCATCTTCTATTCTTACTCCAACGACCTTCATGTCCGCCTTCACCGCATCCATAAATCTTCTCTTTGGTCTTCCTCTGGGCCTTTTGCCTGGTAGTTCCAACCTCAGCATCCTACTACCAATATACTCACTATCCCTCCTCTGTACATGTCCAAACCATCTCAATCTAGCCTCTCTGACTTTGTCTCCAAAACATCTAACATGTGCTGTCCCTCTGATGTGCTCATTTCTGATCCTATCCATCCTCGTTACTCCCAAAGAGAACCTCAACATTTTCATCTTTGCTACCTCCAACTCTGACTCCTGTCTTTTCCCCAGGGCCACTGTTTCTAAACCATACAACATCGCTGGCCTCATCACCGTCTTGTACACTTTTCCCATCATTTTTGCCGATACTCTCCTATCACACATCACACCGGACACTTTTCTCCATCCATTCCAACCTGCCTGCACGCGCTTCTTCACCTAATTATCTTTAATGTGAATATCTTTGGCCTGCACAAGAAAACTGGCGCATTCAGACTAAACCACCACAATCGTTCTTTTCTGTAACCACTAAATTCTAATTTGGATTGCAGGGAGGCTGGCGCCCATCCCAGCTGACTCCGGGCGAGGGCAGAGTACACCCTGGACAGCTCGCCAGCCATCGTAGGGCGGAAACACACTGACGGCTATGCAGCAACTCCTGTTGAAAGTCAGTAATGCTTCTTTTACATGAACCTCACACCATAGACAATGAGAGACATGGTTGGCCTTTGATAACCCAGTTGGCTGCACTGGGGGGGACAGTGACAACCTTGTGGAGAGTGGGACTCAAACCTCCAACCTTTGGATCAGCGATCCAGCACCTTATACCACTCGGCCACAACTGCCCGAGAAAAAGTAATTTATTTGAGTAATTGGTTACAGGTGAGGAACATGATTTAGTATAAAAACAACATGTGGACAGTGTTGGCTTAATGGTTAAGGCTCTGGGTTAGTGATCTGAAGGTTGACGGTTAAAGTCCCAGTACCACCAGTCTTCCACTGTTGGGCCCTTAACCCAATTGCTCAGTTGTATATATAAAAAAAGATATGTCATGATTCATGATATGTCGTGGGACTGTTCATTTATCTGAAAAAAGATGTAAACCAATTTCAGAATGATGTTGATCAATGTGCCATTGTGAGGAAAGTCTTTAAATATCTCATCGTCCACAGAGAAAGAGCTTCCAGAATTCAGTCTTTGAAGACAATAACAAATTGGAGGATCTCTCTCTTCTTTAATGAGAAGACGTGGTGTCCATGTTTCCAAAAATAGCACGGCATGGTGAGCCATTCACAAAGGTGCACAAATTGTCAGGAAGTAAACTTAGAGCCTTTTTATCATTATTAGTTTACTTTTTAATTTGAGGAATAATATTAGCGTGTTTATGACCCATTTGGCTTTTCAAAAGTAAAGCTCAGTGTAACCAATGGAGGGAGGAACAGTTTTAAACACCAACCATCAGATGCCTCGGAAATGTCTCCAAGAAATTTTCTGTTAAAACAGTAGCCATATTTGTCATCAACCCTCACATGTGTCTTCCTGGAGAGACTTCTTTATATTCAACCCTATTCTGTTATTCCGTGGTCAGAAATGGACCTCTCTTCTCATCTATCATCTGGCAGTTGAGGAACAATCTGTGTCGACTCAGCACAGATGTCTCTTGGAGAATTAATACATTACATCTAATCAAATAATTATAATTGGATCATAAAATAATCAACTTCAAGGTTAAGTACTGGTTTTTCAACTATTTTGGATCACAAGGTGGTGCGGTTTCCTAGGCAACACACCTCAACCGCTGACAATAACGATGTTGATTGGTTGATTGATTGATTGATTGATTGATTGATTGATTGCTTGATCAATCGATTTAAAACAAAAGCTGGGTAAAAGCTAATTTTAAACTATCAATATCCATTTGATGCCCTGTGATAATAGTCTCCCCACAACCCCAATTACTTCAGAAAATTCATAAATGAATGAATATTCATTTGAGACAATATTAATTATTTAAGCTTCCATAATATGTAGTTAGAATAGTAACTAGACTGAACATGAAATTATATTTGAACTATATTTAATTCATACTTAAAATACAAAAAAACTAGGCAAAGGTTTTATATATATATATATATATATATATATATATATATATATATATATATATATATATATATATATATATATATATATTATTCTTCTATAATCACCTGAAGAGAGAGGATGGTTTCACCATCCCTCAAAACAGATCTGTAGTGATAAATGGAGTTTCATTAGAAAGTCTTTGTCCTGTCCTTTTATTTTTGTTATATATATATATATATATATATATATATATATATATATATATATATAAAATGTGTGTATGTGTGAAAAGGAGGGAGATTCCTGAGATTACATGTTTACAAAAATATTCTTGTTAGTATTTCATAGCAGGTTAAATAGTCTGTGGTTTTGTATGGATTGAGGAAAAATTTGATAAAATTAATCATTTTTAGGAATGTATCCGAAAAACTAAATTCAAGAAAGCAGTTAAATTAGTTTTTGCTCAAAACAAATAAACAAGAACTTGGAAAAAACCCAGATAAGCACCAAAGAATCAGAAACACTATGAGGACAGTAATGAGCTCAGGACTGAATTGGGGACCCAGAAAAAAAAAAAAGCTTAAAAATAATGCATTATACTGCTCTTCCTCAATATATTTTGCATGCGTACTTCTTGCCTACTGGTGAAGTTTAGTCGAGTCCCACTATTTTATCCATTCAGAACACAAACACTACGAAAAAAATTCAAGAGCAACTTCGTTCTCTGCAACGCATCAGTTTTTCAGCAGTTCACCCTGTAATGATCCCACTCAGAGCGAGCATCACCGTCCTTGTTTCCCCTCACCTCTTCATTCATCAGGCTTTAGATCCAATTTAAAAGGAAAATAACGGGTGTAATAAATATTCTCTGGATATTTATTGTGATCAGTGGTTTGGATCAGTTCCTGTCACTTTTTGGAAAGATTCCTTGATTCTTACATAATTTAACAGATGCACCACTTCTTATATCACGTGGAAGTCAAGCTGAAGGCTGTGATATGAGAAGTAAAGAATAGTGCTGTACAAGAACCAACATCAGGATAAGGTATGTTTGGAAATGTTTATTATGAATCCATGTACATTTAATGGCTCTCAGTGTTAAATTGAATCCAGTGTAAAGTCTTGTTTCACAATACAGTGAGGAGACAAAACAAACATGTTATAGACATTTCAAATCTTGTGACAGAATGAAAACAGAGTATGCTGTAGCCACAGACATGCGAGTTTGAATTCCAGTTAATCCTGTCACAGTTCATGAACCACAAAGGGCACTTTCATACCCATTAATCTGCTTTAGAACATGAATCGGTGTGAAAATGGATCATTTTAGTTTGTTGGCTTTCAAACTGTATATAAAAATTGCCCTTCTGAAACCTCTTCTATTCCTGAAAGATAAAACCACAAAAGCCATCAAAGTGCAGTAAATTGTTAGATACTGTGTCGATATGAATTGGGGCCGGTGGTGGTTAGGGTGCTGTGATCATGATCGGGAGGTTGTGTGTTCAAATCCCAGTTAGACCCCCACTGTGATAATGGGCCCTGGGCAAGGGCTCAAACACAAGTGTGCCTCTGTTCACCCAGCAGTATAAATGGCTACCAGTAAAATATACTGGGAAAGTAACTAGCGATGGACTAGCGTCCCATCCAGGACGAGTTGAACTCCTGGTCACTTCACGCTACGGAAACCGGCGATAAGCACCGGCCTGATGAGCCACTAGGCTCGGGTGTAAAAAGTCCTACAGTATATATATGAATAGCTGTTTGAAACAGGTTTTCCATTCTTTTTAAGTTTTGTTCATCGGTGTGAACAACACACATGATTTCTACAGCACTACAGCTCTAGGCTTTCACTTAGGAATTCATTTCATGGACTAAATAGAACAAAATGCAGTAAATGTACTACGGTACATATGTAAAGCCCAGATGACTGGAATTCTGATGTGTTCCCAAACTCATTGCAGTTCTTCAGGCAGCTAAGAACACAGCATTAGTTTTATGTGTAAGCTTTTCAATCAACCAAGAGACTGAACCAAAGACCAGTGACGTAGTACGGCAGAAATACTAAAGAAAAGTACAAGAAAACAGCTGGATTTAAACAAATGATTTCAATACTGTAATTATATAATAATTTATGAAGTGCAGACTGTGTTGCCTGTACCATACGCTGAGGGTTTGTTTTTGTTTTTGTTTTTTGAGATTTCTGTGCTCCATTGCTTGTGTTTATAACCAACAAATGAATGAGATCTGTGGAAATGTTTCCAGCCCCACACACCTCTCAGTCCTTTTGTTTAATTATTATAAACTGTGAAATCAAACCAAATAATATCAAATCTCTCTCATGCAGAAACAGGAAACAGACGGAAAGTTGTGAAAAAACAACTCCAAAATGTTTAGTCTTGAAACCAACAACAGCTTTAGAGTTCTATTATCACGGAAATACTGCAGAAATAAAAACATTTATTTAACCAAAATGAGGGTCATTAATATTAATGAATATAAGTATTGACTGGTGCAGCATGAGGCAAACAATTCCCAAACTGAACAATTTATCATGAATGAATCCAATTCACACGCAAATGGTATACAAACATTATTATACAGTGAATCACCAAAATCTACACATTATAAACCGTGTTAATGGCAACAATGCATTTATCAGAAATGGATTCCTTTCAGCGCAAGGTAATTCAATAAAGAAATCAACTGAAGTTCAAATTAAAAGAAAGACGGTGTGCTCTGAAAGTGCGATATTTTGGAAAAGACTTATTTGGAACAAAGAGAATGATGGGTAATATTCAAAGACGACGCATGTGATTGGGTGGATTTGAGTGATAAGCATGGAACTCCTCCATAAAGATTGCTTTCTTCATTTAAATAACAGTATCAGAAACAGATTCTCAATGCTCACAATATTTTAAGTGTTGCATTATAAGCAAGACATGAGTTTTATCTAACTGTTGTACTGGAACCTTGATGCTAAAGACGCTAACAAGTAATGAAAGTACCACCTTAAAATTTGAATGACTTTTCATGTTTACATTTACATTTATGGCCTTTGGCAGACACCCTTAGCCAGAGTCACTTACATTTATCATTTTTTTTAATACAACTGAGCAGTTGAGGGTTAATTCCCTTGCACAAGGGCCCGACAGTGGCAACTTGGGCAGGGGGTTCAGGGGCTTGAACAAGCAATTCAGAGTCTTAACCACTGAACCACCACTGCCATGTTTATGCTAAAGCCTACTTCACATTAACATGTCTTTCTATCATCAATAAGATATAAAATCGGCTGTTTTATTAGACTGCTAACGTATGAATGATTTTAATGCATGATGCTAAAATGGCTCCTGTAAAATACTTGGCTACGAAACATCGTCATAGCTGATAACTGACCGTCTGCCACGGAGGAAAATGATTTTGAAAATGCTTTCACAGGAAGCCAGAAAAAATGTCTCAAGTTTAATCCACAAGCAGTGAAGGGCAAAGCAGACAAATACGACAAGTGCAACCGTTCTGTTCAAGCACATCAAAACATGAATCAAAAATAAAGTCTAATTTCCCATAATGCATCACATTGTTGT
>CM045748.1:31187859-31217859 GCA_024760905.1 Plotosus lineatus
GAGTTGACTGTTGGCTTGTTTTAAGATTGATCAAGCAGCGTTATATTTCGTTATCGCCGACACCCCCCTACAATTGGGATGATATTGAACCAGAAGGAGACCTTAAAGCGGAAATACAGGGACGGAAGCTATTATTTCGTCACGATATTAAAACAGAGTGTTCCGTGGGAGAAGACCTCCGATCTCGCAAGGAAGCAAGTTAATATTGAATGAAGTAGATACTGGGGCTTGAGCTCCCCAACCTTGGGATCAGTAATCCAGAACCTTACCACCAGCCGCATGACTGCCCCTGCATAATTTTATTTTATGACTTTATAGGAAAAATAAAATAATTTGTGTGGACAAAGTCGAAGGTGACCATGCTCAAACTGCCATATTTTTCTTATTTCTTGTCGTAGACCCACCAGCTCATAAAAACAACAAAGGCATATGCTAACTGCTATTTTTCCATGAAATTTGCTATAAATCATGACCACCCCCCCCACCCACACACAAACAGATGTCTAATAGAAACTAATAAATAAACTTTCTTTTAGAAGTAGACAATGTGGTTTTGTGACCCTCCATTTCGTCAAGAAAGTTGCCATACTTTAGCGCGCCGATTCAAAAGATACAAGATTTTGGCAAAAGATGATGTACACTAGGTTGTCGCTATCACTAGATGAATGAGTGACTATATTATGATTCACAAATGAACAAACCACAAAGTACAATATTAACACACCATTAAATATAGTAACTAACACTCACCTTGAGTGAATGGTTTTTATATAATACATTGTAAAAAATACAAGTCAGCAAATCAATCTGCACAGGTTTCTCTAGGTACAGTTACATTTATGATGGACTACACCTTAATAAACATTTGCATATTTATATTAATTTAAAAAAATTCAGAACTGGGATGTTTTGACATTATAATTTTAGGATTTCTAATATTTATAGTGTTGACAAAATAGCATTAATGAATTTTTTATGGTTAAGTACCATTCTCAGTCATGACTTAAATTGCATTCAATGCAGGTTTGTATTCAAATAAATAAATAACTTGCATTGTGAATTTACTATTTTTTTTTTGATAATTACGCTGGTTAAAAGATCCTTAATCTAAATTGTCTAGTTTAAGTTTAATTAATCATATAAATAGACATTAAAAGATAAGTAATATACTTTATTGCTTGTGCCACAATTTAAATTTCGTCTCATAGTTTGTGTCGCTGAATGTAGAATCATATTAACGTTTGACATTTATACGAGTTAATATAAATCTGTATTATTAGAGGCCCATCATGGTACTGGTGGTCCATGCTGGCCCGCAGTTGAAACAGCCTGTCATGATGGAATGATCCACACGCTCAAATCCGAATGCTGTTTCCCCCTTATGCTAAAGGTTAGCGCCTCGCGCTTATCTCCTGCAGACACTTCAATCATGGTGGGTGCGGGGTCGGAGTGGGTGGGAGGATTTGAGACATATTGAGCAAAGGAAAGCGTGAGAGAGATATTAAAGAGAGAAAGAGAAAGACAAGAAGTGCAAGTCTGAAATGGCACAGTGCATGTACCCATCTACAATCAACAGCAGTACATTGTCATTAATGTGTGAATGACCGTTATATTCATTACACCAAAGATAGGCATACAAAAGATGATATGCTACTCCTAACTTATTTTTCCTCACATTCGTACAATACTGTGTCCCACAATACAAATGAATATTACATCTTAAATGCTGCTAAATGTTAATTGCGAGCAAGGACTTAATAGTCTGTAGTTGTGATAACAGGGTTTTAATTATATTGAAAGCAAGGTTTCATAATTTTCTTTCCTCAAAAGATATATATCTATTATAATACATACAGTATATTTTAAACCCAAAGACAAGCAAGATGGTTTTCTTGCCAGTGTGGCACTTATCATAGTCCTCTTCATTCTTAGCATTTGCAACACACCTGAATCTCAACACAGCTGGTCTCATGTTGACCATAGTGTATTACTTTACATTGGGTCATAGTGTATTCAGAAGTCTTAAAAGATCTCACTCATGACTATTTGGTCAATTGTGGGTATTTCTTTGCAATCTGGATGTTATGGTTTTATCAGTAGTGTCATTTCAGGCACAAAAACAGCCACGCTACCTCCAGAAAGTACATAACCATGCTTAAATCAGATATATTCATGCTAAAAATAAAAACCAAAGTGAAATACTTGCATATAAAACAAGTCTGTGTAGTGCCATGTAGAACATTTTGCTCGGTTTCCCATTCGACATAGGCATAACACCTCCGTTGTTCATTGTTAGCTAAATCAAACACTTCAAGCAGCACAATGAGCGTCAGAGACGGTTTCACAATCTGAGAGCAGGAACAAAAAATATACACAGAAAGAATATTTCACCCTAACACATTCCCGTTGGTCATTTTGCTATTCATTTGCATAAAAATTGCCTCCGGTTATTTCAGGTCACTCACCCCACCCACTGGACCCATTGAGGGGAACAGTGTGTAAAATACACTATATGTTAGGTGTTCTATTTGGAACACAGCCATATAGTACTAAGAACTAGTAGGAGATGGAGAAATGGAAATCAGGTCACACTGATAAATGTGTCTTTGAAATCGAGCTGGACACAAACAGACCCAGTGCAGTCAAGCATAAGGCACACAGTGACACACCTAACACACATGTGCACGTGTGCACGTGCACACACACACACACACACACACACACACACACACACACACACACACACACACACACACACTCACACACTCACACTCACACACACACACACACAGACATTCACAATCTCACACACACACTCCACCACAGCACCACATAAACAGGTACTCACACTCACTCACACACACACACACACACACACACACACACACACACACACACACACACACACACACATACACACATACACACACACACACAGAAAAGCAGTTACTTTAATGTAGATGTGCAAGAGTGGAGTGCTTCTCTGAGTAATTACGGCTCTCAGCATGAATAATCAAGAGAGCAGATGGAAGGAGAGAGAGAGAGAGAAACAGAGAGAGAGAGAGAGAGAGAGAGAGAGAGAGCACAAATGCATACACATGGAGCATGCATGAGTCTTCTTTCACATAAACACACAAAAACAATCATGCTTGGACACACTCAGTTACACACACAGCCTGAGTTAGACCTGGTGGAAAAACCATTCGTTATAGCTTTCACTTCGACTAGTGTGTTTGTTAAAAAATCTATACTGTACAAAATAGCAATAAAATGTCTATAATTCAATAAAAAAAAAAAACTTCAATTCATTTATTCCCTCAGTTCAACTAGGGTCTCAAGAAGGCGGGAACTTATTTCAACTGAATCTAGTCAAAGGTGGGGTGCACCCTCAACAGCTCACCAATCTATTGCAGGACAACACACACACACACACACACACACACACACAGCCACTCACATTCATACATAGGAGCAAAATCTCTTTGGATTGTCTGTAGAAACCAATGCAAATGGGGCAAAACAGACAAACTTCTCACAGAAACGTGTTCATCAAACCCTGGACCTTCTTGAGTGAAGGAGATGTGCTAAGCATTATGTCACCATGCAGCCCTACCCAGAAATATTAACCTTTTTTTTTTTTTTTACTGAAAAATACATGTTAGTATAGTATGAAGAATCATAGTATGATATGGTCGTCGCTCGTGCATTTACGGTCATGATGGTGGTCATGATAATATGAAACAAAATTTTATTTTTTTTTAACCAAGTTATAGTTATGTCAATTCTAGCTAGCATTTTAGTAAAGAAGGAAGAAGAACTTGGTGCTAATGCTAGATTCAAATTCTTAGTATGCAAACAGCAATACAGTGCTGAGAGACAGCAGAGATGTTAACATTCGACATGAGGTCGAGCTTGACAGTGTTGATGGTGGAATTAGCATGAAAGATGGAGGTCTGAATGATATTTTGGCACCATAACTGATTAGGGCAAAGTGCTTGGAATGCAGTTCCACAAACTCTCGCTATGTCTCGGTTGCAAAAGTGGCAACACTATAGGTCTGAGCCTGATCATCTTCATTCACATCCTTGAGTTTTGTAGCTATACAAGAATCAGTAATAATTTCTATCATGGCTGTCAAGGAACATATCATGGAGGAGTCAATCCTGTAAGAAAATTCATTAAAAATCAAATCCAGACTTGATAGATTTTTTCTGGGTGACATGGTGGTGTCATGCTCTGAAGCCACATTACAAGGTTAGTTTCTCATTCCTGCCTTTTTCATTCAGCCTTGATGGGGAAAATTTCCACCCATGACAAAATTGTGTGAAACTGGACTGGTTATGTTTACTCTGATTCACTGATACTACTGGAGAGCAAAACTACAGGCTGCATTGAGAGAACTTATTTTTACGTAAGCTTTTTAAAAATTCTCATCAGTTGAGTTCAAAAACTTTCAGAGTTTTTCAAGTCGATTTTTATTTCCAAATTACAGATATCAGTATTAAATGATGACACAAATTTAACTACAACAAGCATGCTAACTCTAAATGCAGCCGTGAGGGAGGAGCACAAGCCAGTGTCTCTCCCTCACGCTGGTCCCATGCCCGGATAATTGCAGAGGGTTGTGTCAGGAAGGGCATCAACGTAAAACAAATGCCAAATAAAACATGCGAGTCACAACAAAAAATTTCATACCAGATAGGTCGAGGCCCGGGTTAACAACGACCACCATCAGTGCTGTTAACCAACAGGGTGCTGGTGGAAATTGAACTACTGTTGGTCGAAGACATCGAAGAAGGAGAGGCAGGAAGCATGTCCGTAGGCAGAGAGAGAAGAGGAAAGGCATGAGTCTAGGACTGAAAGTAGGGACTTTGAATGTTGGAACGATGACAGGACAAGGTAGAGAGCTGGCTGACATGATGCAGAGGAGGAAGGTGGACATACTGTGTGTTCAGGAGACCAGGTGGAAAGGTAGCAAGGCTAGAAGCTTAGGAGCAGGGTTTAAGCTGTTTTATCATGGTCTGGATGGGAAGAGAAATGGAGTAGGAGTCATCTTGAAGGAGGAGTTTGTCAGGAATGTTCTAGAAGAGAAAAGAGTGTCAGACAGAGTGATGAGTCTCAAGTTAGAAATTGAAGGTGTGACGTTCAATGTTGTTAGTGATTATGCCCCACAGGCAGGATGTGAGCGAGAAGAGAAGGAGAGATTCTGGAGTGAGTTAGATGAAGTGATGCAGAATACCCCCATAGGTAAAAGAGTGGTCATTGTGGCAGACTTCAGGAAGTGATGGGCAGGTTTGGTATCCAGGACAGGAATGCAGAAGGACAGATGTTGGTATATATGATATATAATGGCTGTGGTAAATACTTTCTTCCAGAAGAGAGAGGAGCATATGGTGACTTATAAAAGCGGCGGTAGGAGCACACAAGTAGACTACATCTTGTGTAGGTGATGTAATTTGAAGGAAGTCAGTGACTGCAAAGTAGTAGTGGGTGAGAGTGTTGCCAAACAGCATACGATGGTGGTGTGCAGGATGACGCTGATGGTGAGGAAGGTGAAAAAGGCAAAGGCAGAGCAGAAGACAAAGTGGTTGAAGCTGAAAAAGGAAGAGTGTCGTGTTGTCTTCAAGGAGCAGTTGAAAATGGCTTTGGGTGGTCAGGAAGTGCTTCCAGATGACTGGACAACTACAGCTAATGTGATCAGGGAGACAGGTAGGAGAATACTTGGTGTGTCTAGAAGGACAGGAGATAAGGAGACTTGGTGGAGGAATGAGGAAGTGCAGGAGTGTGTACAAAAGAAGAGGCTAGCTCAGAAGAAGTGGGACATAGAGAGGACCGAAGAGAGTAAACAACAGTACAGGGAGACACAGCGTAAGGCGACGGTAGCGGTGTCAAAAGCCAAACAGAGGGCGTATGATGACTTGTATGTTCGGTTGGAAAGTAAAGAGGGAGAAAATTATTTATACAGGTTGGCACAGCAGAGAAATAGATATGGGAAGGATGTGCAGCAAGTTAGAGTGATAAAGGACAGAGAGGGAAATGTATTGACTGATGACAGAAGTGTGCTGGGAAGATGGAAAGAGTACTTTGAAGAGCTGATGAAAGATGAAATTGAGAGAGAGAAAAAAAGAGTAGAAGAGGTGACTGTTGAGGACCAGGAAGTAGCAAAGATTAGTCAGGGTGAAGTGAGGAGGGCATTGAAGAGGATGAAGAATGGAAAGGCAGTTGGTCCCGATGACATACCGGTTGAGGTATGGAAGTGTCTAGGAGAGGTAGCAGTAGATTTCCTGACAAGAACATTCAACAAGGTCTTAGAGAGTGAGAGGATGCCAGAGGAATGGAGAAGTGTAATGGTGCCCATTTTTAAGAACAAGGGAGACGTGCATTGTTGTGGCAACTACAGAGGAATAAAGTTGATGAGCCATACGATGAAGTTATGGGAAAGAATAGTGGAAGCTAGACTAAAAGCAGAGGTCAGTATTTGTAAACAACAGTTTGGTTTCATGCCAAGAAAGAGCACCACAGATGCAGTGTTTGCCTTGAGGATGTTAATAGAGAAGTACAGAGAAGGTCAGAAGGAGCTGCATTGTGCCTTGGTGGATCTGGAGAAAGCATATGACAGGGTGCCGAGAGAGGAACTGTGATATTGCATGAGGAAGTCTGGAGTGGCAGAGAAGTATGTTAGAGTGGTTCAGGACATGTATAAGAGATGTAAGACAGTGGTGAGGTGTGCTGTCGGTGTGACAGAAGAGTTCAAGGTGGAGGTAGGACTGCATCAAGGGTCAGCTCTGAGCCCCTACTTGTTTGCTATGGTGATGGACAAGCTGACAGACGAGGTTAGACAAGATTCCCCATGGATTATGATGTTTGCAGATGACATTGAGATCTGCAGTGAGAGCAGAGAACAAGTGCAGGAAAATCTAGAGAGGTGGACGTATGCCCTGGAAAGGAGGGGAATGAAGGTTAGCCTCAATAAGACAGACATAATACATGTGTGTGAACGACAAGGACCCAACAGGAACGGTGAGGTTACAGGGAGCAGAGATAATGAAGGTGGAGGATTTTAAGTACTTAGGCTCAACAATCTAGAGCAATGGAGAGTGTGGAAAAGAGGTGAAGAAGCGTGTGCAGGCTGGTTGGAATGGTTGGAGAAAAGTGTCCGGTGTGATGTGTGATAGGAAGGTATCGGCAAGAATGAAAGGAAAAGTGTACAAGACGGTGATGAGGCCAGCGATGTTGTATGGTTTAGAAACAGTGGCCCTGAGGAAAAGACAGGAGGCAGAGCTGGAGGTAGCAGAGATGAAAATGTTGAGGTTCTCTTTGGGAGTAACGAGGATGGATAGGATCAGGAATGAGCACATCAGAGGGACAGCACACGTAAGACGTTTTGGAGACAAAGTCAGAGAGGCTGGACTGAGATGGGTTGGACATGTACAGAGGAGGGATAGTGAGTATATTGGTAGTAGGATGCTGAGGTTGGAACTACCAGGCAGAAAGCCGAGAGCGAGACCAAAGAGAATATTTATGGATGTGGTGAAGGAAGACATGAAGGCAGTTGGTGTAAAAGAAGAAGATACAGAGGATAGGGTGAGATGGAGGCAGATGATTCGCTGTGGCGACCTCTGAAGGGAACTGCCGAAAGGAAAAGAAGAAGAAGAAGAAGCATGCTAACTCTAAGATAAATTAACATATGCAGACTTGTAAACGTCTATGTTATTTAGTTTGGAGAAATATTCAGGCTTTCAGTAAGCACTGGGGAAAGGGTCCGAGGCTCCCCTTCAACAGCACTTGTATCGAAGATCTATGTGCTTGTACTGGACTCTGACTTCCTTATGCCAAATTCTCTTTATGTAAAAAAGTCTGTCAGCGGAATAGTCTCCTTACAATTAAAACAAACAAAACAGACAAACACAAGATAGGTATACTAGCCAGTTGACTAATTTTAAGTGATATTAGACTGATTTTCATTGTTCATGCAACAGTTGACAATAAATATCTCTTCTCTTATCTGAGAGCTTGTCATGACATGTTTCTAATGCGTATAACTTACATATTCAGAGATTATGAGAATGAGAGTAAAGGGGTGGAGATATTTTTAAATCATTAGTAGTTATTTCTTGTGGGTTTTTCTAATTAAACAATTAATGTGTTCATCATTCATTCATCATTTTCTGTAACCGCTTCATCCTAATTAGGGTCACGGGGAGGCTGGTGCCCATCCCAGCCAACTCGGGGTGAGGGCAGAGTACACCCTGGACAGCTCGCCAGGCCATCGCAGGGCGAAAACACGCCGACGGCTTTGCAGCCTACTCTTGTCGAAAGTCAGCAATGGTTCTTTTACATGCCTCACACCATAGACAGTGAGAGACATGGCCGGCCTTTGATAACCCAGTTAGCTGCACTGGGGGGACAGTGACAACCTTGTGGAGAGTGGGACTCGAACCCCCAACCTTTGGATCAGCGATCCGGCGCCTTATACCACTAGACCACCACTGCACCCACAGTTAATGTGATTGAAAATAATATAAACATACAGGATCAGTAATTATCTGAAGATACAACAAATAAGCACCTCAATCATTTCTGCTATCAGTTACAAAGTTGGCAGACAACTGAATAAAGCAGTAACATTCTGCTATAAAGACTTTTCAAGATGGATATGTTTTCACTTCTCTTCCAGACGCTCCTGGCAAAAGCCTGATTTAACAAGTTCTGGTGCTTGTGATTTGTGCCAGACTGAAAATGTGGGTGGATAGAAAACAAAAGTTTCCACTCTTTCCTTTAGCACCGTTTTCTTTGTTTTGTTTCAATTTTTAGCAGGAAAATTGCCATCGACTAACTATTGCTCCAAAGATTTTTTTTTATTGTTCAAGATTTTTTTATTCAAAATAATCTTTTTCAGCATCAACTTGTGAAAAAGAAAGAAATTTAAAAACTGTACATGAAATGGATCATGTTTAAACATTGTTGATGTACAGGAAAAAATAATCAGTCCAATAGTCTAGAATACCGCAATATAGATTTCCATGCCATGATCTGAAAGTGCTGATGTTGGAGATATACAACCTCCAAAAGTAGTTCTATCCCCATTTTACCCCAGATTTGTCTTTTTTTATTTTGTATTTTTCATCTGATATTTCTCTCTAATTTGAAATTACCCATCTGACCTCTGTTCACTATTCCACTGCAGCTACTGATAAGGTCATCATATACTTCCAGTGGGGTTATTTATTATTCTATTTTAACTCCTTGAGCCAATCTGACATTCGCTACCATGTCAAAGCTCCACTCCCAGGACCGATATCGAGCTCAATATCTATATAATGCCTAACAGGAGGTTCTGTATAAAGGTAAATTAACATTCTGGACCAAAACATTAATTTTAAAGTTTTTTCAGCTCTCCAAGACTTCTCTCCTGGGGTCAGGGCTTGAACTATTATATTCAAACATATTTTGCAGGTCTGCGATGGCCTGGCGAGCTGTACAGGGTATACTCAACCCTCACCCAGAGTCAGCTGAGATGGGCACAAGCCTCCCCGTGACACTAATTAGGATTAAACAGCTTAGAAAATGAATGAATGAATCAATGCAGATTATTTGTACATGTCAGAAAACATAGGGAATTACACACTTACTGCTACAGAACAAAACATTTCATTCTTCATTTCCATACTGGCCCTAATTTTTTCTCTTAAAGTTACAAAAGGGGGAAAATGTAACCGCAAAAAAAAAAAAAAAAATGTAATCTCCTTTGTCCTATATTTAAGTAAGCTCAATCCTACTAGAGATATGTTTACTGTGCTTTGATGGGTTTATAAAGTACCCTGCTTTCTCCCACAGTCTGAAAACATGTTTGTCTAACTGGCTGTTTCAAATTACCGTAAAGTGTGACTGGTTGTGTGTCTGTGGGTTGTTATGGACTGGTAAGCTATGATTCTTCCAGATTTGGCTAAGATAGGATCCAGCCTTCCTAATAACCCTAGTAGGATTGTGCTGTTGCACTAATGAATGAATTAATAGATCCTACTGGAGCTTCCCAGAATCAAATAGAGTTGAACCAGTGGTGACCTAAAGTGTATTGAATACAGACGCTCCCCGACTTATGTTTTAGTTTGGTTCCGGACGGCCGAACGTAAGGTGAAAAAAAAAAAACCAAAAGTTGTTACTGTATGTTCCAGTGACGTATGACGTTCATACTGTACTATACATCCATATATACCATTCCCGTATCTCATAAAACACTCCTAAATCAATCAATATAAACATAAAATTGTAAAATAATATCAAATATATCAAATAATATCAACATTAATTTAAAATAAATTAAATTCAAGCAAAATAATTTCAAATTGATCGATAGATACAGCTTTATTGATCTCACAATGGAGAAATTCGCTGTTACAGGCTCTTGAAGTACAATCAGTAGGGGGTGCAAAAAAGATGAGAAAGGTGCATCATTGATAGTCATAAATATTAAAACAGAATAATAATAAAATATAAAAATAATATAGAATAAAACTTTGTAGACTGGCTATATACAAATAAAGAAGTATCTTCAAGGGCAGAGTAGATAGACGGATATGGTTCACAGTCACAGAAGGTAGATGTGGCTGATTAAAGTGGATTATTGCACGGGTTGTTTTTATTGCACAGAACCGGTTACTTCACAGACAATTACAAAGTGGCATTGTACAGTCTGACAGCGGTGGGGAAGAGATAAATTTTAATCAAATTCACTAATCAAATATCAAATACAGTATCAAATATAACCTTTAATATTCTCTGTGATGAGATCGTTCTGCTTGTAAATGGTTCCGATGGTCGACAGAGTAATTTGGAAGAAACGTGCAACATTCACATGTTTTTCACCAGAATCAATTTTCTCAATAATAGCCTTGTTTGTTTCTAACGAAGTGGCTTGCCTCTTTTTCTGATTACCACTATCACTTGTAGTCTTACGCTTCTGACCAACCATATTTGCTTAGGGTTACAGAAGTCCGCAAAACAGTGTAAACACAAAGATCACAGAGATGACGTCTTAACACAAGGGTAACACACGGTGAACTGGGAAGCACGGCACGTTCAGTCTGTTGTTTGTAAACAATGGACACAGCGTCATGCGCAAGTAGTGTACTACGTCAGCGTATACTACATAGGTATGTCTTGTATTACAGAGAGCACTCTAAACTCAAAATTTGACTTATAATTTAAAAAAAAAATCAAACAAACAAAAAAAAACTTAATATTGAAAAATAAGTAAAACGAATAAACGTAAAGCGGGGAGTGTCTGTAATTCATTCACTGGACATTATGATATACACTCAGTAGTGTACACAAGGTTTTTTTTTGTATAGTCTGACACTCCTGTGACATTATGGTAACTTTTGATTTCATATGTGGTAACACAGACATGTCTGAACTCCTCCTAGACTGTTAAACGTTGTTTAAGATTATCTTAATATCTATTATAATCATGTTTTCTGTAACAGGATAAACTCACAGAAGTATGTACAAGTCACCCCTGCCATTTCCAACTGGCTGATGCATTGTTGCATTTGTCTACTCACTAAAACACTTTTGAACAACACTAATGAATCGTTCTTATTTACAATTAATTTTTGATGTTTTGTACACTCTGAATGAATCAGCACTGTTAGTATTCTAATAAATGTAATTACTTTTTTCTTTATTTATTTTTGCATCCCTTGCGGCTTTAAGAATGCATAAATAAATGTAATTTAATTTGAATTGGTTTTAATTGTTGGCCTCAAGAGTAATTCGTCCTTTTTAGCATCATTGCCAACAAAGACACGCTTAGTTTTATTTAGAAGATGGCTCATATCCAAACTGGACTTGTTTCCCCACTGATTAGTTTCACTGTTTTATCCTAATGAACAAGTCACGCTTTTTTTTTTGAAGATGTCGTCACCTTCTGGGTATTTTCGATTGTATTATCCATTCTGCAACCAAAAGTACAAAAAGCAAAAACGAATGACTTTTATTTAATATACTGATTTCAAATAAATTGCAGTAGGTGTTATATCTTTCTTTTGTTTCTTTTTTTGCAGTGCCATCGTTTCAATTGCTACTAAAAAGATGTTTCAGGCTCATATTTCATTGGTTATATTAATCTCTGCTGCACCATGCGGTGTGTGTCATTACTGTCATACTCATAAAAACTGTCCCTTAACATGCAGACGGAAAAAAATGTTTAATAATAGCATGTACACACCTGCACAGCTGGCCAAGTAACACACACACACACACACACACACACACACACACACACACACACACACACACACACACACACACACACACACACACACACACACGGCACTTTTCTGGTGGCAGTGAACAACAGATTTGATCCGTCAAAAGCATTGTTAGTTGTATTAGTGGTGTCTCATTCTTTAGTGTGTGTGTGTGTGTGTGTGTGTGTGTGTGTTTGCGTGTATGTTGGGGGTGAAAGAATGATGTCAGGGACACATACACCCATCTGCTCATTTTGACCCATCTGTTCAAAACACACACACACACACACACACACACACACACACACACACACACACACACACACACACACACACACAGCATGTACGCCAGCATAGATTTTACACCTGTACCATCTCTCTTTATGGATGCCTCTCCAGAGCCTCATTTAAGTGTGTGTGTGTGTGTGTGTGTGTGTGTGTGTGTGTGTGTGTGTGTGTGTTTGTGCGTGCATGTGTGGCTCTGACCTTCTCCTGCCAGTGCAGCACGCCAATAATGATGAGGATGAAAACACACACTCCAATCAACGCTACGGCCGTCAGAAGTACAATATTACTGGGAGTCAGATAGAGTTTAGCACTCCAGCTGTGTGTGAGAGAGAGAGAGACAGAGACAGAGAGAGAGAGAGAGAGAGAGAGAGAGAGAGAGAGAGAGTTAAAATTCCTTTACTGCACTAGTTTTTAATATTTACATTTTCAAAGCCCCTTTGGAGCCACACCCTAAATACTTTCTGTTTTATGTACGTATAAAGTCCAGTTTGCTTAGAAGTGCAGTTTCTTTGTGCATGTTTTACTCACATAAAGCCATAGCTTTCACTACTTAATTCAAGAAAAGCAAAGAAAAAGAAATCCCTTTGTAAACTTAGAAGAGTTGACATGACACCGGAAAGCTTTCCAAGTGTTCCATCAGTACTCAGAGCATGTAAAGAGAGAGAGATAAAGAGATAGAGAGAGATAATGCGGTAGACAGATAGAAAGATCGATAGAGGGAAAAAGAGTGAGCGCAAAAGACTCTTTATAGTACACTCTGGACTATAAACAAGCTTCTGCATCATCACACTCGAACAGCAACATCAAATATTAATAACATTTGATTTGGCTCGGTCTAATTAATGTTACATTAATTAACACTAAACACAATTAATCTACATTTTAGTTAGAATTTGTGTATGTGTGTGTGTGTGTACCTGCGAGGGTCATTGTTTGGATAAGGAATGACGATAAGTTGAGAGTTGGGGATGATGGCGGTCCATTCCTGTTTTCTCATGATCTGTATAGAGGAATAGAGAGCAAAAAGAAGAAAACGCAGGAGAGAACACCACAATAAGCTTCAGTACCGAAACACTACAGCAGCCTCAAAAGTTACAGTATAGTTAATCTGTTTTTCCTATTGTAACCAAAACAATCCTTCCTAATGAAACCGTGCCATTCTAACCCCATCGCCCTACCATAATCCTACAGTTCTGGCATATCCTTTCCAACTGTGCTATCATAGTCCCCTTCAGTCCCAAGGTTACCCTTGTCATTCTGCCATAACTCTGCAAATCTACCATAATTCGTCCATCCTACTGTACCTCACTGTCTTAGTTGAACCGCTATTGGGCTTTTTACTTCCAAGCTGAAAGCGACTAGCGTGAAGCAACTCCATCGCAGGTTACCTTTCCAGTATTTCCACTACTACCCGTTGCTACTGCTGGGTGACGACTTGTGGTTAACCCCTTGCTCAGAGGTCTTAACATCATGAAAACCACCCCACACCACTATTATCATGGTGTCTTAATATATACACATGACCCTCAAATGATCTCATCATTATCATGTAACCCTACTGTTTTACTGTTAATTGTCGGTTCTATGTGAATAAAAGTTAAGAAAAAAATCCAGAACAAAAAAATCTCTCTGTAACTGAAGGTATAGTGTTGTGTGGGCGGAGTCAAGCCTTTGATTAATTCAGCTTTGATGTACTCCTGTGGTGGCTCATACAGTGTAGATTAGCATAACTTGCCTTTAATGTACAAAACACAGCAGCTCAATCAATTACAGTGATATCATTGCCTCTAAAGGCACCCATTCAGCAATTAACTCCAACACTGCACTCATCTTTCCATTGTTCTCTGTGATTCCTCCAGGGGGAAACACTTTCATTTCCAAAGCTCCGACTATAACATTATCACATTATGACTGTTTTCCTCACTCGATAATGAGTATGTGCAGTTATGATGAGCCCTGATGCCATTTTTTTGGAAAAGAACGGATGAAGTGTCTTGCACAGAGTCAAGCTTGAGAAGAGATTGAAAGAATTGAGGTATGGAGAAGGGGAATGGTGAATAAAAAAAGAATTGATGAAAAATGTGAAGGATAGAGGGGAAAACGTGAAGCAAAGAATAGACATGACTGCAAAGATGAGGGAGGAAGAGGTGAGATGAAGAACGCATGAAAACAAGAGAGGAAAAGAAATAAGCTGAGGTGTCAAGAAGACAAGAGAAAAAAAGAAATAGGCATGAGCCTACAAGAGAAAAATAGAATGAGAAGCGATCGGAGGTAAGAAAAATAGGAAAACTGACAGCAGAGGAGACGAGAGCTCAAAAGGGAGATGATGAGGTTGAGAGGAGAAAGAAGGACAGATGAAGACCAAAGTAGAAACTTGTGATAAAGAATGAGAAAAGAGAAAAGAAGAGAGAGAAAAAGGAGATGAAAAGAAGAAATATTTGAAGACAAAGAAATAGGTAAGAAGAATAAACAAAAGAAAAGAATGGGTGAATACAGAAGGAGATTAGAGTAGGGGAGAGAAAATTAGGAGCAATGATGAGGAAAAACAAGATGGGCAAAAATGAGAAACAAAAAACTGACAAAAATAAAAGATATGAGAGAAAACAGGGAGGAAGAAAGGCTGAGATAAAGGGCAGTGAAAAAACAGGTGAAAGAAGCAGAGGACAGAGAAGAATGCCAGCAGGTCAGGAGGATGAAAAAAAGAGTTGGATTTTCACTCGCAGTGCAGATGAAGGGCAGAGGTTGAATTAAACTGACAGCGAGAGAACCAAGTGCTATGAGCACATGACCTCTGCTTTCCGTAACTTGAGCTGGGTTTCTACAAAACGTTAAACTTTCAGCAGAGCTACAAAGAAGTGTGAATTAAAGTATGAATGTACCTGGACTCCGGGGGGTCGGGGGATGCCAACAAAAAGGTGATCAAGGAAGTTGGCACTGCGGCCGAGACCCAGGACGGTGTAGGGGAGCTGGAGTGACAGGTGTGCTGACTGACTCAGCTGACCCGCTGCAGAGACAGTGCGAGAGAGAGAAAAAAAAAACGAGGAACATCGTTACCAGTGGAACCCAGTAAACCTGTCAGTGTAAAAATTGGTGATTTTCCCATCCCGAAACAAAATGACAAAGCCTGGGGCAACTTCACCACCAAGAGCAGACCACCATCTGTTTCTCAAAATCCTCCTCAAAATCATGTCTAAATTATGAACTCTGCTTGGATACAGATTTGGATTTTTTTGCCCCTCGACCATCAGGGTGTTGGGGTATTTTTACTGGCTACGTCTGCGTTGCTGTTCCCATTTCCCATTTCCATCATCGCCCCCAATAGCTATATCTAACAGCTTACACGTTAACCGGTTTAATTTTTATATGAGCATTCTCTATGTTTGGGCCTCCAAGATGAAACTGTTGTTTTGTACATCTGACCTTTGACCTTGTCACAATAACCTTGACCTTGTAAATTTTGTCTGGCTAATTCTCAGGAACTGCTGTGTGAATTAATCTGACATTTTACTTGCAGGGCTTCTACTCTCTGCATGTGTGCACAGGCGTGTCAGTTTCTCTGTTTGACCTTTGATCTTGTCAATATGACCTTGACCATATAAATTTTGTTTGGGCGATTTCTCAAGTGCTGCTGTCCAGATGAGAGGTTTCTCTATCTTTGATAGCTGTTTTGACGTATTTACATCTGTGGGTCAAAGACATACAAACTCTACTGCTCTGTGTTTTGGAGTGGATGTTGAACAGTTGAAAAATATTATGAAAATGACAGTGTACAGTGTGTTTTGCCATTAAATATGTGTTTTCAAAGTTGAACAAGTTAATGTGGGCATCACCTGTGGCATTTTATTACTTATATAAAATGTATTATTAGGGGTGGAGCTACATATGATATCATTCCATAAAGTTTGCATAACATTTACAGTTGTGCTTACGTTGCTAAGTAAGATGCTGTTGCTGCTGTGGTTGATGATGCAGCACATAAAGTGATCTTGGAGATAATGATTATGAAAAAAAATATTAATGTAATCCAAGAGCCAAATACTGAAAGCCCAAACATAAGCTCATGTACTACCCATCGGTTTACAAGCTTGCTCACTAGCATGCATAGATCCTGATATTTCTAACAAAGCTAAAGCTATCAAGATGTTCTTAGGACGAGTAAGGATTAAAAAGAAGCATCAAAATATGGAAGTTGGCTGTACAAAGCAAGACGAAGAACATCACGTGCACCAGACAAGACAGGATTTTCTACATATAAGAGTAGTATGTAGAAAATCTGAGTGTTTGTGAATGTAATAAGATAAAATGTCCCACAGCCCAACAAAAGACACTCTAATTGCTCCAATCACACCCACACACCATTTACGTCAGGTTCCACAAGAAGTCACAGCTAAAGCAGTAAAAAGCACAAAACGTCTCTGTGCACTGTAATCGAGGATGGTTTACCTATGTAATTACAGCGTATGTACTCATAGTGCTCTTTAAATATTTCCAATTAGGTGCAGTTTTATAATTAGTGTATGCGTTTTATCTGTTTACGACTGTGCGCTGACCCTGTCAGGTTATCCCTAGCTAACAAAAGCTCTGAAATGCAAAGACCTCCATGTATAGATGCAAAAACACGGCCACATTTATGAGCTATGGTTTTAAAGGAATGCCTCCTCAGAGCATCCTTAATTTAATAATTTGACTAAAAAACAAATCTCAGACTGTTGTAATGCACTGTTTCCTAGTCAGCATGATCAAGTAACCGAAAAACAATAAATAATCAGATTTATTCATATACTGTATTACACTCAATAAAAGTGCGCTTTACATAAACGGGTACACAGTACGAAGACATACAAAGTGTACTAAAAAATGTAAAGAAAATACCAGTTTTAGTTTAGTGTTTATTTATTATTTTAATTTAGTACAGGTTGTAGAACCCAGACCGAATGCAGCCTTAAAGTTCATCGATTCATTCATTCTCTTAACCGCTTAATTTTAATTAGGATTGTGGGGATGCTGCTACTCTTGACAAACTCTTGACAAACGTCGGCAATGGTTCCATTCCATGAACCTCCCACCACAGACAGTGAGAGACACAGCAGGCCTTTGATAACCTATTGACAGTGGGGCTTGAACCCCCAACCTTGAGATCAGTAATGAGCCTTTATGCAAAATTTTAAATACTTATGATTATAATAATATACATGAGACTGATAGAGTAGGAGATGTGAAGGAACCTGTGTGTGTGTGTGTGTGTGTGTGTGTGTGTGTGTGTGTGTGTGTGTGGTTTCGCATCTGAAAAAAGTCATCTTATAGCTGCTGTGTCTGAAAAAACAAGCGACGGCAATTTAATGATGGCATTAAAGAGAAAAACATTTAGCAGTGTGAAACTGATTTCCATGATAATATATGAGTGGGTGAGAGGCTCCTGTGGTGATGTAATGTTGTGACAGCCGATTCACCTCCATTACATTAAATAACGGTATTAAAAAAAGCCAAATTTTACCTCATTAAACACAATCATTTCAAAAACTCATCACAGAAATCCAAACAGTGAAACAAGAACATTGTGTTTCACGCAACCGAACATCCAGGCATGGTGAGAATCACCACAATATCATCTTCAGGCTTATTGAGATCTGGTAACGCCACAAAGTGACACAACACACCATTTCCAATAAATAACCTTGTACTACAGCCAGCTTTTTATTTTCTTCTCACCATGTACAGGTGGGACCACATGTACACCTTGTGGAGAAAACAAGCTGTGCCTACAGTCAGAGCCACAGGTATCCTGTCCTCCAAAGCTGTTGATAGAGTCCTCTAATCTGTTCCTACATGGTGAGCGTATTTTTAAAAAATATATATTTCGAGCATGTTCTAGAAAAGTTATAGAGAACATTACGGTGCTCATGAGTTCGTCCACTGTTCATGTGCTTTCCTTTTGTGCACCATCTACAAGTTTTGTTACCAGGACTGTTCATAATTTTCATTGTTAGGCTGTCCACAAGTTTCTGTTTTAGACTGCACATAAGATTTAATAGTTCAGGAGGTTCTTGAGGTTTTTTACTTGTTAGCACTGCCCATGAGGTAGCCATGAATTTGTGAGGTTGAGTGCTTACATCTGACCGCTTGCGAGCTGGATGCAGGTTGAGTCTGGTGACCTTCAATTTTCACTTCAATACCCGTTCTGTGATAGGTTGTCAGGTTCACTTTCAGTATTGTCTGCTCAAAATTCTAAACATTTTCCACTATCTAACTAACCAGTGGACTTGGAGATAAATTCTGGCAAGATGTTGGAGAGGGTTTCCTTTCTTGTACCACAGAGAACATATTGGTAAACTAAAGGAAAACGTAGGCACCCAAATCAACCTGCTCGGTAAATTCACCAACTCTTAACTGGGAAGCAGATCTCAAAACACCTCAACAAATATCCCCGATACTTTGGTACTTCACTGTGGACTAGTGCCTAGCAGTATGCACAAGGTCATTCCATGCACAGAGAGCAGAACATAAGCTTATCATCTGTTGCCAAATAACTACTGGAATGTTAAAGACTAACACCATTACCAGTAGTCTACAGACGAGCACTACTTCACATTAGATCACTAGAAATAAATTCCAAAACCTGGAATATGACAAACTAGAATATGACCCGGAGCACCCATGCCTCGGCTATCAGGTGAAGGCTGATATAACAAAATCTTTAATGCTTCAATGACTGTTAAGATCATGGATCCTGCTGACTCAATAATTTAGAGGCATAAAAATTGCAGGGAATATACAACCCCATGGCAAAAATTATGGAATCACCAGTCTTGGAGGATGTTCATTCAGTTGTTTAATTTTGCAGGAAAAAAGCAGATCAGACATGATACAAAACTAAAGTAATTTCAAATGGAAACTTTCTGGTTTTAAGAAACACTAAAAGAAATCAAGAAAAAAAGTGTGGTAGTCAGTAAGTTACTTTTTTAGACCAAGCAGCGGGAACAAATTATGGAATTACTCAATTTTGAGGAAAAAAATATGGAATCAGGAAAAACAACAACAAAAGAACACTTGAACACAGTACTAGTATTTGGTTGCACCACCTCTGGCTTTTATAACAGCTCGCAGTCTCAGAGGCATGGACTTACTGAATGAGAAACACTGCTCTTCATCAATCTGGCTCCAACTTTCTCTGATTTCTTTTGCCAGAACAGCTTTGTAGTAGGTACTGGCACAGAAAAAATGAAAGTCATCATAAATGGATGGTTTTAGGTTCTATTTGTTGGGTTAACCATTACAAATCACCAGTCCAAATTTCATGCAATTATCTTGAACAGTTTCAGAGATAGAGCTTGTTTTGTTACCCCGTTTCAGGCACCTGGCTCGGACATCGTTTGGAACACTTTTGGGGAGACTATGAAACAAGAATTATTACTTTTTAGATACACTTAATGCCATTTCTCAGTCCTTTCTACAACCTAGTTCTGCTTCATGGAGTTTCAGGCCTCTCAGGTAATATATTTTGTAGTGAAAGCCTTTCAAAATGCATTTTTTTTTTTTCAAATTATGGTAGCACCAAATTGGCAAAAGATGGCATCTTTAGAAGCCCCTATTTTCAAAATTAGACATCTGGAAAGCTCCTTTATGCTATTTTCCAAGATAATGGGAGAGATAAAAGCACACTATTTTTTATGGAGGCCAGAAAGTTGCCATTTGAAATTACTTTAGTTTGTGTCATGTCTGTGATCTGCTTTTTTTCTGCAAAATGAAACAACTGAATAAACATCCACCGAGACTGGTGATTCCATATTTTTTGCCTGGGGATTGTAATTGTTATCCACCATACAAAGGCCTCGAAGACCCTGACTAATTCCTTACAAATGGAATAAACCTTATCAGGAAGGTCTGGGTCACTCCAAATCAGGTAAGAGCCAATGTAGGACGTGGCCAGGCCGTCACAAACATTTTATGAGGGTGACAACAGTTTTGCTCTGATTTACACATATTGGAAGAAAAAGAAGCCACTCTGTGATAGATCCTGTATTGGTGTGATGTTGATGATGACCATACGCTGTTGACAAACATCTTGCATTTGTTAGATCTGCGAACACTCAGTGCTGAGACGGGAGGCTTGGTTCCCTTGGGAGATTTTTCCTTGGGGACGTGATATCTAACTCCAGGTCCACAGATGTGTCTATGTTGCTAGATTGTATGCAGTTAATTAATGGAGACAACCAGCTTCAAAATAGTGGCCCGGATGTGCAACGTTCAGGTGCATCGCGCTAAAGGACATATTCACTGCTGCTACTTGAACGGTCTCTATAATAATGATATCACCACTCTAAGTGGTATGGCAGCCAACTCCAAACATGCTTCCTTTTGAATACCACCTCTACTGTTTAGGAGGCATGGAACAGGATGTAGACACATACTGAACTGGAAAACTTCCAGCACCAACCCTGTTAGAAATCAGTGAAAATGTTCCATAAGAAGCCTGTAATAATATGGTGTTTGCTGTGAATACAGTACTCTCTTATATCTTCATTTACAACTTGGTTGGAAGCTGAGTATGCACAGGCACTAGAAGGCATCCAGGTGATTTTTATGGTCTCAGGTTAAACTGCATGTAGGTCTGAAGATTAAATGTTGGAAATTGGAGTGTGAGTGTAGGTTGGGGATGAATCTCAGAATGGATGAGTTCAAGTGAGAAAATCTTACTTTCAGTCTATGCAGACTTGATGTACCAGTGCTGACCAAAACCCTCACAACTAAAATTATCAGGGGAGCTGTCTTCATCTCAACACTCACATGCACCTGCACACCCACCCAGACACACACACACACACACACGCACGTGTGCACATACACACAAACATACACACCACAAAGGCACACACTGTGGTCAGGGTGTTTTGTTTCCAGGTTGGAGCACTGGATCCAAATCCTTCCTTGGACACAAAATGATTAGCTTAGCAAGCCAGGCATAAACCAAACAGCCAGACCAGCTGCACACACACACACACACACACACAATTATTTGTGAGAACCAGGCATCACCAATAATTACAGTAGCCAATTAATCCGATCTCTTCACCTGACCCTACTTTAACCTCATTATCTGAAGTATAAATATTTTGGCATGTAAGCACAGTACAGTTGGCCCTCTACTTACGAAAACCTCCGAATACAAAAAATCCAGGTTACTAAAAACATTTCACTAATTTTTGTCCTCTGTATACAAAACAACCTCTTCTTACGAAAGGCACTAAACGCACCATTCAAAAATTCAAACAATGCACGAGTTGCTCTCTCATTGGCTGTCTTCCAACATCCCGCCCCGCTGGTCTCCCATTGGCCAGGAGGGAGCTGAACTGTACCCATTCCCGTACCCATACTTAGGAGAGTTGAATAGGACTGTTGGCTCATGAGTTTTTTTGAGAGTGATCATTGCAGCATTATATTTTATTATGAATCATGGACTCCAAGAAAGTGATTCCCAGTGACACTGAAAAGAAGAAGCGGGCTCCATTATCAATCGAAGTGAAGCAGGCGATAATAAAAAAATACGAAAGTGGGATGCGGTTGAGCGAAATCGCAAGGGAGTACCTTAAAAACGGAGCTACAGTGACGGAGGTGATTATTAGGGAACGATATTGAAACAGAAGGAGGCATTAAAAGCAGAGATACAGTGACGGAGGCGATTTTTTCAGAAAAAGCAACCGTTATATTTAAGAACCTCGTGAAAGAGGGTGGGGGTGAGGGTTCTTCAGACCAGTAACCCCCGGACTTTAACCTGTCACATGGGTAGTTCGAGAGATTTAAAAAAAGGTAAATCATTTTCTTTTACTTTTAACACATATTTCATACAAAATTGGTGTAGTTTTATAATTTTTAAAGGGTTTATGGGGTAGTCTTGGGAGCCTTGGAACGAATTACGCGTTTTACATGTAAAATGCACCTCTACTTATGAAAACTCCAGGTTACGAAAAAGGCACTGGAACGGATTAATTTCGTAAGTAGAGGGCCGACTGTACATCTTTTTGGGTTCACTTTACTCAGAAGTAATATTTTACAGATTTTATACACCAATCATCTTTCAATATCATAGACAATTGATTATTCTTAGGTCATTACTTATAATAGTTTAAAGTTGCACATTCAGGGAGACTTTAGTGAATGCACCCGCTGAGGCATGTGGTTTTCAGGCTAGTCTCTCTCTCTCTGCATGTGTGTGTGTGTGTGTGTTTGTGTGTGTGTGTGCTCGCGTGTGTGTGAGTATACCCACACTAATGGAGTATAATCAGGAATATAATAAAGGACCTTGTATGAGCTTCCTATCATCTTGCTGAAGAAGTACTGAGACATTTTCCAGATGTATTAATAAATAGACCAACTCTGACAGAGGCCATTATATTATCATTGTCTTTCTTTCGGAGACACACACACACACACACACACACACACACACACACACATATAGCCTCTAGTGATAAGAGCCCTCATAACAAGTACGCTCTGATTTGATAATGCATTGCACTGTACGATTTTGATGGAGGTCGCAAACGTGAAACACACCCTATACAGCTCCACCACTGCGATTTCTGCATTGCTTTTGCCACAATGTAGACTATCCTGAACTGATTCTACACTAAATACAACCTCAGAATATCTTGAATGCAAATGATGGTCAGTTTCAGGTGTGTGGAGGCAAAATCATTTTGATGTTTTATTTGATGCTCCATAATTGGATGGAGAATGGAACCATCAGCACGATTGGGCAGCTTCCATCATGTTATAGTTATTGTAGCATCATGCAGTCCGAATCGCACATTTTTTAAAATAACTTGTGTCCCTAAAAGAGTGCATTTTATGGTAGGTGAATATTCGCAGCAGTAAGCCAAAATGCTCATCATACACAAGGAGATAGGAGGGCACTAAAATATTTGATTGAACACTGCAGGGTCTTAGAAAAGGAAAAAAAGAATAACCTCCATTTCATGTCACATCACACCCACAGTGCTTTTTAGAAAACTGTATTTATTTCCTGGTGTGGGACGGCCCCCCCGGGGTAGTGTCAGTCTTAAGGTCTGCAGGGTTTATTACTACTCATATGATACACTCATAATCATAAAACCATAAAACAAAGAACGTTAATGCAATCTTTTTAAATATGATAAAAAATTGTTTTATTACTTCAGGAATTCCGTCAAAGATATTAATATATAATATAAAATTTTAAAGATTTTAAAATAAATGATAATTAAGTCTCATGTTTATTATATTTAATTAGCCAACCTTTTATTATGTATTAGACTGCATTAAGATGTAAAGGCTGACTATAACATTGACTTAAAAATAAACCAATGATCATGCATGAAACCATAAAGATCTATACAGACGTTCCCCGACTTACATTTTTAATTGATTCCGGACGGCCGAACGTAAGTTGAAAGTGAACGTAATTTGTTACAGTGATGTATGATGTGTGACATATGACGCTCATACTGTACTATACATCCATGAATACCATTACCGTATCTCATAAAACATCCCTAAATCAATTATTATAAACATAACATTGTAAAATAACATCAAATATATGAAATAATATCAACATTAATTTCAAATGAGTCACTTATTTATACCGAGTCACTTTACATGATGCTTAAAACAGCCAATCAATGCTTACAATATGTGAGGCACTCAATACCGAAAGTGGTGTACTTGCGAAAGTAGTGTACTTGCTGTGGATTATACAGACTTCCGGTCTTTCAAGTGCACAAGGGTGCCGGTGAACTCATTTAGAACACAGCCTGCACTGATGTGAATCACCAACAGAGCAGAGAGTTCTTTCTTTTGTGGATTGGGTTTTCATTCATTTTACAACTCTCTTTACTTAACCAAGTCTGCATGGTAGATTGTGCCGATCCGAGCAGATAGTTAATTCATCTCTGTGTATGAGACTCGCACCCATGCTAGTAGGCTTACGCATCTGACCAACCATATTTGCTTAGGGTTACAAAAGTCCGCCAAACAGTGTAAACACAAAGATCACAGAGATGACGTCTTAACACAAGGGTAACACGCTCTTTCATGGGGATATATATATATATATATATATAAAACTGAACTGGAAAGAAGGAGGGGCATGTTCAGTCTGACGTTTGTAAACAATGGATGCAGCGTCATTACGTCAATGTACTACGTAGGTACGTCTAAACTCAAAATTTGACTTTTTTGAAAAAAAAAATCGTAAAACGGATGAATGTAAGTCAAAGAGTGTGTGTAATAAATAGTGAGTAATACATTGTCAAATGCTTTAAATACCTCAATGGCTAGCTTTACAGTTTTAGACTAAAAATAATGCTAATTTTTCTTTATCATATACAGTAGTTTGGAAGCAAGCTTTGATCCACCTATCTAATTTTTATTAATGATTGTTATTTTTGTTTTATTTCCTAATAGAATAAATCAATAACATTCGCTAATCTAGCTTACTAACTACCAGTAAACAAATTCACAATATTCAAAAATATAATTATACTACAGTCGGCCCCCTACTTATGAAGCCCACAGGGTACGAAATCCCCGCGTTACGTAGAACATTTTCCTAAGTTTCCATCCCCGGGATACGAAAACAACCCCCTCTTACGAAAAGAAATTCAAAATTCATACGCGCTAATCAAAATTTCACACGATGCGCGAGTTGCTCTTTCATTGGCCGTCTCTCAACATCCTGCTGGCTTCCGATTGGCTAGGAGGGATGACGCAGAAACAGAAGGAGACCTTAAAGCGGAAATACAGTGAGGACCTCTGATCTTTCAAACAGGTACTGTAATTCCGCTTTAAATAAAACATCCCGTCCATGTGTATGTGAGTGTGTGTATGTGTGCGTGATAGAGAGAGAGAGAGAGACAGTGTGTGTGTGTGTGTGTGTGTGTGTGTGTGTGTGTGTGTGTGTGTGTTTGTGAGAGAGGGAAGGAAGCTTAACTCTGTAGTTTTTAGTTTAGTTTTTTAAGTTGTTTAATTCAGTAAATGTTTAATAAATGTGGGTGCATTTGAGCTCATCTGGGATTCCGATCTCTCAAGGAATCAAGTTAAAGTTGAGTTTGGACCTATGATCTGTCAAGCAGGGAATGTGCTTTGAATTCCACGTCTTGTGGGCGTGGCCAGCAGTGCTACTGTGTCTGTGTGTGTGTGTGTGAGAGAGAGAGAGAGAGACAGGGGTATGTGTGTGTGTGTGTGTGTTAATAAAAAATGTTTAATAATGGTTTAATTAATAAATATGTTCATAAAATGGTTTAATAAATAATTTTCTTTTACTTTTAACACATATTTCATACAAAATTGGTGTACTTTTATCATTTTTAAAGGGTTTATCCAGTCCAAAGACTGGAGCCTTGTAATGAATCAGGTGTTAAACATGTAAAATGCGACCCCTACTGACGAAATTCCCGGGTTACGAAAAGGCGCTGGAACGGATTAATTTCATAGGTAGGGGGCCGACTGTATCTGTGTTTGTGTTGTTACCATTTTCTGGCTGAATTACTCAACAACAACAACAGTTTGAATAATTTTGGGGACAGCTACAGCCTAATGGTTATAGAATGGGCTTTGGGTCTAAAAGGTTGTTGGTTCAATTCCCGAGCCATCTGAAAAAATGTGTGGCAGTGGATGAGTGAGCCGCACCATCACTTCCTCCACAGAATTTGAGCAAGGCACCAACCCCCCCAACTGTTCTCTGGCGCCCTAATGTGTGTGACAGCCCACTGCTCCCAGTGTATGTGTTTACTGTGTGTGTGAGCTCACTTTGGCTGGGTTAAATGCAGATGAAATAATTTCTCTCATGGGATTAATACTGTACAGTATATACAAAAAAAAAACAAAAACAAAAAAAAACATGGCAACCGATATATTCCCATCACTACCCAAATGATCACGTTTGTTAAAATTTAGTGACACGAGACTCTTTAACGAAAACTTACTCGGGTCCTTAACTCATGTTAAGATGTCATCATAGATGTAGCCTCACCCCAATTAAATAGAATGATTATGAAACATTAAAACTGATGGAGAGAGTGAAATTGTAATTGAGCAGATTGTGAGGATTGCTGGTGATACCATCTCTATTTTAAATTGAGCAGTAACAATATGTGGAGGAGGGCAGTGGAAAATCGATTTGCTTTTTTCAAGGCTGTGGTTAGTGGGAGCCGCAGAGCCTGCATTACAGGGAAAACCTTGGGAAGATAAAAAGATCACTTCAAAATGTGCTACTGAATGGAACGTGAAGTGGACATCAATGTGCTGATACAATAAACAGCCTGCATTTACGTCACAGTCATACACAGCACTATCAGTACAGGTTGCCAGGTGTGTAGGTCTTGTTTCGATGTTCGGCTTTTCTAAGGTATGTTAGGTGTGTGATGCCCTAAACTCTCCGCTATGAAACCCACATTTCTGTCCAAAACATTCTATATAATTAAAGCTATTTCAGATGTCAGTGAATCCAGTGGATTAAGAAAATTGTTTTGTTGAAGGCAGGAAAGTTGAAATTTAAACATACAAACACAAAAGTAAAAAAAGTAAATAAAAATAGCTTTCACAAAGTCATGTTAACAGAGATGTTATTTCATATGTACAGGTTACGTTATGACACTTTATCAAATTCAACAATTAATTCCTCAAGTTAAACGTGCTGTCCTTTCTTTTTGTCCACTGTTAAAAGAAAGTCTGGTGTTCTTACAGAGCTCTCACTATAATAGCAAAGTGGTTTGGAACGAGACAACCAATCAGCAGCACAAGGCATTTGTGCTCATGCACAGCAAAACTTTATCTATTACTCTTGCTGATTGGCAACAGGGGAGATGGGGTTTCATTCCTTTGAGCTGTTGGATTTTTTCAGTTTATTGTTTTTGCTACAAAACCGTATTCACCTGGTGTCGGATGTGAATGGCTACTGTTCTTGCTTGTTAACATTGTGAATGAGACATTATGTACAGATAATTGTAGATGGCTGTACAATGTTAGCATCTGCATCATGACGTACTGAATTGGAATTTTTCTCGCCATGCAGCGTGACCGGCGGCTAGATGAAAGGATTTGGCTCGGACATGTAGCTAAAGTTAGCATTAGGTGAAATTTGTTTCGATTACATAAAGAGAACTTTAGTACATTAAAATAATGTATAGTAGTGTTTATTTTTAATTGGGTAAAAAAGACATTTAACATTTATTTTAAGATATGATGAGATAAAAGAAGGGAGGAATTTGATACAGTAATTTTTACTTTTAAATCATGATAAAGGTAGTTTAGAGTCTGCTGGTCTTTTATACCCCCATTTCACTGGAGCAAGGCAGGCTTATGGAAGCAAAAATGTTGTCATCCGCAAACATTCCGAATTATTCCCTTATCATCCGTGTCATTCTGTGTGATGCCATAGTTATTCCTCAAGTCTTCCTCCACTTCCATATGCTTCTGGCAGGCCAAAATATTCTGTGAACGTGCTTCTGAACATGTTCAAAAGCACGTTCCCGGAAAAAAATTCTGTGAGTGTTCCATGGAGTCACTTTGGCGTACTTTGCCGTACCTGTTCCGCACATGCTGTGAACGTTCCGAGAGTGCAAGAATTTCCACTTTTCCGTAGGATTTTCACCCATTTTCTGTGTGAAAATGCCAAAGCTCTTCTGTAAACTGCATTCCGTGCCTTTCCGTTACATGATCCTTGCATGCCGTAGTCCAGTGAAATAGGGGTATTACACCCGAGCCTAGTGGCTCATCTGGCCAGAGTTTATCCGGGTTTCTGTATTGTGAAGCAACTAGGAGTTCAACCTCTCCTGGATGGGATGCTAGTCCATCGCAGACTACCTTTCCAGAATTTTGACAAGCACTGATCTAAAACTGTTGTGTGGAGACAGCCATGCATGTTTTTGAAACCTTGCTCAGGGCTCTTAGTACAGTGGGGATCTGACCTCTCACTCATGACCGCGGCACCCCCCTAAACACAACACCACTGGTCAGGGATAAGTATATAAGTAAGAAAACATTTAGTGAAGCATCATGGTATTAGAAATTATGTACTTTAGTGTTTTGAGTCTGTTCGCTTAGTGATGTTTGTAGTCTTATTATTTTCTATGTTATATTAGATATTTTCAGTTCATTAGCTACACATACTACAGCTCAGTGTCTATACGGCCATTCGTTATATCAACTTGCCGACAGCATCATCCATCTGTAGCGCCACTCATCTTGTCCACCCAGCAGTTATTTATATTCACCAGTAATACATTGTTTTTCTGCTACACCACACACACACACACACACACACATACACACACACACACACACACACACACACGCGCACAGAAACAGACATTTTGGCACTTTCAGCTGATCTGGGTTCCTGCTTGTTCACAGTGAGTAGAGGTTTGCAGTGTAAAGTATTAAACTCTCAAACCTCATGAGTGAGATTTATGACAGCAAGTTTGTCTAAATATCACAAACACACAAGAGTTATCTGTACTATTTTCAACTGTGAGACAAAGAGAAATCCCTTAACAGTCACAAGTCCCACCTGAGCTCAAGCTGACAACACCAAAGATGCAGAAGTTACAGCAACTGCCTTGAAACAGCTTCTGTTTCTCCTGCACTCTTCTGCTGTCTTTTCTGGTGGACATCATATCATAAGATTATGTTTTTTATAAAAGAGTGCAGACCATATAGCAAATTAGATCAGGGGCAGTGCAATGATTGAAGAGTAAGAGTTTGCATGCTTTCCCCGTGCTTGTGTGGGTTTCCACCGGGCACGCCAGTTTCCTCTCACAGGCTAAAGGCATGAACATTGGGTTATTTGGCTGTTAGAAATTGGCCGTAGGTATGAGTGTGACCGCTTGTGTGTGGGTACTGACCTGGACTGGCAAACTGTTTAAAGTGTACCACACCTTCACCCAGAGATGGCTGAGAAAGGCTCTTGATGTAGTTACATACTGTAGTGATTGAGAATGATTTCCTGAAGTAGTCCTGAGCCCATGCAGTCATGTCACTTACTGGAGAGTGATCAATGCAGTGCCGACTACGGGCACGGAGATCATGGCCATTCAGTTTAGGCTTGTGGCCATGCCCTTTGTGCACTATATTTCCTCCGAACTTCCTGAATCCTTTCATTACATTATGCACCGTAGAGAGAGAAATGCCCAAAACTTTTGCTATCTGTCTTTGAAAAAAAAAATAATTTTTTTTTTCATCATTTCAATGATTTTTCACATACTTCACAGCAAACAGGTGATCCTCTGCCCATGTTTACTACTACAGAACTAGGCCTTTCCTGGATGCTGATTTTGAACCAAATCATGATTACAATCACCTGTTCACATAACTAGTTTCAAATCACTTCATAATTTGGTTATTATACTTTATCACTAGCCCTAAATTGCCCCATTCTAACCTTATTTGGAATGTATTGCGAGCCTGAATGGAAAGAATGGATGTT
>CM045748.1:31222859-31265359 GCA_024760905.1 Plotosus lineatus
GCACTTGGTCTGTTCTGAGTAAAATGGCAAAAATATCAGATCAGAATTCCTAAAGAAGATTTTCTTTCTTTTTTTTTTTTTTTAATTTCCCCATTTTCTCCCTAATTTAGTTGTATCCAATTCCCACTCATCAGGTATTGACTTCCCTATCACATGATCACCACCGACCAGAAAGGGGTGAAAGCATATGCCATCCCTCCCTCCCTCCCGTGAGAGCTCGATCAATTAGCTGTCATGGACTCCGGCTCACTGACGGCTGTGGCATTAACCTGGATATGAGCTCATGATCTCGAGGTAAATAGATGATGATTTTTATGATCACGAGCACGATAGGGCTGACAAACTGCCAGAAAATAGCAGTGCTTCATTTTAAAACGTGATATAAATTATTAGAAGTGGTTTTATTATTAATAAAGAAATGCATATTAATTTAAAGAAATTAAAGTAAATTAGTTTATTGTTAGGAAAAATATATTCATTTAAAATATAATATTTTATTGTGTTGAAATAGGCTACAATATTGTACAGAAAGTATAATATGGCAGAATAATTTCTCTCCCTCTCTTTCAAAAAACAAAATCTTAGCAATGACAGAGTGGATTGAATATTACAGCTATAATTAAATCATTTTTTATATTTAATCTGACTAAATGGGGGAAAAGCAATTGGACCTGGAAAATAATAGAAATGTTTATTATATAAACACAATTCTATGATGGGATCAATTTATTATACATATTTTTTCTGTGAGTTAAAGAGTCAATCCGGTATGGATTTTCTCCTGTATCTTTTTTTGGTTGGTGTCCTTAAAATGTTCATTTAAAGGCTTCAGGCAGGTGTTGATATGTGCTTGTAAGAATTATAATAGTCTTATATCACCATATTGCCCAAATCTAAATAAATGAATGTGTTCTAACTTAAACAACTTCAAATCATAACGGTTAGAAAATACTAAATGTGAAACAACAGTCATTTGTACTGCGTTACAATAAACTCAACATGGTATTTAAACACTGTACCATATTGAGACATGTCCGAGTCAGCTGATCTCATATTTACACAGGTTGTAATCGTACAACAATGAAAGTTTAGAGCTGTAGACAAATCTTTTACCCAGTGGCTCATTGATCACATGAACATTTCACTTTCTTTGGGAGGACAAAGACTCCAATAAAAATGATGGACAGTTTCAGTGAGACGGGGTTTATAGAGTATTAAAAAAAGCAGACAGATGGATAGAAAGATAAAGTGATGATGGAGAAATAGATAGAGAAGAGGCTGATGATGATGAAGGAGTAAATATAATCGGGCAAGAGGGACAAGCTGCATCACATCCATCACCATCATACAGAGTGCTGAAATGAATAAAATAAACAGAGATGGAGTGATGAGAAGAAAAGACAAGAGAGGAGGAGTGAGCTTACCTTCACTTTATCAGGACAGTCATTAGAGCAGAGTCCGCTGAGTACTGGGGGGAGAGAGAGAGAGAGAGAGAGAGAGAGAGAGAGAGAGAGAGAGACTTGCTTAGTTATAATGTTTTTATTCATCTGTTTTCTCTGCATGACTGCAGACAGTGTTGAGAAACATGCTGATAAAAAAGATAAATAAATGATATTAATCCCACAGTAATGCCATGAAGACGTGTGTGCAACTGTGTATGTATAAGTATGTGCGCCAGTTCACACCTAATGAAGCTGACACACACTTCATTACACAACACATACCACAATACAGACTCAACAAACAGCAGCGACAAGACAGCTCATTACACCTCCACGTTCCATTACATATAAATAAACAAATGTCCAGATTATCTTCTAACATTTCTGTAAAAACACCTGAAATTACACGAGTTGCTCACCTTAGCAGATCATAAAATGAATCTTGATAAAACCGTATGCATAATTAGGCTATAACAGGCCAGATCATCAGCTTTGTTTAACTGAACTTAATCTAGATGTATAGAAAGTAAAATCTGCAGTCCGAGTTTCAGAAGGATCCAAGAAAGCTTTCTGAATACTAACTGTGGGCGGAGTTAAGTAGATCTGCCACTAGAGAAGGTGTGTAAGCTATTTTTGTTTGTTTATGAGATTGATGGTTCAGTGGTCCTCCTGTATTTGTTTATATTTTACAGTACACGTTAGTACACAGCAGATATTTGAGAATGAGACGTGTGTGAACTGTTTTTGGACTAAACTAAAGAACAAAAACAACAACAACAAAAAATGTGGATACAGAGCGTCAGCACAGCATAAGAATTACATTTCATTACATCTGAAACAGGAATTAAACAGAAAGGAGAGTGAGATGAAAGCATTATCAAAGGGCAAGAAAATGTTCAGAAATTTATAACTGGAAAAAAAAATGATGAAAGTCGTAATTTCTTCACTCTCTGAACTCGGCCATGTTTGATTTCCGAGAGAAGGTTTATCAAACACCTTTTTGTTCTTACAATTAAATTTCCTTGTTGGATGGAGGGAGCTGAGGACATGAGGAAGCATAATGAAATGCAACATGCACATCAGATCCTGTCACCTGAAATGGACAAGTCAGAGGACGTGTGTGTGAGAGAGAGAGAGAGAGAGAGAGAGAGAGAGAGAGATGGATGGTTGTCCTTCGTGCCCGAGTGGAAGATGATGTGCTCTGATAATCAGTCCTTTATCTCGCTCTCTCTCTTTTTTTTTTTTAAACACATTCTTCTTTATCGTCCTAGCATGTCAATAATGACATCATGCTTGGGCAGGTTTGTGGTTTTGGGCTCAAGATAAGATAATAAATATTTACATCACTGTACAAGCAGGAGAGAGCATTTTTACACCTGGTAAATTCTGAACTCGTCAGATAAAACTATAATTAATTCATTTATTTATTTATTCATTTATTCACACCAATGTAAGAACAGGAAAAACATGCAAACTCCAGACCTTCAGCCTGAGTATTCGTATTGAATATGGTTACACATGGGTGGAGCTGGAAATGCAAATCAGTTGACTTCCTTTCCTGAAATCTCATTATTTATGGTACTTTAAGAAGGGATCAACCATTTTCATGATTCAGCTTAAAAAGTGAGTCTCTATTAATTGCTGAGTCGGGTTTTAAATACCGTTACCTGAGCATTGTTGTAGTTTCTTAATTTTTACATTTTTGATATACTGTATTAATCGTGCAATGGAAATTATTGCTGCAGAACTTAACCCATCTAAAGTGAGCACACACATGTAAACACTGATTACACACACACACACACACACACACACACACACATACACACATACACACACGGAGCACTGGACTACCACACACATTGGGGGGGGGGAGCCTGGAGACCGGCTGGGGGTTAGGTGCCTTGTTCAAGGTCACCTCAACCATAAATGTAGAGGGAGGGAAGGTGAAGTTAACTTCCGCAAGCCACACATTTTTCCTGCTGGTTTGGGAATTGAACCAGCGACCTTTCGATCCCAAATCCGCTTCTCTAACTGTTAGGCTTTGGCAACCCGATGTCCCAAACTCTGAGCAAACCAACATAAAACTGCTTCACCATCCTTAATCCCATCAGCGCTTCATTCAAATGCCAACTTTAAGACTTCAGTCAAGCGTAAAAACATTTCTTAGAATTCATATAAAAATGTGGATGAAAGCGTACAATCGACACTTCAGAGGATCTGGAGAGGCCTGAGAGTGAAGACTGTGAAATTGGAGATTTCACATCAGGCTGTTCTGTTCCACATCACTGAACCAAACAGTCAGGGACGGTGTGTCAGATCAATCACCACACACACACACACACACACACACACACACACACACACACACACACACACACCCGACTGGGAAAAGGCCTTTCACTACTGATCTGATGTGTTAAGTCTGACTTTAGATCAGCTGGTTGTACGTGCATTGGCTTCGTCTATTCCCTGCTTCACACTGATCTAAGAACAGTGGTATGTGTTTGTGTACTGAGGGATTTTATCTGCTCGGGCTTATGACGTACAGCAAACACAACAAAAACAACTAGTGTCAAAGCACAAGTATTTTGTTTTTAGAAATGATGCATCATTGTAATTTATGAACCAAAGGAAAACATTTCTAGTTTTCTGTTCTGTAGTTGAGCTGATCATCGTCAACAGTGCAGCTCGAGTCCTTGCATTCGAGCAACAAACCAACAGATGATATTCATCTTCTATGTACATGCTATTCCAGATGGATCACGTACAAGAGAAAACCTTTACGCTTATTCCAGAGAGAACTTGTTCATTTCAATTTAATGAATTTGAACACACTTGTGTGTCAATTGAGTCAGGGTTGCCAGATTGGATTGGTTTAAATTGCACATGCATTTATAAATCAGTTTGATGGGAGGGCACTCTGAAAAGAAAAAAATTTTGATAATTGGATGTATTAAAATGAAAGTAGTACGCCTTTTAAAATGTGATTATAACAAAATTATTCTATTTCTGTGAAAATGTAAGCATTATAAGTAAAATCTTGTACTGAAGTAAAGTATTTATTGATAAAAAAATCTTTGGGTACAGAAGTGCTTCATTTGTACTTTATTTCTTCACACCTTTGCATTTTAAGAGAAACTAAAAGTAGTGAATTGCATATTGTATATTTTGTGTATAAATCTGCTGGACAAGACAATGATGACGAGCAACATGAGCACCTGGTGAGTCGTTATTGTGATTGGGGATTTTATTTTTCTCAAAATGTGTCAGAAATGTCTGTATTTGGCAAGTGGTTGTGTGCAGATGTTTAGTGTCATACTGTTTGCGACAAAAATAGTCTTGAGCCATGTGGAAAGATTGAAAGAATGGAAAACAGGAAACTGGTTTTTGTTCAGGTGAGGATGTCAGAATCGGTGTATTTGTATGAATTTATCCGGAAGATCTCAGTGCTTTAATGGCTCTGCCATTTGGAGAATGTTTGGGGACTGTTTATGCGTCTTTAATTAATCCATCAGATCTTACAGGTCAGTTTTTCATAAATAGTCCACCTTTCAAAATAAATCAGCTGTATGAGGACAAGAAACGCACACAAAGCATCCTCATTACTGTCACAGCCACATGTCTGGGTTTTATTTTTGACCCATCTTAAACTTCACATCATACCTGCACCTCGATACAGGTGTATTAAATGTAAAGTACGAGCGAAACCGATTGAAATGCCTGTAAGATCCCTGCGAATCTGCAGAGCACAGATTGATTACGAGCAATGAGTTGAAATGCACAGATTGTGAAACTTGAGGTTAAAGAAATACGAATGCCAACAAAAAACATTTTTCTTCCGTTGCCATGGTAATACCGATGACTTCCAGGTTCAAGAGTTAGTCTGCATGGGAATACAGTCGGCCCTTGACTATTCACGGTTTTGCACTCGCGGTTTGAGTATTCACGGACTGCCGAGCAGCTCGCACGTGATTCAAATTCAGCCAATGGCTGTCCTCCTTCCTGCTGATTGGCTGAGGTGATGTAACGCCCCTTTTTCCTCATTCACGCACAAGTTGGCAATGAGCCCTTTTTAGTGTGTTTTAATTACCAGTTAAGTTCTATGATGTCACTCAAACGCCTGCTTACGCACCAGAAAAACGTAATGAGGTTGGATGTCTCTTCTGAAGAAATAAACTTGAATGTCAAGGGCCTACTGGAAACAGAAGTCTTTCTGTTCCATTTCATCCCGAAGTTGAAAAAAACAATGATCAAAAATTTCAGTATGGGTTAATCGGCCCATTTTTATCTACGACAGAGGTCGGGAACTTTTTTGACTAAGAAACCCAAAAAAACCCCCAAAAAACCCCACAATTTAAAATCTAATCCCCTGATAGCCAAATATATTTTTAACACTGAGACCAGTAATTTGAGAGTATAATAAGCCTCTGAATTTATTTTAAACAACATCGTTATAACGAAGTTATTTCTTAATAAGAAAAGTACTTCTTACTATTAATGCGACTTTTGGTGCTGCATGGTGTTGCTGATGGCTTTGTAGTCTGATTGATACGTGCTGAGGTTCATCTTCATGTAGGCTTTTAGGCTTCCATCTGTTAAACGTGACTGCAGGTTGGTCTTGATGCTTTTGAGGTGTGAGAAGGACTGCTCGTATGCGCATATGGAGCCAAACATGGTCAATATGACAATATGACAATAGGACTCACACGCTGCAGTGTTTGTGACAGGAAGGGCGTCCCAAGTTTTGGAAATCAGCTGGTCTGCGGGTTGAAGATTTTCCATGTCTGTCCCATTTGTATTTTGCTTGCCAGCTCTGCTTGGCTTCGTGTACATGAGCTGATCAAAACGAGGGAAATTTACTTCTTTACCCAAAACCATCTCACGCAGGCTGTTGCATATAATCCAATAAAATTAGAGTTTCATGGTATCGGCCCCGCCCACACACTGGAGTACAGAAAGGATTGGCTGTTCACTGCGCGCCATAGCGACGAGTGGCATTGAAAATAGATGTATAGATTGAAATATGTGAGATTTTATTTGATAGCTTTTTTCTGTATTTTTATTTAAAGGAGAACAAAATGATGTATTAGTTATTTTGTTAAAAAAGGCCACCAGATTTATCTGAGAGCCAGATGCAGTCATCAAAAGAGCCACGTCTGGCTCGCGAGCCATAGGTTCCCAACCCCTGTTCTACGAGTACAATACATCACTGCAAAACACAAAAAAATAAAGAATCTCATATAGTCACTCTTTACTGTTGATTCTGATATTAACTAGTTCTGTGAGGATATATTTCTAGGCCACCGTAAAGTCTAGTTTATTCCTGAATTATCTTATTACGTGTTGAATCTTTCTAAAAATAAAACCTTGAGAAAAAAAAAAAAAGATGAAACACCGCAAGCAGATGTTCCTCACCAAACCACATCTGTTTTAGTGCATAGACTCATTCAGTCTGTTTAGTCCAGCCACTTCTGCTTACACACACACACACACACACAGGTGCGCTGTTATCACCCCAGGAAAACATCTAACATATTCTGGTTAAAAAAAGACCAGGAGCATGATCCAGGGGTACAAATGTGTAACATGGGTAAAATTAAAAATATGTACAATCACATATTGTGTATAATGATGATATTTTGTTTGCGTTCATCACTGAAATTAATAGGTTGCTATATTCATTTCCATGTGTCATGAAAAACAAAAAGCTCCAGTAAAGAACCCTAAGATAATAATTCTTTAAAAATGTAAGGGGGGTCCAGGCAACAGAAGCTCAGAGTGGAAGCTCATGTGCGGGAATAGACTCGTTCCTGATCTTAAAAAACACACAATTAAGCAAAACAAAAAACAATGCTACTGAAGGATTACAGTAATTCTCCAAAATAGAAAACCAAACACTGATTCATCAGACATGTTCAGATTTAAGAGGAAATGGTCCAACTGCTTGGTTCAATCAGTATATAAAGTGCAATTGTATTCGAGGGTTTACAAAATGTGAAATTGTATCATGTTGTTAAAAAAGAGCAAATTATTATTAAATTCTAAGCCATGGTTTGAAAAACACACCACGAGCTTACTGCACATTACTGTACCCACCAAAGAGGTTATTATAGTCTACTGTTCTTCATTCTGTTAATAATTATCAGCGTCTATAAGGAACACCTGGTTTGCCCCTCCCCCAGAAGAGCTGGAAGGAGGGGGTTGCTGCCCCTGCGCCCCGCCCACCAGACCAAGCAGATGATGATGATGATGATGCCTATTAGGATTTAATACTTTATTAAAAATTAAAACCATAAAATGTTTCAGAAATCTAAATATTCACTTAATACATCAGCTAAAATTTAGAAAAAATGCATCTTTAAAAAAAAACAACAAAAAAATGGCTTCATGATATTATACAACTTGTCTTATGCTTTGGTTAGAGAACATTAATTACCCACGTAAACACTGTCTTTTATGTTGTACTAAAAATGTCAGGCAAACATTAACTACATCTTGAACCATTTTCAGATTCTTTGGAGTTCCAGTACGTGTGTATGTGTAACCTCAATACCCCGATGAGTTTTTGTCATTAAGAAGAATAAAAAGAATGTCATATGTCATTTTAAAAATGAGATTTCACTTTCACAGTTTACAGCAAGTTTTGTATTCAGTCTGCCTTTAGCAGCCATAGTAACTGAGAAAACAGACAGAGAGAGAGACAGAAGAGAAAGAGAGAGAGAGAGAGAGAGAGAGACAGAGAGAGTGAAGCTCTATATATAACTATTTCATTTATAATTTCTTATGGGTTCTCAAGTAGATCTTTCTAAACTATTGCTATAAGAGTACTGGAATAAACTAAGCACCAACAATATTTGAGGAATTGATGAAAATCTGTTTACATTTTGAGATGCTGGTTCAGGATTTTTTTACTCTTATTTTATTTTTCCAAATTATAATATCCAAGAAGATAATAACGTTCCAAAGATGATGATATACCTCGGCTTACGTTGATAATTGGTTCCAGGACAGACAACTTAAGTAAAAAACGACTTAAATCGAATTAGCTTGTCTCCAGGCTAGGTTAGGCTACGCCAAATTTACTTGTCTATGCTAAACCGAAAATAACCATTCCTAGTTCTGTACTTTATTCATGAATGCAATTTTCAATAATATATGGTTAATAAAGAGGACAAAACACAAGGTCACAAATGAATAAGAAGGAGAGCGGTTTCAAGGGAACGACGACTGACGACGTCTAACGGTAGATATTGGAACTGTTGTATGCATTTTAATAAGATTTTATATGCTTTTATTCTTATTTATTGCACAAGAACATGATTTTATGTGCTTTTGTTTTGATTTATTGTACGGTAACATGATTTCATGTGATTTTAATGGTTTTCTAGTGATATCACGATTCCAATATTTGTAGTGGACAAATGTAAAGTTGATTATAATGACGTAAACTTTATTTTTCCATGTATTTTTTTGAAAACTAAAGTATAATCGAAAACGATTTGACTCGAAACGACTTAAGTCGAGGTACACCTATATTGGGCTCCAACTTTCTGTTCTTGTAGAAGTGAAATCTAAGATTAATCTCCATCATAACTCACGCACTCGCACTCATGGTCCAAACTGCTTAATCCTGCTAGGGCTGCAGGAAGGCCGGGCGATGTCCGAAGGTGGGGTACACCCTGAACAACTTGCCAGACCATCACAGGGTCACTACACAACACAACCAGTTGCTCTCACACATTTACACCTAGGGACAATTTGAAACAATTAGCTTAATGTGCATGCCTCTGGACTACAAGAGGAAACCAGAGTACCTGGAAGAAACCCACACAGAAACATGACTCAAACCCAGAACCTTCTGGCTGTCAGGTGGACATGCTGATCACTACACCATTGTTCCATTCGCAATTTAAAAAGTCGACCTTCAACATTATTCCAGCAGCTTCGATGATATCAGGCTGTGCGGTTATTTCTGAAATCCATTTACTCATCCTGTTCTAAATGTCATCTGGTGCACATGTCGCTGTGTTCATGAACAGAGCCCTTCTCTCTTCCTGACTCCCTCTGCTCCTGGATCGATCTGCTCTTTATTAACTGCCCTAATTGAACCGCCAGTTTGAGTTAGTGCAGGCGTGTATGAGACAGTGATTAAGGCCAGTTTTATGGGCCAGTAACATGGCCTTGTGACGCGCTACAATCAAAAGGACAGCTCCATCGGCGCACTCTAATCTTAATGCGCTGACCACTAACATGGAGAATCATGATTAGCTCCATATGCAGGGACAGTCATAAGTTTAATTTTATAGGGGCACACAAACGACATGTATAAAGTATATACATATACAGGGATCCTTCACTTTCCACTGTTAATTGGGACCGAGATTCCCACGCGACCATCGAAATCCGCGAAGGCAGGATCACCCCCCCAACCCCCCTGACTGATGTATACGTACATGTATATCTGTATATGTGTATATAATATCAATAGACATATTCAATACTATAAATGCTTTGAATAACAAACATTAAAAAATAATGCATAAGATGTAAATAAAATATAAATACACACGCATACAGACGTGCGCATGCACACACTCAGATGCGCACCTCACAACAATGTAAGTAGTTTTGATGGGAGGTTAAGGGTTGTTTGTTTGTTTAGGTTTTTTTTTGTTGTTGCATAATTGGCCTTGTTTTGTGGCATTTTCCTTAATGTTTTCCCCTATTCTTCCTTAATTTCCTTATTTTTTAATTCAATTAATATTTAAAAAAATAAATAAATAAAAAAATGCGATGCACTGAAGCTGCATGAATTGAAGCGTGAAGTAGCGAGAGATCCCTGTACTGTTTTTGTTGTGTACCTTTTACATCCGCCTCATTAGGAGATGGAGAACCCAGAGATCAGCTTGAATCACCATCTTTGTATACAGTCATATGGACTCTTTGGGCATAATGTGAACATTTATGAATAATCATTTCTTTTATTGACCTCTGGAAAAGAATGTGATTTAATTGTAATTAAACACCAATTAACAATTTTTTAGTAATCAAACAAAAGATATGAACAACAATGCAAATTTCAATGAAGGAAAAATTAGGACACGCTGCCCCTAATAACTAGTGTTACCTCCTTTGGTTGGAATAACTTCAGTGAGGCGCTTATTGTAACCGTCCACAAGTCACTGTAATTGATCGGAGGAAAGGTTGCCCCAGTCCTCAATGCAGAATTCTTTTAGCTGTGAGATGTTTGGGGGGTTTCTTGCATGTACAGACCTTTGCAAGTCACAGTGCAGCATCTCAATGGGAAAGCTCAATTCAGGCTTTGATTGGGCCATTCCAGGACTCTCCACTTCTCAGTTTTTAGACAGTCCATGGTGGAGTTACTGGTATTTCTTGGGTAATTTTCATGTTGCAGTGTCCAGTTCCACTTCAGCTTTATTATTATTTTTTTTTTTACAGATGGTTTCACATGTTCTTCAAGCACCTTTTGATACACAGTAGAATTCATGGTGGATTCTCTGATGGGTAGGTCCTTCTGCAGCAAAGCATCCACAAACCATGTCACGTCACCTCCATGTTTCACAGTTGGCATGGGGTTCTTTCTGTGCAATGCTGCATTTGGTTTAACGCCAAACATGCTGTCTCTTCTGGTGTCCAAATATTCAACTTGAAACTCATGTGTCCAAAGAACATTATTAAAGAAGTTGTCTGTCTAATGTTCTTTTAAGAGAGCGAAGGATTCCTCCTTGCTCTCCTCCCATGAAGGTGAAACTCATGTCAGCTCTTTATGATAGTAGAGTCCTGCGCTTTCACATCGTCAGTAGCGAGAGCATGCTGTAGCTCCCATGATAATATTGTAAGACTTTTGATGATTCTTTTAGCATTTCGCAGGCTGCTCTGGGGTGAACCTGCTTGGACGGCCAGATTTGGGCATGGTGGCGGTTGTTTTTAATGTTCTCCACTTGTAAACAATTTTCTGGATGGTCGAATGGTTGATGTCAAAATCTTGTGATATCTTTTTAAATCCCTTACCAGACAGATGCACACCACAATCTTCTTTCTGACGGCCTCAGGTAGCTCTTTGGATCTCACCATGATGCTTAGTCTCACTTCAACAGACGGGGGCACCAAACTAAATATCTGAGGTCAAATAGGGCAAGCCATTTTCAAACCACTGGGTAACAATGTTCTGATCATGTGACCCTGATCCGATACACCTGTGTGTGATTATAGCCATTTTAATTGAGAAAATATGTAGGAGTGTCCTAATTCTTTCCTCCATTGAAATACGCATTGCTGTTCTTTTTCTGTGTAATAAATTATGATAAATTTTGTCCTCATAAGGTAAGGTAGTCTGTTGGGCTTTATACACCCGAGCCTAGTGGCTCATCAGGCCGGTGCTTATTCCTGGTTTCTGTAGCGTGAAGCTATCAGGAGTTCAACTTCTCCTGGATGGGATGCTAGCTAAATTTGTCCTGATGCATTTCATTTATTCATTTTCTGAACTGCTGGCATGACACATTTTCTTCTGATATTGTGAGTATTCTATATCAATTTCAAGTCTGTATGCAAATTTATATTTTTTTTGTGCTTATAGCTCAGATTGGAAAATGGCTTGAGCATATGCATATGGATGTTATCTCAGGTTTTTTTTGTTTAGTTTATGTGGAATGAGCTGCTGGCAAAAATCAATTAAAATCGGAATTGGACATGCGCATCTTAGACTCATGTACCTTCCTGCACAAGGTTTCATCCAGTGACACATGAATCCAGTTCATTTTGAGATTTTAATACCATTTTATGTTACAGTGGTATGAAAAAGTATCTGAACCTTTTGGAATTTCTCACATTTCTGCATAAAATCACCATCAAATGTGATCTGATCTTTGTCAAATCACACAGATGAAAAAAGTGTCTGCTTTAACTAAAACCACCCAAACATTTATAGGTTTTCATATTTTAATGAGGATAGCATGCAAACAATGAAAGAAGGGGGAGGAATAAGTAACTGAACCATCACATTTAATATTTTGTGGACCCCCCTTTGGCAGCGATAACTTCAACCAGACGCTTCCTGTAGCTGCAGATCAGTCTGGCACATCGATCAGGACTAATCTTGGCCCATTCTTCTTTACAAAACTGCTGTAGTTCAGTCAGATTCCTGGGATGTCTGGCATCAATCGCTGTCTTGAGGTCATGCCACAGCATCTCAATGGGGTTCAAGTCTGGACTTTGACTTGGCCACTTCAGAACGTGTATTTTGTTCTTCTGAAACCATTCTGAAGTTGATTTACTGTGTTTTGGATCATTGTCTTGTTGCAGCATCCATCCTCTTTTTAGCTTCAACTGTCTGACAGACAGCCTCAGGTTTTCCTGCAAAACATACTGATAAACTTTTGAATTCATTTTTCCATTATGATTGCAAGTTGTCCAGGCCCTGAGGCATGATGCACCCTCCACCATGCTTTACGGTGGGGATGAGGTGTTGATGTTGGTGAGTTGTTCCTTTTTTTCCTCCACACATGACGTTGTGTGTTCCTCCCAAACAATTCAACTTTGGTTTCATCAGTCCACAAAATATTTTGCCAAAACTTCTGTGGAGTGTCCAAGTGCCTTTTTGCGAACATTAAACGAGCAACAATGTTTTTTTTAAACAGCAGTGGCTTCCTCCTTGGAGTCCTCCCATGAACACCATTCTTGGCCATTGTTTTACATATAGTTGATGTGTGCACAGAGATATTGGACTGTTCCAGTGATTTCTGTAAGTATTTAGCAGACACTCTAGTTTTTTTTTTTTTACCTCTCAGAGTATTCTGCGCTGAACTCTTGACGTCATCTTTGGTGGACGGCCACTCCATGGGAGAGAAGCAACAGTGCCAAACTCTCTCCATTTGTAGACAACTTCTCTGACTGTCGATTGATCAACATCCAGACTTTTAGAGATGGTTTTGTATCCTTTCCCAGCTTTATGCAAATCAACAATTCTTTTTGATCGCAGGTCTTCAGACAGCTCTTTTGAGCGAGCCATGGTGCACATCAGACAATGCTTCTCATCAAGACAATTCTTACCAGGTGTGTGTTTTATAGTGGGCAGGGCAGCTTTAAGCCACTCATCAGTGATTGGGCACACACCTGACTTAAATTGTTTGGTAAAAATTGGTTTCAATTGCTCTTTAAGTCTCCTTAGGCAGAGGGTTCAGTTACTTATTCCTCCCCCTTCTGTCATTGTTTGCATGCCATCCTCATTAAAATATGAAAACCTATAAATGTTTGGGTGGTTTTAGTTAAAGCAGACACTGTTTTTTCATCTGTGTGATTTTGACAAAGATCAGATCACATTTGATGGTGATTTTATGCAGAAATGTGAGAAATTCCAAAAGGTTCAGATACTTTTTCATACCACTGTATACAATGGTACCTTGACTTATGACTATCTTTTATAATGAATTTTCCATCATATGACCTTCGATCCCACCAAAAATCTGCCCCATCCAACCAGTGAAATTTTCATTTACGAGCTCTGCTGGGGAAATGGCTTTTCCGGGCCGATTGGCCTTGTATTCATTCCTCCGCCCTCCGAAAACGCCTTGTACAGTGCCTCTCAATTATTTCCTGTGATGCCCCCTATAGGAACCCCCACCAGCGTCCCATGCACGACTATAGTGTTTACTGCACTGCACATTGTTTGCCTGGTGCTTTTTCACTACACCATGGGGAACACAGTGAGAGCGCCACTTCCACCTACAGTAGAGGACAAACGATTACACTGGATTCCAGTACAGTATGGTAAAAAAGCATGTTCCCCAGGGTCATATGTGCCACCCCGGCATCACGCCATGCCCTCCAAGGAGGGCGGCACCCCAATATTTGAGAAGCATTGGCCTTGTGGGGGCTCATTACGAGCCTTTCCTCGCTGGCATTCGTACCGTGCACATGCACAAAATTCATCTCTTCCTTCTTTGTTCACATCTTCATGCCCACATGACATCTTTGCTGCAGTTGATAATTAGAAGTCAATTTTTGTTTTAGCCAATGAACATTTTGACTTATGCGCTCACCCTCAGAACGGATTAATTTTGTAAGTCAAGGTACCACTGTATTTCATTTCTGATGTTATGCACTAGAGACAAATCTGTCAATTATGCAGATACGATATACAACAAATGGATTGTAAGGATGACGGAATAGGTTTAACCATGACTACAGTTTTCTCACACACTTCAATTGCCATTGTGTAGGTAGATACATGTATATTCCAGGTATAGGTACAACCACTCACATTCTGATGAAATGAATTGAGTGTCTGCCTTGTACAATTTCTTTAATTCTAGGGACTGTACAGAAGCTCAGTTTTGCTCTGCTTTTCAAATGAAGGAACATGTTTTATTTCAGTATGTAGTTCCACACAGTTGTTGACAGTGAAATAAATCACAGATTTAGTCCACAGTGGCTGGGATCATGTCATGGACCACAAGTCTTTGAGTATCAAACATTTTTCCGTATATATTTTCACATTAATAGCTGACTTCCCACTCCTGCTGGCTGTGTGATGTGCGTGGTTGTATGTGAAATTGCAATGCAGTCATGAACAAAAGCCAGCTTGAACAGCTATTTCCCGCTCACACTTTGAGAACTGGTGTGATTTTGACATGTAAGACAAATGTACAATACTCTCACTGAATGGTTGCTAGGCAACTAGGAAAATAACACGTAGTGTAAGATAGCTACTGATCGAGGCTAACAATTGAACCAGCTTGCATATAGCCAGTAATCCTTATATGGACAGCAGAACAATTTGAGACAACTATGTAAAATGTAATTGTTTAAGGTGCATTAAGAAATGAAACACACACACACACACACACACACACACACACACACTATTTCCCCGGCCATAAGGTGCACTGGATCATTAGGCGTGATCTCAATGAGCGATGATCGAACGGCCTGTGCCCACACACAAGGCGCACTGCACTATAAGGTGCACTAAGCCCTGTTAAGTTCTTCTTTTCCCTTCAGCTGTTCCCTTTTTCTCAGGGGTCACCACAGCGAATCCTCGCATGTTTGATTTCACATAAGTTTTTATGTTGGATGCCCTTCCTGACACAACCCTTAACAAGGGGCAGAAACATGCTGATGGGTATGCAGCCTACTGTTACGAAAGTCAGTAATGGTTCTTTTACATAAGCCTCTCACCATAGACAGTGAGAGACATGGCCGGCTTTTGATAACCCAGTTGGCTGCACTGGGGGATTAGCTGCACCGGGGGCCTTGTTCAGCCTTGTTCAGTTATAACAAATAAAATAATACACTTCATAATAACTCTCAACACTTTAACGGTTACACAAGCTTGACATAAAGCCCGGATCCTCTATTATTTATTATATTATATTATATTATTATATTTTATCTATTATTACCTCGCACGCAGGGAGTCAGATCAATAGAGAAGGAGGTTATAAGTCTTCTTGGGTCATGACCTTCTTTCAGCCACGCCCCCTTAAAGAGACAGTGCATTAGTTTTGTGTTCGTGACAGAATGGAGGTCATTACTCTTAAGGAGCTGTATAGTGTAACTTTAAGTCCAAGAAGGTTGATCCCAGGTCTCAGGGGGACACCTGTAGCAGTGCTTTATCCCAGTGATGAACATGAGACTCTGGTTAAGCCAGCTGAGTGCCGGTATTTGGACATAACGCCCGGATCCCTCTTATAACCTGTTGACTCCAGTACCTAGCGGTTGAAGTTCTTTGGTTAATTCACCGGGATGATGGCACGCTCTGAATTAGTTTGTTTCACTTGGGCTTTGGCGGTGTCAGTGAGATATATTCACGCAGCCTCACCCAAACACAAGGTGCACTGGATTACAAGGCGCATCGTCAAAATGTTTTTTTGAGGATTAAAGCCTTTTAAGTGTGTCTTATGGTCCAAAAAATACGGTATATCAGTTGAAATGCCAACAACATATCAACTTATGGGCTTAGATCTGTCATGAAAACTGTGTCCTAGTCAGGAATACCACAGGATGTTTTGTATAATTATAAGGATCTTTTAGACTCAGTTGCATGTAAACACAGCATTAACTTTAATTCTGTGCCATTTGTTTCATTGATACAAAGGCGAGAGAATGTGGAAATGTGGTGGATCTGCTTCGAAGAACAAACCAAAGGGTCCAGGGAATTGCGAGTTGAGTAAAGGTTTTAAACTGACACACTGTTCAGTCATCAGTATCGACACCATCTTATTCATCTGGACTCCCTATTTCAACCTCATTGCCTTCTCTGTCCAGCTCTCGTGGTCGCATCCATCACGTCCACTTCCCTGCACTGCAGTTTGTCCCTCTGATATACAGTGTCTGACTCAGATCTGTCTTCTATGAGCTGAGTTTGCACTGAGACACTGTGAACTCTGCCACTGTTTAAAAATAAAAACGTTTCAGGCAAATGCTTTAGAGAAGGTAGGATTCTTAGGTAAAGGAAAAAGATAACTGAACATTTATTGGCATTGTACGATGCCATCTGTCTGATTTTGATTCGCATACAGACTCTACAGTCGGTTCTTTGCTTGTTTAAAAGAGTGACAAGCCTGAAGTCGTTGAAATCCCAGATTTTAAAATTGAACTTAACCTGCTTAAAATAATACAAGAGAATTAGACAGGAATTATTTTTATTATTTTAATGAAAGCCTTTCAAATTATTTTGGTACACTGTACATATGTATTTTTCATCATCAGGTGGTTTTTATTTACATATATGAAGTTGTGATATGCAAAAATGCATTTGGTAGTTTGCATTAGCCTGATTAGACCTGGTAGTTTCAATAAGGCAAGATAATGACAAAAGTAACATTACACAGGTTATAAACTATCAAATTAGATATAAACTTCTAAAAATAAGGTTAGGCACAACAGACAGTTGACTGCTCAAGAACACATGGCTTAAATCCCAGTACATGCACAACACCTCAATGTTAATGGTTTATTCTCCCCACTTTTCAGAGTACAATTAATTTTTTTTTTCCTTTCCAAAGAGGGAAATAATAATAACAATACAGAGGTCTCTCACTCTCTGTGGTTATTTGGGACCGCGACCACCAATTTCCGCGAAGTAGGATCAAACACACCCCCCCCCCCCCCCCCGGGAGGTTTTGGGTTGGTTTTTTTTGTTTTGCTTATTTATTTATTTTTTATTATTTGCACAATTGACCTTGTTTTTGTGGCATTTTCCTTAACTTTTTCCCACATTCTTTCTTAATTTCCTTATTTTTTAATTTGATGAATATTTAAAAAAAAAAAAAACACAATGCACTGGAGCTGCATGAATTGAAGCTCGAAGTAGCGAGGGATTCCTATACTGCATTTTGATGGGCAAAGGCATGTATTATGTGCGCAAGCTTTTATTAGATTTGGGTTTAATTACACTTTAAAAGTGGCTTCAGCAGAAATGTTATTTTCTATCTTCAGAGTGAAACAAACCAAAGTGACAACCCTGTTTTTATAAAACATGAACGGCATGACATGTAAATGTTTAAAGTGCTCTCTAGGTACAGCTTGGGCCTGTTGGGCATAGTGGTCAGGGTAATGAGTTTGTGGGTTCTAATCCCAGTGTCTCTGTCCATAAAACCATAAATGAGTACCAGTAAAAATATGGCAATGGGATGGCATCCCATTCAGGAGGAGTTGGACCCTGAGTCGTGTCACGCTACAGAAAGTGGAGATAAGCACTGGCTCTGAAGATCCAGTGGACTCGGGTATAAAAAGCCAAATGGGTGTAAAGGATGACGTTTCAATCTCTCATGTCAATCAAGAAAGCAGTAGCCAGTATCATCCACATAGTACTTCCTACGAATCTGCGTCTGACTTGTGATGGTTTGTGATTAACAGTTTGCTAAGATGCGGTGGCTTTGCATTTATCAGAGAAAGCACCTTCAAGCAGTGACAATGTTCACTAGGAATGACATTGGGACAGTACACGGAGGCTTTACTTGCTATGTTGTGTACATGGCAACTATGTCAAGTCAGTACACAAACACTATGTGTGAATAAGCATGTGACTGATTGTTACAAGACTCGGCAATGTTCTTCATGTAGGTGATAAAGTTGCCACAAAATGTTAAATTACCCCCTCCCCCCCACCACCACACACACACACACACACACACACAGGGCTGGAGTACTGGTACACAACAGCCAATAAGGAGCCAGGAAGAGGGCATATCACTGTTGTTCACTGTGTGAGCCCTGTTGCCTTTATAGAAATGTCCTAAATTTGACTTTAAGAGGTGATGTTATTGAAATAACTCATATTCATCCTCAGAATGCAAATATATAAATACATTGCACTTTGCAGACCCTTGAGAGCATTTAGAAATGCCCATGAGGCTCGGGCTGTAATGTGTTGATCTGTATTATAGCAACATGCAGCACTAACTGCAATTCCACCGGGTTTGAACCTGGTGGCGTAAAACACGACAGAGTCTCTAGATGAGTACTGTTAGATGCTGCACACACTTTTTTATTTATCTATATAGGAAGTCTTACACAATGGAGTCGTTTCCTCCAGTCCACACAGCTGCAGCTCTCACTTGCGGAAGATCAACTCACAAAAGAGGAAGCCATTAGGCTCTCGACTACAGCTCAGGGAATGTAGCCTGGCTCATGCTGTGTGTGTGTGTGTGTGTGTGTGTGTGTGTAAAGCAGAACATGTTAGATTAATGACTTGTGCAGAAAAGTGGCTTGGTGTTCACAGCATGGATACTAACTACCAACCTTTCTGCTATTTATACACTCAAACATGGGCAAGTGTCTTTTTCAGTCTTTCCTACTAACCCATGAACACATATTGTGTGACAGGCAGTGTGTAATGGCATGGGGAGGGTGATGATGGGGTGAGTTGTATGTGTGTGCTTGAGGAGGGGTGGTTGCGGGTCCTGGCAGCCCGGGAGCAGTTTGCAATTCACAGCAAATTACCCAGAGTCCCTCACTGCCTTCCGTTCGCTGCGCGTGATCACAGCATTGACTGGTAACACTCTCACACTGCTCATTATCCCAGAAAGAGAGGAGGAAGGAAGGAGGATATGAGAGATGGAGGGAGGTAGGAGGGCAAGAGACATGTAGAGAGAGTAGAAGTGAGGGGGAGGGAAATGGTGTATGTGTCAGTATTACATCCTTTCCAGCTAGATAGCTTCAAATGTGTCAGACACAAACACACACACACACACACACACACACACACACACACACCATGCTTGGTGTCTAGTCTATGTAAAGTGAGCCAGTGACAGGTGTGTGTGTGTGTGTGTGTGTGTGTGTGTATACACACGTCTGTGTTCCGCTATAGTAAAAGCACTGTCGGCAGGATTAAATGGTGATAAGGCGGCTTTTTTACGGGACACGTTCCTCTTTGCAAATGTCAGCTCTCCAAATGTCAGGTTCACCGAAACCTCAGTTTCCACACCAACCAACAGAGAGGGAGAGAGAGAGACCGAGAACGAGCACCTGAACAGCTCTGGTATGACAGGTTCAACAAACACTCGCAAAAAGAGGTCATGCTCGCTATTCTTTCCCTCTATCCCTCCATCACAGTGACATGACACAGAACATGAACTGGTGGAAATAACTGTAGGAACCGAATTTGCAAATGAAAAGAACAAAGAAAATGCACGACACACAAAAAAAAAAATCTTTAATTAACACTAAATGGTGCAATGGTAAAAAAGCAACATTTTGTTTTTTCATTTGTACAGAAACTGCGTTTGTCCCACGTTGATGAGCACCATTACTTTGATTTTATTCTTTATCCTCATACAGCTATTGTACCCGATTTACTCTTCTGTCCATTTTATGAGAGCAGTAATTATCCCCTTTAACCCCAAAAACTTGCACACTATTATTCAGGGTGTTAATGGGTCAGGACATCAGTGCTCTCTGGGATCAACTCAGAATTACTCGAAATTGTGTACATTTGACTTTTTATCCATTTCTGAAATGGTGGAGCCCGGTAGTGAAGTGATGGACCATAAAGGTAATGCGAACATATTTCGGTAAGAAGTTGATGCCAAACCTTTATAAACATGAAAATTAAATGTAAAGTGCATTTTTCTAGAGTATCACAGCTACTGGAAACTCAGTGTTTCGAGAGGGAGAATTGTAGCAGGGGAGCAGGATATACTCCTACTCACATTCCAGATTGCATCATCATTTCCCTCACTTGACTTTGCATCCTAGTTCATAAGGAATTGTGCTTTTGAGAGAAATAAAATTGTTTCCACTCTGAAGCATCACATGAAGCAGCATCCAGGGTCGCTGTGTAGCTAACTATGACTGAACTGAATATATTCCATATGGCGTTTCCAATGACTGAACAATACAAGTGCTCTCTTTGGGGGAACAAAATTCACTATATACGCATAACAGTGCAATCTGATTGGTTTACTCTCTCATGATAAGAGCGAATATCCACCCCTCAAACATGGGATGATCCTTGGATTGATTAAAAATGTAAAAATGCATCACAAAAATCATGTTTAAGTGTGCTTATACTCCTTTGTAGCATATACATCACAGGTGTCAAACCGGAGGCCTCTCGACCAAAACCGGCCGTTTAACTTATCTGGTGCAGCCTGCGAGAGCTTTTAAAATACATATCGCACTTTGTTTGGCAGAGCATATTACCCTGAAATGTAATTAATCATCCATCCACTAGGTGGAGCCGATATATTTTAATTAAACAGCTAGCCATTCATGACATGGGGAAAATTTGCAAGCTAGCTTGTTTCTGCCACGTAGTGTCAGAAAATGAAAGCAAATAAACAAGAAAAATGTGTAAACAAATAATAACAATCTGCTGATTTTATGTTTACACTTTTTAGACAGATGTTGAGCGACGATTCGGCCCTTGATGACCTGGAAATGTCGGGATGTGGCCTTAGTGAATGAGTCTGTATTCATACTTGCTACTGCTACCTGTACTATAACTGCTGTACCTTACCTCCCATCAAGTGTACACTATACAGAAGGTCCCCGTTATTTGCGGGGGTTGCGTTCCGCCCATACCCACGGATCCCGAAAATCTGCAAATGACTGATGCGGTTTTAAACCCCTATGTATGATATTACATCCATTAAAATATGCTTCTTCAACACATTCTTTCGACAGTCTTACTCATTAATACAGTAATAATGAAGTAAAATGTAGTAATGATTAATAAACTTTTAAATTTTGTACTGTGATGATTTTACTTTAGCTCCTTACTAAGGCTACAGAAGATTCACACAATTCAAGCAATCACACTGATAACACGTGCGCGAAGGAGAAAAAAAAAAGAGGTGTACACATCATCTGCAACCAATCAGCAGGAGGGAGAAACCAAAGCCCTCAGCAATTGGCTAAATTTGAATCACGTGACAGTAATGTCGTGGTGATGCAAATGTATAATTTGCCAGGGCTGCCACTAATTCAGTGCTTCTCAAATAGTGGGGCACACCCTGCCAGAGGGAGTGTGTATGACCCTGGGGAGCATGCTTTTTTTGTCATACTGTACAGGAATTATTTTTTTAAATTATTATTTAATGCTTTTTTTAAATTTTTAATGTTAATAAAGACACAATGTTATGCGGAGGTATATTCATAACAATTTTATAGACAAATAATACTATTTATAATCGTGCAGGGGGGGCAGGAAATGTTTTTTTTTTTTTTTTTCTTCCTAGAGGGGGCGTCACATAAAATAATTGAGAAGCACTGTGTTATTTAAAAACAATGAAAAAAGCCTATGCGGGGCTGTGAACGGTGAACCGTGAATGGGCGGGGGCTTACTGTACCTTACAAACTATTTTCACCAGATAACTGTTCGCTAAGTGTAGAATGGAGGATATAATCCTAAGTGTTCTAAATTTCTTTCATGTTTTAAATCAGTATTATGCTAACTATATGCTAAATATAAAGTACTATATGCTGAAATATGACACTGTTTTATTTTTGCGGGTATTGGTATTGACCACTAAGTTTCTGATATCATTCTGTCCTTATCAGGGACTGTGAATGAGGCTGTGACTATAGAAAAGTCATGATGTAAAGAATGACATCAGATAAACTGCTGCAGACACTATAAAAAAGAACACCTTTGGGGAGGATGGTTGTCATTGTGTTCTGAAGTCATTTACTTACCGATCACTTTCACAAAATATGCATCAGCCTCGAAGTTGTTCTTCAGGGCGTGCATGGTGAGCTCCTTCTTCCCCTTTGTTCGACTCAGCACGATCATGTCCAAAATTCCCTACAAACAAGAACGCAATTCAGTTTCCCAAAGTGCACCAGGCTCCTCACACCCCACACTCTCGCACTGTTAATGCATGCAGTAGGACCATTACCGTCCATCAGATCAAAGCTCTGTGTTCGTGTGTGTTACACTAAGGGTGCATTCTAAACTATGCTTGTGTCACCACATGTATGAAAAAACTTACAAAGCAAAGAAAAAACAGCTTTGAAAGGTTTCCTTACATACACACACACTCACGCAAACACACAGTTCTGTTGTAAATAGCAAGCTGTAGTAAATGGGAATTTGCTGTTTCATGTTTTTTCGTATATAAATGACAAGATATTTACATTTAGACTGAAGTTCGGTCTGCAGTCCTTACGGCAGAAACATACGTGTTTATAGGCGAACGGGGGGAAAAAATGTGGCCAAGAGCTGTTCAGTAGCACAGACATCTGAAGAAGTGAACAAGAAAATGGAGTAATGTGTGTTTGTGGTTCTGTACATCTCAGAAAAAGAACAAAAAAACGGTCCAATTTACACACAAGATCCAAGCAAGAAATAATCTCATAACAAATGACTCACGGCTCAGAGAGGACGAGTTATTTTCAGTGATGAGACAGATCAGGGTACAATGCATGAATTAAATTCCTAATGCCGTTGCTAAAGGCTTTACATCATATTTAAGTAGCAGTGTTAACTCTTCGACAGCGCCGCCTACTAAGGATATCTGGATACGCACTTCATCAAAGTGCTCGTGTAATATTCTTTTGACCTAAATTCTTTAATGTGAATACAATATAGCATTAAAATACGTTCTACAGAGCAGAAGCTTTATTCAGATTAACGTTCATAGTTTTAAGAAAAGGATCAGATTTAATTTAATTTAATTTAAGATGAGAATTACTGTATAATTGTTTTACATTTGATTTATAAATGTTATTGGGCGGTGATGGCCTGGTGGTAAAGGTGCTGGATCACTGATCTGAGAGTTGGGGGTTCGAGCGCCACTCTCAACAGGTTGTCACTGTCCCCCCCCAGTGCACTAACTGGGTTATCAAAGGCCGGCCATGTCTCTCACTGTCTGTGGTTTGAGGCTGTAAAAGACCCATTGCTGACTTTCGACAAGAGTAGCTGCAAAGCTTTCAGCGTGTTTCTGCCCTGCAATGGCCTAGCTGACTGTCCTGGGTGTACTCTGCCCTCGCCCGGAGTCGGCTGGGATGGGCGCCAACCTCCCCACGATCGTAATTAGGATGAAGTGGTTACAGAAAATGATTATAATCAGGACCAAGCTGGAGATCTGGAACAATGGATGATGAACAGGATTGGACTGGGGAGTAGGATTACGGTCATTATGGTCGGGACAGACAGGTATGAGGTTTGGATCAGGCAGATGTGAAATTACAATCAAGTAAGATTCAATATTAGTATTTGTGTGAGGTCTGGGATGAGAATCAGACAGATTTATGATGAGGATCTATGTCAGGTTTGGGATTAGAATTATTGTCAGGGTTGAAAAAAAGATCAGAGACAGATTTTAGATTAGTAGTGATCAGATTTGGTTCATAATTATTAAGATTTATAATTAGCGTTGGAAACAATTCAGATTAATATTGAGCAGATTCAGTTTTATGACCGACAGATCTGAGATTAGGTTTTTGTTAGATTTGGGATCAGGACTGATCCTGTTTGAGATTAGAATTAATCAGAATTGAGATTAATCAGATTGAGATTAGAATTAATCAGATTGAGATTAGAATCATGTGTAAATGCAGGTCTGAATGCAGTAAAGAGTAGAAACTGTGATTCTGCAGAAGCAGAATACAGAATGAGGAGCGCTGTCTCTCCCCCTGTGATACAAGATGATTGGGGTCATGACCACTTGCTTGCGTGCACCACACACACACACACACACACACGCACACACACACACACACTCTCACTCACACACACACACTGTATAAACATAAACATGTAATTCCTGATGTGAATAAGTCATTGGCTGCTTTGAATGGATGTTTTATAGACCATGTGTAATGAATTTACATCATATTTACTCAGAAGACACACACACACCACAATTGTATACCCATGATTTTTATTATTAGACCTTATGAGTCTCTTTTCAGTAGAGTACTTTGAAGAGCTGATGAATGAGGAAAATGAGAGAGGAAAAAAAGTAGAAGAGGTAACCATTGAGGAGCAGGAAGTAGCAAAGATCAGTAAGGGTGAGGTGAGGAGGGCACTGAAGAGGATGAAGAATGGAAAGGCAGTTGGTCCTGATGACATACCTGTGGAGGTATGGAAGTGTCTAGGAGAGGTAGCAGTAGATTTTCTGACAAGAACATTCAATAAGGTCTTAGAGAGTGAGAGGATGCCAGAGGAATGGAGGAGAAGTGTGATGGTGCCCATTTTTAAGAACAAGGGAGATGTGCAGACCTGCGGCAACTACAGAGGGATAAAGTTGATGAGCCATACGATGAAGTTATGGGAAAGAATAGTGGAAGCTAGACGAAGGGCAGAGGTCAGCATTTGTGAGCAACAGTTTGTTTTCATGCCAAGAAAGAGCACCACAGATGCAATGTTTGCTTTGAGGATGTTAATAGAGAAGTACAGAGAAGGTCAGAGGGAACTGCATTGTGGCTTTGTGGATCTGGAAAAAGCATATGACAGGGTGCCGAGAGAGGAACCGTGGTATTGCATGAGGAAGTCTGGAGTGGCAGAGAAGTATGTTATAGTGGTGCAGGACATGTATGAGAGATGTAAGACAGTGGTGAGGTGTGCTGTCGGCATGACCGACGAATTCAAGGTGGAGGTGGGACTGCATCAAGGATCAGCTCTGAGCCCCTTCTTGTTTGCTATGGTGATGGACAGGCTGACAGACCAGGTTAGGCAAGAATCTCCATGGACTATGATGTTTGCAGATGACATTGTGATCTGTAGTGGGAGCAGAGAACAAGTGGAGGAAAATCTAGAGAGGTGGAGGTATGCCCTAGGAAGGAGAGGAATGAAGGTTAGCCTCAGAAAATCAGAATACATGTGTGTGAATGAGAAAGACCCAGGAGGAACGGTGACGTTACAGGGAGCAGAGATATGGAAGGTGGAGGATTTTAAGTACTCAGGCTCAACAGTCCAGAGCAATGGAGAGTGTAGAAAATAGGTGAAGAAGTGTGTGCAGGCAGGCTGGAATGGTTGGAGAAAAGTGTCCGGTGTGATGTGCGATAGGAGAGTGTCAGCAAGATTGAAAGGAAAAGTGTACAAGATGGTGTTGAAGCCAGCGATGTGGTATGGTTTAGAAACAGTGGCGCTGAGGAAAAGACAGGAGGCAGAGCTGGAGGTAGCAGAGATGAAATCTTGAGGTTCTCTCTCGGAGTAACGAGGATGGATAGGCTTAGAAATGAGTACATCAGAGGGACAGCCCATGTAAGATGTTGTGGAGAAAGTCAGAGAGGCTAGATTGAGATGGTTTGGACATGTACAGAGGAGGGATAGTGAGTATATTGGCAGTAGGATGCTGAGGTTGGAACTACCAGGCAGAAGGCCGAGAGGAAGACCCAAGAAGAGATTTATGGATGTGGTGAAGGAGGACATGAAGGTCATTGGAGTAAGAGAAGAAGATGCAGAGGACAGGGCTAGATGGAGGCGGATGGTTTGCTGTGGCGACCTCTGAAGGGACCAGCCGAAAGGAAAAGAAGAAGAGTCTCTTTTCAGTAGAAACATCTGAAATGATTTGTGATGACTGCTACATAATCCATATTGATTTAAAGCTTGACGATGTTGTAAATGAATCTGGTCAGAGTAATAAACTTACAGAAACGAGGTGAACCGAACTGAGAGAGAGGAGGAGACATTTTGAAGTCTCTGTGATTAATCATAATACCAATGTCTTCAACTACCAGCCAGGGACAATTAAAGATGAAAACAAAATGCACACACGAGCACACACACACACACACACACGCGCGCACACACCTTTAATTTTACCGTAGCTTATGGATCAGAATCTATTCTCATACAGATATCAGTCTCTGTTCCTCACAATCACACATTCAGGAAGAGCTCCACGTTTTGGTTTTGATGAAAAGTTTTATGGTTCAATTTATACTTATAACGATATACAGTATTCATCTATATATGGAAACTTTTTGTAGAATTAAATTTCTGAACACATTGTATGTTAGTTGAATCAGGTAGCTGGAGGACATCAGTGTAAATTATGCCACAACATGCATATTATTATCAGTCATTCATTCATACATTTTCTGGACCGTGTAATCCTAAAAGTGGGGCTGGTGGTGTAGTGGTTATGGTGCTGCGCTCGTGATTGGGAGGTTGTGTGTTCAAATCCCAGTTAGACCCCCACTGTGCTAAAACCCCTGGGCAGGGTCTTAACCACAAGTGTGCCTCTGTTCACCCAGCAGTATAAATGGGTACCAGTAAAATATACTGGGAAGCTAACCTGTGATGGACTAGCATCACATCCGGGAGGAGTTGAGCTCCTGGTCGCTTCACATTACGGAAACTGAAGACAAGCACCGGCCTGATGAGCCGCTCGGCTCGGGTGTAAAAAGCTCAACAGACTTTACCTTTTTGTTTTACCTTACCTTAATCCTAATTATGGTCGCAGGGGGGCTGGGGCGAGGGCAGAGTACACCCTGGATATGTCTCTCACTGTCTGTGGTGGAGGTTCATGTTAAAGAACCATTGCTGACCTTCGTCAAGAGTAGCTGCATAGCCGTCAGCGTGTTTCTGCCCTGTAATGGCCTGGTGAGCTGTCAAGGGTGTACTCTGCCCTCACCAGAAGTCGGCTGAGATGGGTGCCAGCCTTCCCATGACCCTAATTAGGATTAAACGATTACAGAAAATGAAATGAAATGACCTTCAACACCTCAACGTTGGCCCTGATCCATATTTCTTGAAACGTTTTCAAGTATATACAGCCAGTAAGAAGATCCCTCAATACGTGATGAAGTAAAGAAACATGATGAAGGCACTGCTAGTTTAGTCAAACTAATAATAATAATAATGATAAGTTAAATGGTGCTTTTACACCTATTACAGTATTTTCCCAAATAGGGCAGTGGTGGTCTATTGGATAGGGTGCAGGATCACTGATCTTAAGGTTGGGGGTTCGAGTCCCCACAGGGTTGTCACTGTCCCCTCCAGTGCAGCTAACTGGGTTATCAAAGGCGGGCCATGTCTCTCACAGTCTATGGTGAGAGGTTGATGTAAAAGAACCATTGCTGATTTTCGTAAAGAGGAGCTGCAAAGCCGTCAGCGTGTTTCTGTCCCTTGCTAAAAAGGGTTGTGACAGGAAGGGCATCCGACGTAAAAACTATGTCAAATCAAATGTGCGAAGCAGATGAATCACTGTGGCGACTTCTGAGAACGGGAAAAAGCTGAAAGGAAGAAAGAACAGTATTTCCCCAAATCTAAGTCAGAGTGAAATGTATGTAGAGATTTACGGTGGTCAGAATGGTGTTGACAAAAAAGTAAACAAAACTGGACCAGTGTGCAAAAATATCGTTCAAATTGAGCTCCTGTACGGTGCTGCAACAACCTTGAATAATTATAAAGATAACTAGAGAAATTACAAATTAGTAATATTATATTTATTGCATAAACATATTTATTTATTTTGTCTCAACATTCAAAGTCATCAAAACACATCATGTTTCCAACAGCAGGCTTAACTCTGTCGTCTGGCTCACACTCTGTGTGTCTTTATATCTTTCATATTGACCTGTCTGGGACACTGGCCTGGGTCTCTCTGGGTCGCTTTTTATTTTTAAAAATAAAACTTGTTATATATCTGTTATGAAAGAAAAAATATTTTCTTTTGGTTGATGAAATCGAGGTTAGCTAAGCTTTGGCAGGTGTTAAATCAAAATAAGTTAAAAAATAGATCAGCTTGATGGAACTAAACACTTTAGTTCTGAAGTGCTCAGGTGGATCAGGTGAATCTGGTGGATTTGGTACCCAGCCAAACGGCCGAGAGTGAATGTGGAAGTGAGCGGTTACCCACCGGTCTCAGGTGAGGTGCGGACAGAACATCGGTCTGCCTCGTTAGAGCTGTGAGGGGAATACAGATTCTGGGTCACACATTGAGGAGAGAAAATTACAGCTGTGATACAGCACTGACCACCAGAGACACCTCCACTTTTACTGCAATTTACCCAGGGTGCTTCGCTGCTCTCCGCATGATGGGAGCATTGACTCTCACACTGCTCATTATCTGGGAGAGGGACTAAGAGAGAGTATACTGACTGCCTGCGTAAACGAAACACACCAACTTGAAATCACTGGAGCGTCAAGCCTGTTTTCGTCTCTTATTGAGATAAAAAGCTAAACATCCACAGAACTTGGTTGCATCTGGCAGAAGATTAAGATGTTAAGATGTTAATTTCTAATTTAAAAATACAGTGGTACCTTGACTTACGAGTGCACCTTATAACAAATTTTCCATGATACGAGCTTCGATCCACCAAAAATCCGCCCCATCCAAGCAGCAAAATTTTGATTTATGAGCTCTGCTGGGGAAATGGCTTTTCTGGGCAGCGATCAGCCTTTTGTATTCTTCTGTATGTATTCCTCTGTGCTCCAAGAATGCCTTGTGCAGTGCTTATCAATTATTTTCTGTGACACCCCCTATAGAAAGAAAAAAAATCCCCCCCCCCCCCGGTGACTATAAAATAATGTTTACTACACTTCATATTGTTTAATGCAGCCGTGAGGGGGGGGCACAAACCAGTGTCTCTCCCTCACGCCGGTCCCAAGCCCGGATAAATGCAGAGGGTTGCGTCAGGAAGGGCATCCGGCGTAAAACAAATGCCAAATAAACTATGCGAATCACAAGAAAGAATGACATACCGGATCGGTCGAGGTCTGGTTAACAACCATCGCCATCAGTGCCGCCAACCAACAGGGTGCTGATGGAAATTGGACTACTGTTGGTCGAAGACGCCGAAGAAGGAGAGGCGGGAGGCGTGTCCGCTGTTGCCAGAGAGAGAAGAGGAAAGGCATGAGTCTAGGACTGAAAGTAGGGACTTTGAATATTGGAACTATGACAGGAAAAGGTAGAGAGCTGGCTGACATGATGCAGAGGAGGAAGGTGGACATACTGTGTGTTCAGGAGACCAGGTGGAAAGGTCGCAAGGCTAGAAGCATAGGAGCAGGGTTTAAGCTGTTTTATCACGGTGTGGATGGGAAGAGAAATGGAGTCGGAGTCATCTTGAAGGAGGAGTTTGCCAGGAATGTTCTAGAAGTGAAAAGAGAGGTCAGACAGAGTGATGAGTCTCAAGTTAGAAATTAAAGGTGTGATGGTCAATGTTGTTAGTGCTTATGCCCCACAGACAGGATGTGAGCGAGAAGAGAAGGAGAGATTCTGGAGGGAGTTAGATGAAGTGATGCAGAGTACCCCCAGAGGTGAAAGAGTGGTCATTGGGGCAGACTTCAATGGACATGTTGGTGCAGGAAACAGAGGGGACGAGGAAGTGATGGGCAGGTTTGGTATCCAGGACAGGAACGAGAAGGACAGATGTTGGTAGATTTTGCAAAAAGGATGGAAATGGCTGTGGTGAATACTTTTTTCCAGAAGAGAGAGGAGCATAGGGTGACTTATAAAAGTGGAGGTAGGAGCACACAGGTAGACTACATCTTGTGCAGGCGATGTAATTTAAAGGAAGCCAGTGACTGCAAAGTAGTAGCGGTGAGAGAGTGTTGCCAAACAGCATAGGATGGTGGTGTGCAGGATGATGCTGATGGTGAGGAAGGTGAAGAAGGCAAAGGCAGAGCAGAAGACAAAGTGGTGGAACTTGAAAAAGGAAGAGTGTCGGGTTGTCTTCAAGGAGGAGTTGAAACAGGCTTTGGGTGGTCAGAAGTGCTTCCAGATGACTGGACAACTACAGCGAATGTGATCAGGGAGACAGGTAGGAGAATACTTGTGTGTCATCTGGAAGGAAAGTAGATAAGGAGACTTGGTGGTGGAATGAGGAAGTGCAGGAGTGTGTACAAAGGAAGAGATTAGCTAAGAAGAAGTGGGACATTGACACACCAAGAGAGTAAACAGGAGTACAGGGAGACACAGCGAAGGCAAAGGTAGCAGTGTCAAAGGCCAAACAGAGCGCATTTGATGACTTGTATGCTCGGTTGGAAAGTAAGGAGGAGAAAATGATTTATACAGGTTGGCACAGCAGAGAAAATAGAGATGGGAAGGACGTGCAGCAAAGTTAGATTGATAAAGGACAGAGAGGGAAATGTATTGACTGATGACAGAAGTGTGCTGGGAAGATGGAAAGAGTACTTTGAAGAGCTGATGAATGAGGAAATGAGAGAGAAAAAGAGTAGAAGAGGTGACTGGTGAGGACCAGGAAGTAGCAAAGATTAGTAAGGGTGAAGTGAGGAGGGCATTGAAGAGGATGAAGAATGGAAAGGCAGTTGGTCCTGATGACATACCGGTGGAGGTATGGAAGTGTCTAGGAGAGGTAGCAGTAGATTTTCTGACAAGAACATTTAACAAGGTCTTAGAGAGTGAGCAGATGCCAGAGGAATGGAGGAGAAGTGTGCTGGTGCCCATTTTTAAGAACAAGGGAGACGTGCAGAGTTGTGGCAACTACAGAGGGATAAAGTTGATGAGCCATACGATGAAGTTATGGGAAAGAATAGTGGAAGCTAGACTAAGGGCAGAAGTCAGCATTTGTGAACAACAGTTTGGTTTCATGCCCAGAAAGAGCACCACAGATGCAGTGTTTGCCTTGAGGATGTTAATGGAGAAGTACAGAGAAGGTCAGACGGAGCTGCATTGTGCCTTTGTGGATCTGGAGAAAGCATATGACAGGGTGCCGAGAGAAGAACTGTGGTATTGCATGAGGAAGTCTGGAGTGGCAGAGAAGTATGTTAGAGTGGTGCAGACATGTATGAGAGATGTAAGACAGTGGTGAGGTGTGCTGTCGGTGTGACAGAAGAGTTCAAGGTGGAGTGTGGACTGCATCAAGGGTCAGCTCTCAGCCCCTTCTTGTTCGCTATGGTGATGGACAGGCTGACAGATTTGCGAGGTTAGACAAGATTCCCCATGGACTATGATGTTTGCAGATGACATTGTAATCTGTAGTGAGCAGAGAACAAGTGCAGGAAAATCTAGAGAGGTGGAGGTATGCCCTGGAAAGGAGAGGGGAATGAAGATTAGCCTCAGTAAGACAGAATACATGTGCATGAATGCCAGGGACCAAAGAGGAACGGTGAGATTACAGGGAGCAGAGATAAGAAAGGTGGAGGATTTTAAGTACTTAGGCTCAACAATCCAGAGCAATGGAGAGTGTGGAAAAGAGGTCAAGAAGCGGTGCAGGCAGGTTGGAATGGTTGGAGAAAAGTGTCCGTGTGATGTGTGATAGGAGGGTATCGGCAAAAATGAAAGGAAAAGTGTACAAGATGGTGTTGAGGCCAACGATGCTGTATGGGTTAGAAACAGTGGCCCTGGGGAAAAGACAGGAGGCAGAGTTAGAGGTAGCAGAGATGAAAATGTTGAGGTTCTCTTTGGGAGTAACGAGGATGGATAGGATTAGGAATGAGCACGGCAGAGGGGCAGCACATGTAAGACGCTTTGGAGACAAAGTCAGAGAGGCTAGATTGAGATGGTTTGACATCTACAGAGGAGGGATAGTGAGTATATTGGTAATAGGATGCTGAGGCTGGAACTACCAGGCAAAAGGCCTAGAGGAAGACCAAAGAGACGATTCATGGATGTGGTAAAGGAGGACATGAAGGTCGTTGGTGTAAGAGAAGAAGATGCAAAGGATAGGGTGAGATGGAGGCAGATGATTCGCTGTGGCGACCCCTGAAGGGAAAAGCCGAAAGGAAAAGAAGAAGAAGAAGACACTTCATATTGTTTGCTCGGTGCTTTTCTCCCTACACATCATACTTTTCCCCTACCCCACTATTTGAGAAGCACTGGCCTTGTGGGAGCTCACCATGAGCCTTTCCTTGCTGGCATTCGTAATGTGCACATGCACAAAATTCTCCTCCTTCTCTCCTCCTGTTATACACCACCTCATACCTGCCCACGTGACATCTTCACTGCAGTCAAAGATCGGAAGGGTTAGCTGACTTATTGTTTATTCTTGTTTTATTATTATTTATTTTTAATTATTATTAATGTTAATGTAAAAACAACTAATATTTCATAATACTAATAATACATGTACATGTTTATCTTTAATATATTAGGTCAAATATACGTGTTTGTGTCAGGTTATATGAGTTTAGGATAGGGTTGGAATGGATGACAGTAATTGTTCAGTTCAGTTCATTTTCTGTAACCGCTTAATCCTAATTAGGGTCACGGCAAGGCTGACGCCCATCCCAGCTGACTCCGGGCGAGGGCAGAGTACCCCGTGGACGGCTTGCCAGGCCATCGCAGGGCGGAAACATGCTGACGGCTTTACAGCCTTCTCTTGTCGAAAGTCAGCAAAGGTTCTTTTACATGCCTCACACCATAGACAGTGAGAGACATGGCCGACCTTTGATAACCAAGTTAGCTTGACTGGAGGGACAGTGACAACCTTGTAGAGAGTGGGACTCAAACCCCCAACCTTTGGATCAGCGATCCAGCGCCTTATACCACTAGACCACCACTGCATTATGGATTCATTGGTTTTCTGTTATTTCTTATGGAAATTTTTCTTTCATTTAACGAACTTATCGGCTTACGAGCTTGCCCTCAAAACGGATTAATTTCGTAAGGCAAGGTACCACTGTATTACAATCGGTGGCAAAATCAACTAACAGAGTCATAGAGCTAGTGACACCACTTCTAAAGTAACCTGCACCTCGATAATTAACACCTTGTTTTCAGAGGCTTAAAAAAACAAATCATCTTTGAAGTGGTTCCTGCTGAGTCTAGGTATTATGTTCATACACGACACGCATGGGTCGACATGACGGCATGTATCAGATCTAACGCTGATTAATGCCAGTGGAGAGACTAAATTGGAGTGCCGCTGATTTAGGGGGAAAAGAAGAGGCTGTGGTCATAAGTATGTAATGCATGTTGCATTATTATTTTATTCATTCATTGGCGCACATCTCGGCCAACTCTGTTTGAGGGCGGAGTACACCGTGGACGGCGTGACAGGCCATCGCAGGGCAGAAATACACGGGCGGCTATGCAGCTCCTCTTCACGGAAGTAATCAGAAATGCTAAGAAACCTAATACTGGGACTGTAACTAAACCTAATGAGGTATTTGGTTGTAATTAAATTACAGATTGCCATTCACATGATTTGTGAATGAAGACATTCCATGAGTAGGCAGCTGTCAGCGAGCACAGACGAGAGAAATTTTTTAAGGGTGCAGCAGACAGCGCATATTCTGACACATTCTGACACACACACACACACACACACACACACACACACACACACACACACACACAGACACACACACAAATTTAATATATATATATATATACTGTGCAACCTTGTTTATACACATATACATGTCTGTATAGGTCAGTCAAGGGGTGGGGGTTGGGGGTAATTGAAGTGCTAGAAGATTCTGTGACGCCAGGAACATTCAGCCAGACCCAAAAATGCAGGAGACAGAGTGTGATGAAGACGGGTTATTGTTGACAAGGGAAGACACTAGAGCATGAGGAAATCATAATCACTGTTAGACATGCGGAGAAACACAGAAATCAAACTAAAGCCGGAACTGGTGGAGCACGGAGCTGAGAGCTAGAGAGATCACGGGGAAGAGGGCAATATTCTAGCACTGGGAGGAGTGCTCTGCTCATCTTTATAGCCCGTAATTAAGTGGAATCAGGTGTGTGTGTTTAGCGCTCCACCTGCGTGTGACAGCCACGCCCCTCTCCAACGCACAGAGAGAGAGCGAGAGCGAGAGAGACACCAAAACCAGAGTCTCTCACAACACAGATCATACATAGTGTACTCTATTCAATAATTTTTTCACTTAATTTGAGGACCTATAGTTATGAGTTACGGTACCGTTAACCTCTGTACAAAAGTCAATGAAACGGATTAAGAACATTTACATTATTTGTAATGGGAAAAGTGGATTCGAACCTCGACCATGACCAGCCGTCGGGAACGAATTATGGTCGAGTACTGAGGAAGGGCATCTGACGTAAAAACCTATGCCAAATAAAATGTGCGAATCAGATGATTCGCTGTGGCGACTCCCGAGAAAGGGAAAAAGCCGAAAGGAAGAAAGGGAAAAAAAAAAAAAATATATATATATATATATATATAAAATTACACACACATACACACATACACACACTGCCCTCCATAATTATTGACACCCCTGCCTGGTTAAGATGAGCTAAAAAGCCTGAAAAATAAATTACATGTTTATTGCCGAATCGACTCTCACACTGAAAATTGTAGAAAAATATAACTTTCAACTCAAGTTATTGTTTTTTTTTTTGGGGGATTCCTGAGTAAGAAATAATTATTTTTCATAAAATCACCTGTTCCACAATTATTGGCACCCCATAAATTCCCAGAAAATAAATATAATTGAAGCATTTGTGATTTTTACAGTAGTTTATAAAGTTGATCAGAGTATCTAGGAACATTTAATTAGTACTTAATCACTTCCTGTTTCTCTGGAGAATGAATATGACAATATATTATAGTGGTAAACAAGTCTGGACGAGGACATAACGGAATTTTACGATCACACCCACTGAGGAGGAGTAAGACAAATTAAAAGTCCTCCAAAGCTTACTTTTAAAAGAATTTCAACAAATGGGAGCATCACAAATTCTCTAGAACCATCTAGCAATCTAGCTCCATCTACATGCCAACAAGGTGTTTGGGAGGCATGCAGGTATAAAAACCTTTCTTACTCACAACAAACACAAATATCTGGAGTTCGTTAAGTGGTACTGGGAAATCAACTGGGACTGTGTGCTTTGGTCAGATGAGACCAAGATAGAGCTTTTTGGCAACAAACACTCTTAAGTGGGCCTGGCAGAACACAAAAGATGAGAAGACAGAAAACAACCTCATGTCCACTGTGGAAAATAAAAGAGGACTGGTGGTGTTTTGGGCCTGTTTCTCTTCTAGAGGCCATGGGAACCTTTCTAGGGTGCATGGCATCATGAACACCATGAAATACCAGGACATTTTAAATCAGAATCTGGTGGCCTCTGCCCAAAAGCTAAAGATGGGCCGTCACTGATATTTCAGTGAGATAATGACCCTAAACATGTGGCCAAATCTACACAGAAATAGTTCACCAGACAGAATCGAGCTCCTCCCATGGCCATGTCTGTCCCCAGACCTCACTCCCATTGAGAACCTGTGGCGTGAGCTGAAGAGACTGCAGAGGAGAGGACCAGGTTACTGGATGATTTAACCGGGGATTTAGCTCAGTTGGTAGAGCGTCTGCTTTATCCTCGGGAAGGTCAGAGTTCGAATCCGGTCGCGTCATACCATGAGACGTTAAAATTTGGGAGTTGTTGCTTCCTGCTTGGTGCTCAGCATCAAAAGGATAGAACAACAGAACAACTGGAGCTGTACAGTGGCGACGAGTGCCCGGAGCGCTGGGGTCTCATGCGCATTGAGCATACGCGTGTATGAAATATGCACTATATAAGCATCCATATAATAATAATCATCATAATAATAATGATTTAGAGAGATTGCACAGAGAGGAAACGATCCAGGATCCGCTTTCAGTTCCCCCATCTTGTGAAACATTATAGGAGAAGATTCGGTACTGTATTGGCGGTAAAAGGAGGTTCTACAAAGTATTTACATCAAGGGGGATAATAATTGTGGCACACATGACTTGATGTAAAAGAATATTTTCTTAATGTGGGACTCTTGGGGGGTATTAGAAGCTGAAGAATGCATCTGAACCATGGGTGCCAATAATTATGGAGGGCAGTATATCTATGTACATATATATATATATATATATATAGAGAGAGAATATTATTGATAAATAAATCCAGGCCTAAAGACTCGTATCGTTTTTCATGTACAGACACTCTCCGCTTTACGTTTATTCATTTTATGTATCTTTCGATTTTACACTAAACAAACAAACAAAAAATCAAATTTTGAGTTTAGCGTGCTCTCTGTAGTACGAGACGTCCCTACGTAGTACGCTGACATAATACGCTACTTATGCATAACGCTGCGTCCATTGCTTACAAATGACAGGACTTTTGTAACCTTAAGCAAATATGGTTTGATGAGTGAATTTGATTAAAATTTATCTATTTGTAATTATTTTGCTTGAATTTAATTTATTTGAAATTAATTTTGATATTATTTGATCTATTTGATGTTGTTTTACAAAGTTATGTTTATAATAAATGATTTCGGGGTGTTTTATGAGATATGGTAATGCTATTTATGGATGTATAGTACAGTATGAATGTCATACGTCACTGTGAACATACAGTGACAACGTTTTTTTTGCACCTTACGTTCGGCCGTTCGGAACCGAACTAAAACGTAAGTCGGACAGTGTGTGTATAACAGGTGGGCAGGTAATGTAGGGCGCCTTAATTCTTCAACCAACCCTGTGATCATGCTCTGAAATAACTTTTTGAATACTACTAATGAGAAGAGCAGTGATGTCTCGAGAATGAGTGAGATACACTAGTGAGAAAAGGAAAGAGAAATAGACTCACATCTTCATAGATGTCGAAGAACGTGGCCACGACGGCTCCGGGGATAGCGTTCAGGTCCGACTGGTCCCAGTGCACGCGGAACATACGTCCTGCGTCTCTACAGCTCACATTATTACACGCCACGTTCTCTAGAAGAAACGCCTGCTGCTGCGTACTGTGTAGTCAGATAGACAGAGAGAGAGAGAGAGAGAGAGAGAGCGCGAGAGAGAGAGAGAGAGAGAGAGAGAGAGAGAGAGAGCACTTTAACTTCATATTCATGGTAATACAGCACTGACTTTCACTCTACTTTTATTTTTATTTCTTCAGTGCAACTCGAGAATTTAAGCCAAAAATTCTCTTCAACTCCATTCGATCAAACAGATTCATTTCTAATCTTTCATTTGAGGATAATGCCTAATTAGATTTATTGAAAAAGCTTCACATCAAGCTCCGCAGCCCTCGACCAATCATGGATGCGAACAATGAGATGATGAAGATGGTGCAGACGACAACGAGGCGCAGACAAAAAAAATTCTTCTCGTCTCGGAGACGTCAGACTCACCGCACTTCTATGTGGAGTTTGCATGTTCTCCCTGTGTATGTGTGGGTTTCCTCCCACAGGCTAACTGGCTGTTCCAGATTGTTCCTCTGTGAGAGCGTTAATGATTATATAAGTGTTGGCCCTGTGATGGTCTGGTGTGCTTTTTAGGGTGTACCTCATCTTCACCCATAGCTGGCTGGGCTCATTGCGTCCCTGCTACGATTGAGCGGTCTGGGAAATGAGTTCATAGAGCCAAGCATTTCATAATCCTGGTGAAGGTGTAGAGATGATCCTCAACAAGGATGTGAGAGCTGATCAGGAGAAATATTCACTTTATTGTCCTAACGTTGTTTAATCTGTTTCTTGTATTTCTGTGATTGAGCAGCTGGAATTGAATCGCAGATCCACTCATGTCTTTTCCTGCCTCCATTTGTAAGCCTCTCTTTCTCTCTTACTGTGTCTCTCTCTCTCTCTCTCGTGTAGTTGATGCTAGACACTGTCTGATGTGGTGTAGACAAGTGAAAATGTGAATGTATGCATACACAGCTACAGTAATGTTTATACAGGTTATGTGCGTGCGCACGTGTGTGTGTGTGTGTGTGTGTGTGTGTGTGTGAGACACAAATAAGGGAAGTGCTAGGCTACAACTTTATCTCTAGGTTTCACACTCAGGTGGAAACTACAGAGTTGGGCATCAGAAATACTGTATCCAGTTAGAAATATTAATACACATCCACATGCTCACACACACACACAGAGAGAGAGAGAGAGAGAGAGAGAGAGAGAGAGAGACATAATACATCCACAGTGGTAGCGGTTCTGGTTTCGTTCAGATTACAGTGTTCCGTCCTTCAGTATATAAATCTTCACTTGTTTTCTTCAAATTTTTTTCATTATTTTTTCTTTATCCCCGGAGGCAGCATGATGTTGTGACTCGTGTGGTTGTGTGTTATCTCCATTAAACTTGTGCACAGTGGCACAGTTAGAATGCCGGTTGAGTGGGTGGACCAGTTTAAAGTTACAACATAGGATAACGTTTTTTTAAACGTCTGAGGGTTCATTTCTCTCACAAGGAAAACGTGAAATGGAACATGTGACACAGAAGAAGATGCAGCGTCCTTTCCCATCTCCCATCCACCACTGATCAGACATTGGACCACTGCTATATCGCCTTCGAGCTCCAGCAATGCTTCATTCAGAAACCCATCACTCCATCATCCTCCGTTAAGCACCTCAACACAGACAGAACCAGAAACACACACACACACACACACACACACACACACACACACACACACTCCAGTGGCACACTGTCCTGAGGAGTTGAGGACACACTGAGCCACATTTAAAGACACCTGCAGAAGACCAGCTGATTAATACATACTGAACTCCTGAATGACCTTCTGAGAAGAAATTGGATGCCAGTGAGGACGATCCATTAAACACAACAATAGTAAACTAAAGTGCTTGAGAGTGGAGACGCAAACACGATAAACAGGAGAGTCGGAGATAAACTACAATAATTTTCATCTAATCACCTTCCTTCAGTCCTGAGTCCAGGTCATCAGTGTTTACACTGAAACCAAAACCTGTATCACTCTGACACCCTCCATCAGTCCTTCTCCATCTCCTTACTTCGATATCTATTCATTAGGTTCAATCTTTCCTTCCTTCTGATTTTTATTCCTCCCTTCATTCCTTCCTGCCTCTGTTTTCTATCCCTTCCTTCATTCCATCATTTCTTCCTTCCTTTTCTATAGCCATCTACTCATCCATCCAGTCTCCTCCACTCATCTGAAGTCGGGTCTCAGAGGCAACACTTCTGCTCGGCAACATTCTCCAGCATCTCGAGGAATATGATTCTTCCAGCGAGTCTGCCACAGGGTGTTCTCCCAGCTGGATGTGCCTGCAAAACCTCGAAAAGGAGGCGTCCCAATCAGACGCCCGTACCACCTCGACCGACTCTCAGGCTGAGCCGAGACACCCTCTAAAGAAAACCAATTCCATTCACTTATCTTCTCAGTCTCATTCTCTCGGTCAGAACACGATCAGAGATGAGAACCCGGTACATGAGAAGCTTTGCCTTTTGTCTCTGACTGACTGGACAAACTGGCTCTTTTCTTTCCTCCCTCTCGTTTCCATTTCTTCCTTCCACCCTTCTCTACTCCCTCCCTTAACTCATTCCTGTATACAGTATTTAGTATCATGTTATCGTGCATCTGTGAAAAACACAATCAGCCGCTCGCCAGGGTTCAACTGTAATTTTCACACTGAGGGCCAAACCGCTGGTTTAGTGTCTTCTAAAAACACACCACACATTCTCCACACAGCAGCAACTTTATCTCACAGCTTCGGATAAACATCTCAGTATCTCAGTACTGCAGTGTGTGTGTGTGTGTGTGTGTGTGTGTGCGTGTGTGTGTGTGTGTGTGTGTGTGTGTGTGTTTCTCGGCTGTACTGTCTGGTAGAAATCCGATCTAATCAAAAGCATGGCAGTGTTGGTGCAGTAATGAAGTTGTGTTAATGAATTTAAAGTCGTTGCTACAATGAAAACGTCAGTGTTGTGCTACAACGGAGCGTTTCGACCGAACACAAATAACATTTCCTGCAGTAGATCCGACGATTCACTGAACGGGAAAGAATGCAGACATGGAAGCTCCTAATTAGCATCACGTGGGCTTTGTACCATGCTATTTATACACTGTAGGGAAAAAAAAACTTTACTTATATGTTCAGTTTATAAAATCATTCACTGCAGAAGTAACTGAATCAATGCACGCAACTCAATTTAGTCTCACGCTTCCGAAAAACAACCAAACAAACCGCAAACAAACCGTAAACATTCGATAGATCAAAGCGGGTAAAAGTGACATGGGGTTTTTGTTTGAAGTAAATAAAAAAAAAAAAAGATTTGTGTGTGACTAACGTCCGTTGTGTGGTTTTACTGTTGAGTTCATCAAGCTCCGCCGGACGCAGCGGAGCGCCCACCCCGTGGGAATATGGATGCAGTTGTGCGGTGTTTTGTCGCGGTGAGCTATGAGACAGCTGAGTGTTTCTGCATCGGCGTCCTGTCGCCTGAGCCGTATTGATGTTGACACGACACTGCGATGAAGCGCACACCATTTGCTGCGCATTAATCCTGATCGACGAACGAGACGAGACTCGCTAAACACGGCAGCGTGAGGCGGATTGGCATCGCCTAGCAACAGGCCAGTGCGAGGCTGTGTAGCAGAGTGACTGCAAGCACGCGCGTGCGTGCACACACACACACACACACACACACACACACACACACACACACACACACACACAAAATAAACAAATCTGACCCAAAGATTAATTTGTGAACATGAAGCGAGAAAAAAATTACATAAATGAGAATATATTAAGGGAGGAAAGAAAAAAGAAATAAATGTAGAAAGAAAGGAAGCCTGAACTAAAAAAACCATCAGGAAGAAAGAAGAGTTTCAAAAGGGCCGAGAGGGGAAGTGAAGAAGTAATTAAACTAAGAAAGGATGGAAGGAAAAACATGCATTCAAGTTTTATTTGAGGATTTTTTAAAGGAAATTAACTGAGAGGCGTCAAGCATGGATGAAACGAATGTTGGAGAAAGAGCAAGAAAGTGTATAGAATAGAGGGATTTCTAAAAAACGAAAGGAAGCACAAGGATGAGAGGAAGGAAGTGAAGAACTTATGCGCTTTGTAAACATTAATAAAGATATCATTGATTAAAAAAGGAGCAAAATGATAACAACAGACAGAATGTTTAGCATTAGCAGCTACACTGACTTATAACCAGCTCCAGAGCATCAGATGGTGCAATCTGGCCACGCCCACTCCCCACCCCCGGCAGCCGACCGTGCCAAAGCCAAGCACGGCAGCATCTTCCAGCAGGAGTTTGAGGTTAGGAAGTGATGATAGGTCACTGCACACGATCTCAACTCTACACCTTCTGAAATCCAATCAGAAGGGGCTCACTGGAGACAAGAGACTTTCAATCCCATCTGAGATCAGGGACAGTCCAGTCCGCAAAGTACCGTGGGATGTTCTGAATACATAAACCCAGATGCAGTTTGGTTCTGGTATGGCAGCTGTGATAATGATATTAATGTATTAAGGAGGATGACAAAGATGCACAACACACACACACACACACACACACACACACACACACACAGCAGTATAAGGCTCTCAGTGTGAGAGAGAAGGGCGGAGGAGCTCATTAACGTCGCCCTCGCTGTGAACCGCTGCACATCATACATATGCAATCACACTGCGGTCATCAGCCCTGTGTGTGTGTGTGTGTGTGTGTGTGCGTGTGTTATTTTCATTCTTATTTCTTGCATTCTTCCCATTTCCTGCTCTTCACTCATCCTTGATTTTCTCTTTGTCTTTATTTATCTGTTTCATTTCATTCAGCTTGTTATGAGCACAGGCATGCACTCTCAGCTTTTAGTCATTCTGAATATTATGCTTGTCTCATATAATCATAACTTTTTTTTTCTTTTAACCCATTTTTTGGTCACATTCCCACCTCCACCTCCCACCCTACCCCGTGTCCCAGTGATGGATGTGAAACCTCAGACAGCTGCGGGATGAATCTGAGCTCACTGAGCA
>CM045748.1:31272859-31350359 GCA_024760905.1 Plotosus lineatus
TAATAAATAATAAAACAAAATAAGTCAAATAACCCTTCCAATCATTGACTGCGGCAAAGATGTCACGTGGACAGGCATGAGCTGGTGCGTAACAGAGAAGCAGGAGAATTTTGTGCATGTGCACGATAAGAATGCCAGCAAGGAAAGGCTCGTGGTGAGCTCCCACAAGGCCAGTGCTTCTCAAATACTGGGGTGTGCCCCCATTGGGATCACAGTGTGATGCCAGTGGGGCGCGTATGACCCTGTGGAACATGCTTTTTTTGCCATACTGTACTAGAATTAAGTGTAATTGTGCATCCTCTACTGTAGGTGGTAGTGATGCCGAAACAGGCAGTAAATGAATGGTGTCAGTGAGGGATATGTCGAGTTTTATTAATATAATAAAGAGTAGAATATAAATGTATAACAGTGGATGTTGTTTCTATATGGATGAGTTTGATTTTCACAGGTATGAATGATTTCCTGTGTGGTCTGGTGGGATATTTCAGTGGTATCAGTCTCTCACTGAACGGTTCCTGTGACTGATCAGCAGGTTGTAAAGCAGATTCAGGGTTTTATTCAGTATCGTCTTTATTCTGGACAACATTCTCTCCTCCAACACCACCATCAGAGTCCAGTTCCATCCCCACGTTTCGGACCTCACAGATCAGATCCTTCAGTCTGTTTGTGCCTGCGACCCTCAGCCTGTTACCCCAGCATGCAACAGCATAGAGGACAGCACTGGCTACAACAGATTCATAGAACACCTTGAGTAGTGTCCGACATGTTAAACCACCTCAACCTTCTCAAAAAATAGGGACGGCTCATTCCTTCTTGTAAAGAGCGGTACTGTGCATGACCTGGTCCAGTCCAGGTTAAAGGTTAGTTTTACCGCTGATCTGGCAGACGCCTTCCTTTTTTATTTTTACCATTTTTTCTTTCCTAATTTATTCGCAGACAATTCCCACCTGCCACATCAAGCCTCCTCATTACACAAGACCAGCATCAATCAATCAATCAATCAATCAATCAATCAATCAATCAACCAATCAAGTAAGTGAGTAAGCAAGCATGGGCCCCTCTCCGTGACATGTGACTCTGTCACCTGCATCTTTAATAGCTGCTGCTCATCTGCATTCGGGGAGGCAAAACACACTCAAAGGGAAATCACTATCTGCTCCTTCATATGAATAAGCTCACAGAGGCTCATGTTTAACTTGTGATTGGTGTAATCAACAGGGAGATAAAGGTATGACATCACTCCCTAACGTGTGAGCTCAGACAATTTGCCCCCATGGACTCCCAGCCACAGATGGCTGTGGTATCAAGTCAGATTCAAACCTGCAATCTACAGATTGATAGTCACGCACCTTCTTGATGCACTGATCTCCATCTTTAAAGATTATATGCATGTCTCCTGCGAGATGATGTCCCTGCTTCACCAAATGAAATCTTTTCTATGAGTAACATGACTGTTGAATATGTGGCTCATTATTTAATTTTTGGTACATTCTGAGGGATATTTATTAAAATTTTTAAAACCATAAACACAATCAAAATTCAAAAGTTATGACTCTAAAGAAAACACGATTCATTTGGTTATTAAATAACAAGATTATCCATAGAATAAATTGAGGCACTAAGTCAAAATTCATGAAATGTGACGTGTTGGGTTTTTGATCTCAGTGCCTCAGTTCGAAAGCAACTTTAAATTAATGTCACATAACAATGACGGATACATCACGTCACTGTTACGAAAATCAAGGAAGTCGAAAAAAAAAAAAATGTGTCCACTGAGAATCTGCAGAAATAATAAATATTCATGAGACCCGGTCTTGGCTTCAGGGTTTTGGTTTTTTTTCCCCCACTCATGTTTGAACCGATTTATAAATGAACATAACATGTAATTGGTTTGACAGACATTTCACCTGTGTTTTAGTCATGTTGATAGAAATATTATCCTACATTATACTGTATGTCCTTTTCACATGAGTGGGGTCGGTGGTGTAGTGGTTAGGGTGCTGCGCTCATGACCGGGAGGTTGTGAGTTCGAATTCCACTGAGGCCCTCACTGTGCTAAGACCTCTGGGCAACGTCTCAACCACAAGAATGCCTCTGTTCACCCAGCAGTATAAATGGGTACCAGTAAAATATACTGGGAAGGTAACCTGCGATGAAATAGCGTCCCATCCAGGAGGAGTTGAACTCCTGGTCGCTTCACGCTACAGAAACCAGGGATGAGCACCAGCCTGGTGAGCCATTAGGCTTGGGTGTAAAAACCCAACAGACGTTACCTTACCTTTTCACACGACAAAAATAGAACTAATTTGTAATACAGTGGTACCTTGAGTTATGAGTGTCTTTTATAATGAATTTTCCATTATATGAGCTTCGATCCACCAAAAATCTTCCCTATCCAACGACAAAATTTTGATTTACGAGCTCTGCTGGGAAGATGGCTTCTCCGGGCTGATTAGCCTCATATCCTTATGCGTGTATTCCTTCGTGCGCCGAGAACGCCTTGTGCAGTGCTTCTCAATTATTTTCTGTGATGCCTCCTATAGGAAGAAAAAAAAAACATTTCAAGCTGCTTCACTGCTCCGCATGCGATTGTAAATAGCGTTTACTACACCTCAGATGTTTGCTTGGTGCTTTTCCCCTACACCATAGGGAACACAGTGAGAGCGCCACTGACACCTAGTGTAATTATTAAAATTAAATAAATAAATTATATTAAATTAAAGATTATTCAAAATCCATGAGTAGTACAGCACTACATGTACATTCAACTACGCTACCCAACATGCTCTGTTCTCCTACTTGAGTGTTCTCTTACTGGCTGTGAATCCAGCAAGCTGATTGGTTGAGATTATATTTCCTAGCATCCAACACACATTTCCTCCCTCATGAAACAATGACTTTTATTGAGCTCAGGGGAAGCACTGGGGTGCAGTAAAAATCATGTTCCACGTAGTGGTGAGGGAAAAACAAAAACCAAAATCACTGGGAGAGTATCAACACAAAAACTGGTCACGCATGGCGCTCTTTATAGCTGATGGCTGAGTGAATTCAGGTGCGCTCTCTGGATTTCGCCTGCGGGTAACAGCAACGCCCCTCACCAGCACATACAGTGTATGAGGAGAGAAAGAGAGTTAAACGCCTGTGAGTTTGGACACTAACATTATACGTACTAACACAAAGGCTCTGGAGGCACTGACGAGCCCCAACCAAGCACCAGTGCCGCCAGTGATTCTTTCTCGATGTGGCCGTGGATTTGTTATTTATAAAGTTGGTTATACAGTATTTATATATATTTGTCATTATAAGGTGTATTATTTATTTATATAGCAATACATGTTGCCTGAATGACATTAACATGCATAGAACACTTCAAAATTAACTTATATATAAATTTTATATAATATATAGGTGGGTGGGTGTCCTTAAGAAGTGGCAGAAGTAATTTTGCTGTGTTTCGCATTTCGCGCAGGGGTGGGGGGTTCACGGTTAATGGCCATACAATTTTGTCCAGAATTTTTTTAAAATTTCGATTTTTCATATTTCATGTGCAAATGGGTCGAGTGTGAATAAATAAACGTTACTTTATTCGTAAAGTAGAATGTTCACGTGAATTTGCTATTACCATGGTAATAGGAAAATCTTAAAATGATAGTATTAGTCTGGAGCTGAGATTTTCTGCGTGTTCATAAAACATATAAATGTAATATATATATTGATATATTGATATATAATATACATATATAAAACAAGGTGTGTGCCCTTTGTGTAGAGAATCGAAGGCTGAGAATATTCTCGACTTGTTTCCCTCCTGCATTATCTCCAGACTCAATTTTTTTTTCCCTTCTCATCTCTGAAACATTGCAGAGCTCACGCCCCGTCTGCGCCGCTCTCTCGGTCCATGCTGATTGAGTGCCAAATGTTTCGAGACACTTGGATGACTATAATTCCCGTCATACTGGTATTAGTTCTAAATCTCTCAACTTCACTCCCTCATCATCTTGCCATATCTTCCCAAGTCCTCCAGGTCCTGCTTATTTCTCATCTCATCCCCATCTTCCCTACCCCTCCACCCACACTTGCTGTAGAGTATGGAGAAGCTCAAATGCTCCATATTCAGACAAGTCTATCTCCGTTTGGACAACCGTTCCTTAAAAATAGATTATTTTAAAAATAGATGCTTTCTGCTTCTTTAATCTGATTGGCTGGACCGCATCCGAAGGTTATTGTAAAACTTCTCATCTTGTCTGTGGAACACTCAGATCGTTGCTGGTTACATTGCTGAGCAACCAAAGCTTCCTGTTAGCTGGGCACATTCTATGGTGAAAGAATAATCAATAATAAATGCAGCAATTATTTATTTAACACAATGCTTTCAAATTATTTGTCACCGTTTTATAAAAGCTTAAAAAGTGCTGACGCGATAAAACCTCTCTTGACTTATTGCTGAAAAACACAAAAGTGATGAATTATAAATCAACTAAGAGTGAACTAAAAGTATTTGCACCCATAACCACCCCTGCCGAACTGCTTCCATTAGATTTTGGGGTGCGGCTGTTAAGATTTTGAGGGCGTGGCTGTGGGAATACATGTTCATTCATCGACAAAGGCTTTAGTGAGTAGGTCAGGTGCTGATATCTGGGTCGCTACACTTTTTAAAAAAATATTTTTAGCAATATTGTGTACTTTTATTTCACAGTTCATCAAAGTTTGGTTTTGAATGGTTTAGGTAAAAAAAGCCTCTGTGACATTTTAGCATTATACTTTATTAACTTTTATAAAAACGCAAATGTACCCCAGGTAGCTCATCTGGATGGATTTTAAATATACATATGGATAGATAGACAAATAGATAGAAATAATTTGTTCAACCCATTTAGCTTAGTGTATTTAGCTGTAGCCAATTAGCTAATGTTATTGCACATGGTCAGGGTAATGAGTCAGTCACCAGAGATGCTTATTATCCAGTTTTCTCCTTTGCTAAAAATCTTCAGTGTTCAGCATCGCTTCCAGTATAGCAATTATAGTAATCTCGTAATTGGCGGGAGTAAAAATAAATCGTTATTTGTTTGACAGATATTGGTCCCAGATAATGGGATATACCCACTGAAGGAATTACTGATACCGTCCCCACCAACACTGTGGTCCCATGGTCATGTAATATGAGCAGATTAACAGGGGAAGGATTTTGGTTGGTTTTAACCTTTAATCAGCATAAAACATTTCAATTACAGTGGCAGGAATTTAAAAAATGTTGCACCAAAGAGAGTCTAACTGAAACACACACACACACACACACACACACACACTACAAACACACACACACACACACACACACACACACACACCTAATCAGAGAGAGTGGAAGCCGGAAGCTAATCAGTGTCATCCAGGATAATCAGACACTTCGTAATTAACAACGTACGGAAAAAAAGTGACTCAGTCGCTCCTAATTATGAAGTGTTTATTAAAGGCGGCAAAAATTAATAGACAGAGTCAAAATCAAGAACACGGATCCTAGACACATGCATATAACATCACTCACTCACACACACACACACACACATACACACACACACACACACACTCTCTCTCTAAAACACACCGGGAGAGTCTAGACACTATGGTCACACCACAGGTGTGCACCCAATCCTAAAGCACGATAAACCAAAATCTACTGTCTACAGCATGTTTACGTTAAAATCATAATCACGCTGCCTTTATATGATAATCAAGACCCAGTGCTGAAATCCAAAATTTCTCACAATTATTAAATTAAAAAGTAAATATTATTTTCTTTTCTTTTACATGAACAAATCATGAAAAAAGAGAAACACGGTGGTGTAGGGATCGAGTTCCGGGTTCGGTGAGGGTCCCTGTCCTTGTGTAGGGTTCGTCTGAGTGTTGTGGTTTCCTCCAACAGTACAGAGACATGCACATTTTGCTATCTGGCTGTTCCAGATTGCCCCTAGGTGTGAGTGTGCATGTTATGAAAAAAATGTTTCTGGCATTTCTCCAGACAGTTTGGGTTTCTCACCACCTGATAACATGTGGACTTGATCAGCACCATCACATGGGCATCACATACATATTTTCCATGACATAGGGTGCACCGGATCATAAGATGCAATATCAACGAACGGCCCCCGTCCATACACAAGGCGCGGCAGATTAGAAGGCGCATTAAGCAAAACAAAGGTCAGATAAGTCAAACTTCATTCAACTCTCACAAATAATGCTCAACACTGTTCGGTTATAACAACAGAATTTACAACATAATGTCAAAAATAGACTCACTTTTTCAGTTCATTCCTCTTCCAAGAATCCATCAAATTCATCATCTTCAGTGTCTGAGTTTTAACAGTCGTGCGAGTTGGACATAAGACCTGGATCCCTCGATTATTTTTTATATATATATATATATATATATATATATATATATATATATATACACACACACACACATATATATATATATATATATATATATATATATATAGATATATATATATATACATATATATATAAAAGCCATTTCCCCAGCAGAGCTCACAAATCAAAATTTTGCTCGTTGGATGGGCCGGATTTGGTGGATTGAAGCTTGTATCATGGGAAATTTGTTATAAAAGACACTCATGAGTCAAGGTAGCACTGTAGGTATTATAATATTTTATTATCTATTATTCCCTCGCGCAGATCAATAGACATGGAGAGGGTCATGACCTAAACTTCTCTCAGCCACGCCCCCCCCCTTAAAGCGATGGCACATTCACAGTAACAAACATGGTGGCACCCATTCGCAGCGCGAGTATTGTGTTCATTACAGAACGGAGGTCATTAATCCGGGGTCTCAGGAGGACACCTGTAGCAGCGCTTTATCCTGGTGATGAACGTCAGACTCTCATTGAGGCAGCTGAGCATCCTGAAGGTAGAGACTGAGATTAGGTGGAAAACCCACTCACATATTACTCAACAAAGTCACCTGACTACCATAGCAGTAATGCCAGTATTTGAACATAAAGCCCGGATCCCTCTAACTTACGACCTGTTGACACCGATATCTAGCGGTCAGAGTTCTTTGTTTATTCCACCGGAATGATGGTAAGCTGAGAATTTAGTTTGCTTCACTTGGGTTTCGATGGAGTCAGTGAGATGGAGTCGCGGGGCTTCATCCACACATAAGGCGCACCGGATTATAAGGTGCACCGTCAAATATTTTGCAGATTGAAGACTTTCAAGTGCGCCTTCTGGTCCGAAAAATACGGTATTTGAAAAATATAATGTTCTCTGATGTGGCCAGTTGGGTCGCAAGAGGATACTCAACACCATCATTTCATACATGAGTAATGAAAGGAGGGGCAGTGGTAAGGTGTTGGATTACTGATCCCAAGGTGAAGGGTTCAAACCCCACCATCACCGGGTTGTTACTGCCGTCTCACCGTCTGTGGCGGGAGGGTCGTGTAAAAGAACCATTGCTGACTTTTGTACAGAGGAGCTGCATAGCCATGAGAGTATTTCTGCCCTGCGATGGCCTGGTGAGTGCTTTCAGGGTGAACGCCAGCCAGCTTCCACACATCCCAGAAAAAATTAAGCGGTTCAAGGAATGAATGAATAATGAGAAATGAATCATTGATCTATGAAATGAATAAAATAGCAAGAAAAAATACAAAAAGATTTGATTGACAGCAATGAGGAGAGTATTTCTGTTCAAAGGACGTCTTGGAGAAAATGAGGAGAATGTCAGTGGCTGTTACTGATTTTATCGATTCATAGTCAGATTTCAGGTTGAAAACAGAGATGAAGATGTGAAAAGACAGTGTGTGCGATGAAAACGTCTCAGACGCGTTCGTGTTTCCGACTGTAAGGACTCGGTATCATCCTCGCTCAAACCCATGCTGTATTTGTTTAATGTTAGTTATCGTGTGAAGTCGGTGACATTCGGTTCACCTCCAGGTTTACAGTGCAGGACAAGCAGACTGGATTTTCGCACCATCGCACCATGACACCTAACAGGAAGTGTAATAATACAGAATCCCGGTGTGAACTAATGTCTGCTTTAGCCACATGAAACAAAGCTCTCTAATTATCTCTTATTACATTTCTCTCACAGCGTCTGGACCTCATACCAGATTTCACTTATTAAATGTAACTCAAATTAAACACAAAGGAAAACATCTTGTTTTTTAGACTGCCAATGCATTCGAGTCACTTTTAGGGAATTTAAATTGCTATTAAAAAAAAAAAAAAAAAAAAAAAAAAAACCACACTCACTCATTTGCTGAATCCTTTAGCCTATTAGGCTTAAAACTTCCTCCAAACACGGCAAACCTCGCCACGTGAACCAAAATTGTCAAAAATGATCCGATCTCACAGTGTTAAAGAATCATCTCTGAAACCCAGACACTTTCTCCAACTTAATTAGAAGTCTTTGTCTCTGCCATGAATGTCCACAATCCCACCTCTGGGAAGAATTTCATGAAAATCCGCACATGACTGTTTGCGTAATCCTGCGAACAATCACGCAAACACACAGTTCAAGGATAAAACACATCGTTGGCGGAGATAATGACTTGCAATTAAGTTGAGGAAAGTCTCTGAGTTTCAGAAGGAGGGAACATTTTCCGACACATTTATCATCAAAATTGATCTGAACAAGAACTGCCCAAACATCCATAATCCAATCACGGCTTCAACCTGAGCAAATAACACCGCAGGTCATCAGAGAGAGATGGAAGCAAGAGGGCGGGGAGACAGAAGGGAGATGGGGGGAATATATAGAGAGAGGGAGAGAGAGGGAAAGAGGGAGTGAGAGAGAGCAAGAGAGAGAGAGTGAGAAATAGAGAGAGGGAGTGAGACAGAGGTAGTGATATACAGAGAGAGAGAGAGGGAGAGAAACAGGGGAAGATATAGAGAGAGAGAGAGAGAGAGAGAGACAGAGGTAGTGATATACAGAGAGAGAGGGAGAGATAGAGATGGAGTGAGATAGAAAAGAAGAGTGTGTGTTTTGGAGGTGTGAATCTATAAACCTCAGGCTTGAGCTGATTGACGATGGCATCAGAAATCTTATGCCACAGACTGGGTAAATTCTCAAAGCTGATTGGTCAGAAGCTGAAGGCTTATTATTATACAGCAGAAAGACATGAGCTCCAGTTTCACCCGCAGCGTCAACAACTTCACTGCTGTATGTTTGTTTAATAAACAGCACATTTATGGACCTGTACGGGAGAAACGCCACATAATCACCAACCAATAATACACAGACTTCACTCAAACTTAGTTTTATTCACTGATTGACTTTTTATTATATTATTGTTTTTATCGTTCTTTTTGTAGAGAGAAAAGGTGAGCAAGAGAAAGACAGAGAGAGAGAGAGAGAGAGAGAGAGAGGGAAAGAGAAACAGTGAGTGAAAGAGTGTAAGAGAGAGAGCGAGAAAGAGAGAGGAAAAGTGAAGGAAACAGAGAGAGAGCGCAAGAGAGACAGAGAAAGAGAGCAAGAGAGAGAGAGCAGGAAAAAGAGAAACAGAAAGCTTGAGAGAGAAAGAGTGTAGGAGAAAGAGAGTGAGAGAGTTTAGTATAAGTGATTATTTGGACTAGTTTTGTTTCGGTCGCTGTACTGAGTAAAATCCATCCCGATCTGAACGCGGTGGTGCACCGCTGTGGTGCTTATCCTCCTCACAGCAAGAAGGGCTTGAGTTTGAATCCTTTGCTTGTTTAACCATCATTACGAGCCGTGTTTTCAGGCCGTGGTTAAGAATCCGATCACCTCAGATCCTCTAATTTCCTTAAAAATACCCCGTGAGAGTGTATCAGCATCTCAGCGCACTGACATCATCGTGATACAGGATTCATTTTCATTATCTTAATATACTTATTAGTGATGGAACGGGTGCGTTTTCACTTCTAGTCGGATCTATTTGTGATCGAGAACTTGAGTTATCTAATTAGTCATGCTGGACATTTTATTGATCCTCCAGATTACCGCTTGCTCTGGAAATCCACGAGTTGATGGAAAAGACCATCTACATTAGCCATGTACCCAATGATGCATACATCGAAATTAACGATTATTTAGTGAGGCTGGATATATATATATATATATATATATATATATATATATATATATATATATATATATATCCATATATACAATAAAAATAAAAGGACAGGACAAAGACTTTCTATTGAAACTCCATTTATCACTACAGATCTGTTTCGAGGGGTGAAAACATCCTCTCTTCAGGTCATTATAGAAGAATGATTACAAAGTACAAAGTATATATACACACACACACACACACATTATATATATATATATATATATATATATATATATATATATATATATATATATACATACACACACACACACAGGATAAAGTGGTACCTCACTTTATGAAATTAATCCGTTCCAGAAGTGGTTTCGTAACCTGGATTTTTCGTAAGTTGAACTCTACTTTACATGTAAAAGGCCCGATTCGTTCCAAGGCCAGCAATACTACCCCCTAAACCCTTTAAAAATTATAAAAGTATACCATTTAAGACCTCCTTCTGCTTCAATATTGTACCGATGATAGACGGGTTTGGCCATATTCCTTTGCGATATCACTCAACCGCATGCCATGAGCCCGCTTCTTTTCACTCGCACTGGGAATCACGCGCGCGCGTGTGTGTGTGTGTGTGTGTGTGTGTGTGTGTGTGTGTGTGTGTTTGCACATGTGTGTGTGTGTGTGTGCGCGCATGTGTGTGTGTGTGTGTGTGTGTGTGTGTGTGCGCGCGTGTGTGTTGACCATGTCTTTTTAGCAGTTATAATCTTACAAATGTTTATGCAAGGTTAAAAGCCTGAGCCAAAAAATAAAGTTGCAATGAGCACACTCAAAAAACTCATGAAATAACAGTAACTCTGACCTTTATATGAAAAGCATCATGGGTATTATGGAGATGCAGCTCCATAATAGCCAATGGGAGGGAGCTGTGTCATCCCTCCTAGCCAATGGGAGGCCAGTGGAGCAGGATGTTGGGAGATAGCCAATGGGAGGCCAGTGGGGCAGGATGTTGGGAGCTAGCCAATGGGAGAGCAACTCGCTCATTGTTTGAATTTTTGAGATGGCGCTTTCATAACGTGAATTTGTTTCGTATCCAGAGATGGAAACTTTAGGTAAATGCGTTTCATAACTTGGATTTTTCGTTTGTTGGGACTTTCGTAATGTGAGATACCACTGTGTGTGTGTACATATATATATATATATATATATATATATATATATATATATATATATATATATATATATATATATATATATATATATATATATATATATATATATATATATATAGGGTGGGGTAGGGTAAGTCTGATGGGTTTTTACACCCGAGCCTCATGGCTCATCAGGCCGGTGCTTATCTCCGGTTTCCATAGCGTGAAGCGACCAGGAGTTCAACTCCCCCTGGATGGGTTGCTCGTCCATCGCAGCTTACCTTCCCAGTATATTTTTACTATTTATATATATATATATATATATATATAAAATGAGATTCACCAGTGAGATCACCACTACCCAAGAGAACAACAGCCTCTTCACCGCGATGCCGATGATGCGTGAGGAACATCAGGAATGTCTCTGGTGTCCGAGTGAAGAGATTCATATTAAAACAACCGTAACAAGAGGCTTCTTATTTTTTTCTCCTCTCAGGGTAAATTTTATAAATATTTATGCTCATGTAGTGTGATATGAAGACTTAATGCACTTGGAACCAAGAAACATGAAACAGTTTTAAATCAGGAATAATATAATTTATATCTTGCGTCTAACCTTAACATCGCGTCCTGGCAGACACACCGAAGGACAAAAGTGGGTTTCGAATGTCACACGATATGTTATCAAATTTCACTTAAACGACTACAATATAAAAGGCTGAGAGCGAGTGAGAAAAACAGGCAGAGAGAGACGTACGGAGAAAGAGAGCGAACTCATTAATGGCCTTCCTGCTGGTAATGGGATGTGTTGGATGGAGAGAGAAGCAGGCAGAATATAAATGTCTCGCTCTTAGAGTGCACTTCCTCCAGCTCCATGCCTGCTCTCGCTCTCAGCCTGGCTCGTCTCAACCCGACCCCCCACCCCTCCCCCATACCTCGTCATGACGCTTCATTAAGCCAAGAAATTAAAATCTGTGTCCCTGGTGGGCCGAAAACGAGGGACGTGCGCCGATCTGACGAAAGAGGGAAGCAGAGGGAAAACACAGTAGCGGAGACAGCTAATGGAGCGTCGTCTTTATGAGGAGTTTGGGGGAGGGGATGTGGGGTGTGGAGTGCTCAGGAAACCTCGTACTTGAACCGAACTTCGGCTGATGGACCTGTTAGTAATAAAAGCTGATGATATGAAGGCACTGTGGGTGGATCCATCAGATGATAAAGCAGTTCTGATGCTGTTCTCACTGTACACCAGATACAAGTCGGTGCAAAGTCACCCCACGGCTTCTACAGCTCTTTTGGATTTGATCATGTGACCACTTGGTACAGCAGTATGACCAGCTGCACTGCTTACACCAGGATCAGTATTTACTCATTCACCTGCTGAACCGCTCACTCCTACAAGGGCTGCGGGGATGCCGGAGCCTATTTCAACCTATACTGGGCCAGACTTTTGCAGGGTCGACATACACACAGCCCTTCACGCTCATACATAGGTGCAGTCTGGAACAGCCAATTATCCTAATGTGCATACTGTGTAACCCACAAGTGCCTGCGGCCCATGGGATCGCAGACGGGCGCAGAGCCGACCGCAGGCTACTTTATTCTCATCAAACCGCATAAATCAACACAAGACAATTTCGCTCCTGCTTACCCGCTGCACAAACGCGTTCACTCTGCCGCCTCATAAACACGTGTTTGCATTCAGTGACAGTTTTGCACAGTGCTCTGAATTTTATATCATCCTGCCACTTTTATTTTTTTTGTACATATTTCATCATGTGGATTTTGTCACTTTATATTTATCTTTATTTGCCATAGTTTTTTCCAGTTCTGATTTGATGGTGATAGCGGCGCTCCTGAGCGTACAGACATTCCTCATACATCCCATCTGCAGTCAGGGCAAAACACGCCATGTTCCTTTCGATGTCTCAAAGATTTGAGCTGAATTCACAAATTCATGATATTTATCTATATTAAGCATTAACCACAGTGCTACCTTGACTTACGAATTTAATCCGTTCCGAGGGTACGCTCGTAAGCCAAAAAGTTCAAATATAATAATAATAATAATAATAATAATAAAATACATGTACATTAACATTAATAATAATTAATAATAAAACAAGAATAAACAATAAGGCAACTAACCCTTCCGATCATCGACTGTAGCAAAGATGTCACATGGGCGCGAAGATGTCACATGGGCAGGCATCGTAAGAGAGAAGGAGGAGAATTTTGTGCATGTGCACGATACAAATGCCAGTGAGAAAAGGCTCGTGGTGAGCTCCCACAAGATCAGTGCTTCTCAAATAGTGGGGCGCAGTGTGATGCCTGGGGGGGGCGTCTACGACCCTGGGGAACATGCTTTTTTGCCATGCTGTACTAGAATCAAGTGTAATTATGTATCCTCTACAGTAGGTGGCAGTGGCGCTCTCATTGTGTTCCCTATGGTGTAGGGAAAAAGCACCGAGCAAATGATATGAAGTGCAGTAAACACTATTTATAGTCGTGCGTGGGGCGTGTTGGTTTCACCCGAGAGGGAGGGAATTTTTTTTTTTGCCTGTGCAGGCCACCCGGGATTCACGGGGAAATTTTTTTCATAGATTTTGCTATATTATGTATGTGATGTTGTAAACACAGTAGAATGAACTTTTAATATTGCACTCAACAATTAACAAATACCTTCAAAACGCTCTGTTGCTGGCGGTTTATAATTAACATGGATTGTTCGAAAATGTTAGCAAACATGTTGCTCAATTTGAAACGCATTAATTTATTGATTATTTTCATGTTGGGACCTTTAATAGTAACAGAGAACAGTATTTTTTGCCTTATCATTGTCCCCTTCCATCATGCTTGCCACCTTTGTTGTGAAGACAGTACCGGCCAACGAGAATCGCCGTTTCACCAACTTGGTGAAATTGACCAATCACAAGGCGCGATTTATACCGATTTTGCTTTGGTCACTTTTTAGTACGGTGTATGATAGGAGACACATGCGTTTTTTTCAACACAACCAGCCGGTATATTTTTATTTTTTTGTGTCTGTGAATGCTCAGGCAGGGTTTTATCTACAATTTCGGCCCAACCGGCCGTGTTACCGCCAACAAAGATCATGTTAAGGCTGGCCTCAGGATCGGCTGAGATGAACCCAGGTGTCACCCAGGACCAGCACTTTAAAAAAAAAGGAAAATAAAAATGAGTTACTGTAGCTCACAATAAAACACTTCCTGAGGTGCGTCACGTCTCTTTACCACGTAAACTCACCAACGATAAGCAACAGGAAGACTCTTCTTTAGTGCCGTCACGTTTCCTGCCGTAGAATCAAAGTGTCTCCTGTTGTTATGTTCTACCAGCTAAGCATAGTCATTCCCTCACCGGCTTCGCCTTCACTCTCCCTCCAATCCCCCTCACACACACACACACACACACACACACACACACACACACACACACACACACACAAATGAGAAATCACATTATAGAGATTAAGATGTCCCTGGGCAGGGCGCAAATGAAAATGGCAACTAATTATTGTGTGATGCACCGGGGTAACGCCTGCAGTCGTTCAGCACATGTTTATTTCTGGTGCTCCCTTTTCTTTCCTTTCTTGCTCTTCTTCCTTTCTACCTGCTTTAACTCTTGCGTTTTCTTATAACTACACGCTGTCTGTTGCGTAGCTGCTGATGGTGTTAACCACAAACGTTTGCTCATGAGCTCCCTCTACTGCACACTCACTGAATTCCATGTTGTTTTGCTTCAATAAGAAAACATTTCCTCCCTTTTTTTTACCAGACTTGTGTGAGAAAAGTCAAAACTCAAATCTGTTGCTACTTCACATTCGAAACGGTGTTTCACTCGTTAAATCGTAACTAGAAGCGAAAAAAGACAAACATGTAAAAGAAAGAGGATCAAGCACAAACAGATCAGTTCTTTTTTGTCTCCGTAACGGTATGTGAAGACCATCAATCGTGACAAGCCAACAAAAGCCGACACGTGTTTTCCCACCCTCTCTTTTCCGGTCCCTTCCTCCCTCTATCCATCTCCCCTTATTCCATTTCTCCCTCTGACAGGCACACAAAGGTGGACATGTGCCATGGGACTTAGTGTGTGGTGATGACAGAGGCCATGCGCTCCTGTTATCTCTGTGTGTGTTTGTAAAAGAGAGAGAGAGTGAACGAGAGAGAGAGAGAGAGACTGAGAGAGAGAGAGAGGGGAGATAAACTTGTGCCCCTCATTATGAACATGACATTCAGGGTGCGAGTCGTCCGTCAGAAGGACAGAGTGTGCAGTAATCCTGACAGATGATGAGTTTTGAATGACATTAACATTCACTCACTGTGTCTCGAGAACATATATTCCTGACATTCTTCAACAGAGTAGCTGCTGAAATCTCATTGGCCAGCATTTTAAACAATAACAACAAGCAAAAATGTTTTTCTTTACTCACTAATTTATGGACTAGGATGAACCAGCAGCATCTCTGAGTGTCTCGGTGCAGACCTTTTATGTAAACACATGCATCCGCCCCATTTCATGACTCTTTGAAGCCATGTGTTGGTTTCCGAGTCCAAAGTTATCATTCAAAGTGATGGTTTAGCACAGAAACGGATGATAGTGAAGTGAAGTGGTTTTCCATGATACACTGACAATTAAGAGCTACTGTATGTACCTGAGGCCGGTCAGGGTTCGCCAGGTAAATGGTGCTTTGGGTACATGCGTTGTCCATACACACAGGCAGAAGGTGATCCTGAACACCGTCACCATCTGAAAGCACAACACAGCACAACCCCCCCCCACCCCAAAATTAATAAAATCAGTTTTTCAGAAATACCCAACATTCCTGTCTGACACATCAGACACCTTCAGTCTGATCCTGCATTAATAATCCCGCCCCTGATGTAAAAGTAATATGTCACGTGGTGTGCAGTGAGATTATTAACAGGAAAATCAGATCCAATAGGCAGCTCTGGGCTTTTAAATGCACAATAACAGGGTGTTAATTGGAGAAAAAGAAAGGAGTGGGAGGACGAGCATTCTGCAATTCAACACTGCTGTCAGCCTTTATCTTTCATTCGTCTCTCGCTCTCTCACGCTCCTTTTTTCTCTCTCAGCCCTGATCAGTATAAAGATTGAGGTTTACTGGGAGGAGAGGGGAACAGAAACGTTGAGAGAATACAGAGAGAAACTGTGTGAGAGAAATAAATACAAGAGTGATGAAAAGAAAAAGAAAAATTAAACATTTTTAAGAGGCTAGAGAGCCCTGCCATGGTCTGGTGAGCTGTCCAGGATGCACTCTGCCGTCACCCAACGTCAGCTGAGATGGGCAGCAGCCTCCTTGTGACCCTAATTAGGATGAAGTGGTTCACAAAAATGAATGAATGAAAAGGGTGAGACAGACAGACAGACAGACAGACAGACAGACAGGTAGATAGACAGACCGACCAACTGACAGACAGACAGACAGACAGACAGATAGATAGATAGAGCTAGTATGGAGGGAAAGGATGGAATGACAGATGGAGGGAAGATGGTTTATTGAAGCCACATGGCTGGACTGTGGTTAATGGAAAATATACTGAGGTGATAATTAAACGGAAGGAAGATGTGGATTTTACATTTGCAGAATTTGGCAGATGCTCTGATCCAGAGCGATGTACAATTGAGCAATTGAGGGTTAAGGGCCTTGTTCAAGGGGCCCAACAGTGGTGCTAGTGATGGATCGCTGGATGAATAAACAGATAAAACGATATGCAGTTTATTTCATGTGACATTAGGCAGTGGAAAGTCACTTTCAGATGGCAAAATTACAACCGAAACTGAAACCGAAAAATTGCTGCTGCTTGACTTCAGAACGGAACAGCTCCAGAGAGTACAACAGCACCGTTGCAGCTCCAGGAATTAGAACACGACCCAAAACTAGAACAACGAGCATGAAGAAATGGTAAAGTAAAACACAGAACATGTACAGAACTATGTGAGATAAAAATCTGACACTTTTATACCCGAGACCTAGTGACTCATCGGGGTGGGGTGGAGCTTATCCCCGGTTTCTGTAGAGTGACGCGACCAGAAGTTTGACTCCTCCTGCATGGGATGCTAATCCATCGTAGGTTACCTTCCCAGTATATTTTACTGGTACCATTTATACTGCTGGGTGGCCAGAGGCACACTTGCGGTTAAGATTTTTGCCCAGGGGTCTTAGCACGGTGGGGGTCTGACGGGGACTTGAACCCATGATCTCCTGATCATGAACTTAGCACCCTAAACATTACAACACCACTATAGAACGGTCTTGTTGTTATCGGTGATGGTGATTCTGTCTGTTCTCTTCCAAGCTCCACCCCTTTCTTTATGAGCTTTGTGCCTTATGGGAAATTCATAACTTATCCGGTTCCCTCGGTAGACAGTTAAAAATCCATCTCTTTTTTTTACTAAATTTTATCGTTCTGAGGAATAACAGTGAGCGTGTGCACTGTAGGAGAGAGAGCGAGAGAGAAAGAGGGAGCGTGTGAGAGAGAGAGAGAGAGAGAGAGAGAGAGAGAGAGAGAGAGAGAGAGAGAGAGAGCTTTTAGTTTCAGTACACATCACATTAATCGACTCATTCAAGTGTGAATCCTCTAAAGAACCTCACCAGGAGCAGAAGCACAAACAGACAGCTGGCCATCAGCGTGCACACATTAACGGTCCTTTTAGCTACTGCAAGCTGGGAGACGCTGCTAGCGTGTGGTCAAGAACAAAAGCTATTCAGGTTTCAATCATTAATGCGCTCCGGTCGGCAAAGCCACATCACCGAGTCACATCCGACTGCTAATGAACTCGCGAAGCTCCTGTGGGCGCGTTAGCACACCGGATTAGCACTTCAGTTCGGGATGTGAGCTAATGCATGTTCTTGTGATGATCAGCGAGACGCTATTAGACTCATGAAGTCTCTTCTGTCATTTGGACACACTGGCGAAGCTCACACTAAGCCTGAAGCTTGTTCTAATGAACACACACACACACACACACACACACACACACACACACACACACACACACACACACAACTTAATGACTAGAACTAAAATGTCACATCCCATTATGAGCATCGCTCTCGCCTCAAGAAGAAAAAAACAATAACTAGATAGTGGAAAACTGAGTGCGGCTCCCTCTGTCTTGTTGTTTTTTTTTCTCCTGACAGCCAAACATGTTTGTGAAAGTTCACTTACTGAGTAATTCCTTCAGCTGTCACTTATTAAAAAAAGAGAAAAGAGCAATTACTGCCCTGATAAAGCAGATGGACTGTTTTGTCTGGCATATGTTGTGCATTCATTAGGGCTTCATAACCGCATCTCACACACACACACACACACACACACACACACACACACACACACACACACACACACACACACACCAGTACAAACACATCCTCACACAACCACAGCAAGAGAGCTCAGAGTTACAAAACCCGAAAGCTGCTTTATGGTGAAGTGTTGACGTGGATCAGTTATTTGTTCCTTTTCCATTCTCATAAAACTAAACATTCCTTCATTCAGACTGGAGCCTATCACAGCAGACTCTGTGGGTAGCGGGGGGACGGGGATCCCTAATCAACTTGCCTGTCCACCTGTGGGCCAACATATACACACTTGACCATTCAAACTCACACCTATGGGCAATCCGGACCAGTCAGTTGGCCCTAACGTGTATGTTTTTAAACTTTTAGAAGAAACCGGTCATGCTTAGGACCAAAGTTCGACCTTGAATGTTTTCAAAGAGGTTTATGACACTAGGAACCTGGGGATCTCTAAACATACATTTTTTTGAAAAAGGTTTAATCAGAATTCTGTGTACATTTAAACCTGATTTTTTTCAGCAATACAGTTCTAGGAACCATAAAAACGAAACATGGAGATGAACCATATAAACATGGAACAGCAAGACAGGACATTGAGAACCTGGGTTCTTAAATATAGTATAGGTACCATATATGTAACCCTTGGAAACCAATACCCTGGGAACAGGGACAGAGGGGAACATGGGACCCTGGAAAACTCTAGAATTATGCAAACCTATAAACACAGGACCCACACAGCATGGCACCCTGGGAAATTTCAACAGAAACATAATATAATTGGCACTTACAGCCTTGTAAAAACAGATCTGGAAACTGCTGGGAACATGGAACCATGGGAAAGCCTGGATAAAAATATATAAGTAGGAGCTTACAGTGTGGAAACATTGGACCACCATTGGCACCATTGGATGCTGGGAACTGAGAGCCAAAAAGGAACAATTAAGGACAATTCAGTGGGAGCTCAGAGTCCTGGAAATGTGAAACTCTATAGCAGGGGTCGGGAACCTTTTTGATTAAGAGAGCCAAACCCCCCCCCCCAAAAAAAAAAAAAAATTTTTAAATCTAATCCTATGAGAGCCAAATTTATTTTTTAATACGGAGACCAACAATTTGAGAGTATAATAAGCCTCTGAATTTATTTTAAACAACATCGTTATAACAAAGTTATTTATTAATAAGAAAAGTACTTCTTACTATTAATGCGACTTCTGGTGCTGCATGGTGTTGCTGATGGCTTTGTAGTCGGAGTGATACGTGCTGAGGTTCAGCTTCATGCAGGCGTTTAGGCTTCCATCTATTACATGTGCCCGCAGGTTGGTCTTGATGCTTTTGAGGTGTGAAGACTGCTCGCGTGCGCATGTGGAGCCAAACATGGTCAATACGACAGGACTCACACACTGCAGTGTTTATATGACAGGAAGCGCGTCCCAAGTTTTGGAAATCAGCTGGTCTGCGTGTTCAAGATTTTCCATGTCTGTCCCATTTGTATTTTGCTTTCCAGCTCTGCCTGGCTTCGTGCACATGAGCTGATCAAAACGAGGGAAATTTACCTCTTTACCCAAAAACAACTCGCGCAGGCTGTTGCATATAATCCAATAAAATTAGAGTTTCAAGGTATCAGCCCCGCCACAGAAAGGATTGGCTCGCCGCTGCGCGCCACAGCGACAAGTGGTGTTGAAAACAGATGTATAGCTTGAAATACGTGAGATTTATTTATGTTTTTGTTTTATTTGATGGCTTTTTTCTGTATTTTTATTTAAAGGACAGCGAAATTATTATTAGTTATTCTGTTAAGAAAGGCCACCTGATTGATCTGAGAGCCAGATGCAGTCATCAAAAGAGCCACTGGTTCCCAACCCCTGGTCTATAGAACACTGTACTGGAGACTGGGTGAATGGTAAGTAGGAACTTTTTAGAGATGAACAGCATGTTGCTCTGGGAATATGAGAACATTTAGATGCATCATTATTCACGGGGTAAAGCAGAGCCCTGGGAACATGGAACCCTGGATCATAGGGCTCTTGGAACTCTGAGGTGAAAGTTGTAGCAGTAGACCTTCAGGTAAACCAGTGAGTGCTTATGGTCTTAAAATACAAGACACGAGGAGCCTTTCGGGTTTATGGTAGCACAGCGGGAACTTCATGGTTTTATACCTCGAGGCCCGAAAACACGGAACATTCGGAACATAAGACCGTTGTACATGGATGCCTAAAAATCCATGACTGGAACACAGCGAGCACTTCAACACCCTGAGCGTATTCTCCCGGGGACATGGAACTCTGCGAACATGGAATCCCGGAAATATGAGACTGAAACATTTGGATCTATTACATTCGGACAGGCCCTGGGTATATCAATCCATTACGTTATATGTGCGCTTTACTCCCACAGGAGGTGGAATTTAACACCACGTCATTAACTGTGTTCATGTTTACTGTAGAATGTTGAGCAATCACTACAGCACAGCAGACCAGTTTAAACAGAACGGCTTTCGGATGATGTAACCGGGTCTGTGTGCTAACAAACAAACAGTCCTGAGCTTAGAGGTGTGTGTGTGTGTGTGTGTGTGTGTGTGTGTGTGTGTGTGTGTGTGTGTTTACAGCAGAAGCAGCAGGGTGTAGGAGGAGAACTGGTTGAGAAAAGAATGAAGGAGGGAAGGTCAGTGGTGAAGATTAGAAGAGGAAGAGTCTCAGCAATCTTGACAGCTTGGAGTGTGAGCAGAATAACTCAAACACACAACACACACCTACACACACACACATTCTCCTTCTCTGCTCTTCTTTGTGTGTTCTCCATCCCTCCCACTCCTGCTGCGCTGCTTCTGAGTTTAATTCATAATTATTTCATATTAAGACATGGCTTGTGACGCAATGGCTCAAAGAACGGCCCAGATCAAGGACACCTGGCTTTCATAATCGACATGACGCGACTACGTTCTTCAAGCAGTAATTATAATGCGCCGCGTGCTCACGCTCACGCTCTCTCACACACACACACACACACACACACACACACACACATACAAAGATCAAATAAGAATACTTGTGAGTTCTGGCGTCCCACTTGGGACAAAATTCTCCCAAGGAAGGCTAGTGGGGAAGTAATGGGGAAAAGGGTTTACTTCTGTTGGATGGTGTGTGTGTGTGTGTGTGTGTGTGTGTGTTGACAAAGACAAGTCACCATGGAGTTCATCAAACATCAATACGTAATGGTTAAAAACCTCAGACAGTAGAAACAGGTTCAGGTTTTGGACTTACTGACATTGTTTCCTTGTTATAATTTTTATACGTGTGATATATAGGCATGTGATATATACATCATCACATGACGTTTCTGCAACATGACATCACAGAAGCTGATCCCAAATCTTCAATAAGCAATAATATTAGTATTGTCACTGTAAATTAATTTACATTATCTGATCTGATTTCTGATTTGAGTCTTTATGGTCTGAATTAACAGCCGACGCTGCAGACTCACATTTCTCCAGTTCATGATACAGAACATACGTGTCAACAAGCAGGAAGTCACTTCACCAGCTACAAAACCATTTATTTAATTATCGAAGGCAGTAAAACACAAACAAATAAACAAACAGCATGACATCAGATACCAATCTGTGTAAAACAACACACACACACACACACACACACACACACACACACACACACACACACACACACACACACGATTAGCTGGTGTTGCTGAGTGACAGGGAGAGAAGGGGAGGGACAGACAGAGGTAGAGAGGGGATGGAGGTAGAGGGGGGAGGCTGAGAGAAATGGAGAGAGAGAGAGAGAGAGAGAGAGAGAGAGAGAGAGCGAGAGCGAGAGAGAAAGAGAGATGAAGGTAAGGGAAGAGAGAGAGAAAGAGAGAGAGAGAGATAGAGGGAAGGAAGGAGAGCGATGGAGGGAAGGCAAGAGAGAGAGACAGAGAGATGAAGGGAAGGACAGAGAGAGAGATAGTGAGGGGATGGAGTAGAGGGGGAGGCTGAGAGAAATGGAGAGAGAGAAAAGAGATAGAGGTAAGGGAAGAGAGGGAGAGAGAGAGAGAGAGAGAGAGAGAGAGAGAGAGAGAGAGAGTATATGTCCCTCTCAATAAGAGAGCTCCGGACCCCTGAAAGGTAGCGGACACCCAGCCAAGGGCATTCGGGGGGCACCGGGGAGGCAGGGTCTTGGGCAGGCGGAGGCTTGCCTCTTTGTGGACCGCCAGCCCACTCCCCAGATCCAACTAAGGGCTTTTTAACTTCAGCAACTTTAATATACGCTACTGGAGCTGGAATTACCGCGGCTGCGGGCACCAGACTTGTCCTCCAGTGGGTCCTCACCCATGGGTTTAGGATACGCTCATTCCGATTACAGGGCCTCGAAAGAGACCTGTATCGTTATTTTTCGTCACTACCTCCCCGTGTCGGGAATGAGTAATTTGTGCGCCTGCTGCCTTCCTTGGATGTGGTAGCCGTTTCTCAGGCTCCCTCTCCGGAATCGAACCCCGATTCCCCGTTACCCGTGGTCACCATGGTAGGCGCCTATAGTACCTTCGAAAGTTGATAGGGCGGACATTCGAATGAGACGTCACCGCCGTGCTAGGCACACGATTGACCCGAGGTTATCTAGAGTCACCAAAGCGGCCGGGGGGCCCCGAGACCCCCCGGATGGGTTTTGGGTCTGATAAATGCACACATCCTCCCCTGGCTCCCCCTGGAGATAGAGAGAGGGTCGGCGCTCGTTTGCATGTATTAGCTCTGGAATTCTACAGTTATCTGAGTAGGGCGCTATGGTACCAGGTTGACTGCAGGAGCTGCCAGAAGAATGCACATTTGGACAACCAACCACCATAAGGGCCCCACTCCGGATTTTCTGTTGGGGTTTAATCCCCTAGCCTTCCACTACTAGTGGCCCACAAGGCAGTGGGGCAAAATAGCTGGGGTTTGGTTGGTGGAAGTCAGGGCATGTCAACATGCCAGTGGGCCTGCACCTCGCACCTCTAGGGGCCAAGCTCCTCCGAGATCCCCTGCAATTTAGCCTGGGGCCGCAAGGCACCGCTTGAGGTGTGGTGCCACGAGGAGGCACAGCAGGAGTCTTGATGATGGAGAGGCTATGTACTGCCAGGGGAGGCTTACGCACCCTGCTTCCTTTTTGCCTTGTGGCTAGGCAGCGGTAGCAGCTAAAAGCGAAAGGGTGCAAGCATGATCTACAGCACACTACTACACTGGCACCTCACATCACCCTTGTGCATACACACACACACACACACATACACACACACACACACACACACACTCAGTAAGAGAGCACAACCAGTTTTTCTCTCTTGGGAACAGATATACTCATCAGGGATAATCCATATGAGCCCCAATAATAAAAAAAGATGCTGATTGCTGATGGGCGTGGCCAGTCTGGGAGTTGATGAGGTAATTAATGAGTACGGATGCAGCATTTGATTTTAATGACGATCAATGCAATCTACTTAATGCACCACAGAGTCACAAACAGGTTCAGAATATTACGTCTTGCCAATTGATATGTTGGCATTCCATCCATCCATCCCATTTCCTGCACCACTTCATCCTTTTAGGATTGTGTACACACAATCACGTATACAGACACTCACACCTAGGGGCAATCTGGGACAGCCTTGTCTTTGGACTGTGGGAGAAAACTGAAGTACCATGAGGAAACCAACACGAGCTCAGGGATCACATGGAATCCCCTCACAGAAATCGAACCCAGAACCTTCTCGCTGTGAGGCAGACATGTTAACCATTGTGCCACCGGGCTGCTCGCATTCCAAGTAAATTAAAAAAAAGGAAAGATTCTTTTGATTCGATCGCACACCATATGATATTTTGAAGAGAAAATACGTAATCAGAATAAACAGAAGACCAGCCTCGGATCCCTCGGTTTCGGCTTTCAGTGTTAAACAGACAGCTGCTCACAGGCTGCGTCTCAATGCTCAGTATGTACTGATGTCAGCTTAATATCAAGTACCTGCCCCTCCCCATAGCACGTTCTAGGTTTACATAAAAGTGCAGGTAAGAACATAACGCACTCGGCCTCCACCACCACCTTTGCTGCACTTTGTCCTGGATGTTTGTAGCATTAGCCGAGGGAGCAGTCACACCATGCTAGATTACGTAAATGGACATCCAACAGATAGAAACTGTGAAAAGCCCCCGAGTGGCGCATCGACCATCTGTGACCGAGAGTCCACGAAAGCTGCCGAGCTCTCACGAAAGGGAGGATGGCGTGCGCTCGCTTACCTGTCGCTCACAGCGATTGTCAGCCAGTTACGGACATCTGTGAGCTCGTTCGTACGAGGGGGCGGATAGTGTTTTCCCTTCGAGTGTGTTAAGCCCGCCCCCAAATACGCATGTGCCGCAGTTCAAAACAAGGCGGGTGGCTAGTATCGCATATCACAGAGTGGTAAGAAAGTAATCTGGTGGTGAAAGTCGTCTCCGGTGCCGCTCTAGATTCGAACAGTGACCCGCAGGACGCATGTCCCTGTCTGTTCTAGAAGCGGTGAACACTCGTTACATGTATAGTACTTATACTGCATTGATTCTGAAGTGGTCAGGTTTGTCCTGTGAACACTCGTGACACATCCGCTATTCATCAGGTCCCGCGTGCTCCTAATCAGGAACATGAAGTCTGTGACCGTCACACCTCCGGCTTATCAACTGTCTGTCAGGCGGCAGTCCGGATCAGAGTCAGTTCCTCCAGACATCAAACACCTGACAAGTACAGGACGAGGAACACACAAGTTCCGAGCAAAATTGCCCGCCACGCAAACAACACCCAACCAGCGTTCATTTAAAGTTTTGCGCTTGGACAGATCTTTCTGCCGAATTGACCCCCACCTGACAAGGACTGTGACGGCCAAATGAGGACCGCATAAGAAACCCAAGCAAACAGACATGAATCAAAGTTTTGTTCTCTATCGGGCGTCCATTTGTGCTTCGGGCAAGGTGTGACCGAGTTCATTTCAGCTCCTCCTCCCAGACAGTGACATCCAAATGACTTTTCGTGTGATTGGATAAGTATTTGTATAACAGAAGAAATGCGTAAAGTGTTACACTTGCATGTCTTCTCTCTAGTCCGCCATTCCAAACTCTGTCGATTCATTCATTTTTTTGTGTGTGTGAGGGTTCGGTTTGAGCAGGTTGATCATGTGATTTTCACCAGACTGTTAAAACGCCTGTTCAGGGCAATACAGAACGAACAGCGTGAGATGATGCCGAAGAAATAAAATAAAAAGGGATTTAGAGTAGAACGAGTATTAATTTCATGTTTAATAAACCTTTATCTTTATGGATGATATCAACCCAGCTTACAAGTGAGCACACACACACACACACACACACACACACACACACACACACACACACACACACACACACACACACACACACCTCTCCTACTTGTCTAAGCCTATTCCCACCTCTATTCATCTTCATAAATCACACTAACGCTGGTGTGCACTTCTCTTTCTATCTGTCGCTTCTTCTACAATCACTCTCTATCCTCTTACTTTCATCCTCCCAGCCTCTCTCCCTCTCTCCCTCCCTCTTTTCTATTCATTATTCTTTCCTACACTCCCCCAGTCTACTCTTTTCTCTCCATCCACATTCGGCCCCTTCTTTTCCTTATATTTTCCAGTCTATGTGATGTCGATCATTTTTCGTATCCTTTTATTATTTTCTTCTTCCTCCATTACTATCCTTTCACCACTTCTTTTCAGTTTGTTTTCTAGCATCCTCTCTTTACTCAAAGTGATACATTCTTTCTGCTCGATCTGTACTTTTAATTCCCCTTTCTCTTTTCTTCTTTCAATTTCGGTTTGCTTTCTTCCATGTTCCTCCTCTTTTCATCACTCTTTCATTTTTCTTTTGTTTTATTCTCAATGTTTTCTTTCTTTCTATCTTTTTTCTTCGTTAGTTGTGCAGCCTCTCCATTTTTCTTTCTGTCTCTCTATTCATTCTTCCTTTATTCTGTCTTACTGCCTTCATTCAATCGAAATGTATGTTCTCTCTCTCTCTCTCTCTCTCTCTCTCTCTCTCACACACACACTCTCACACACACACACATACACACACACACGCAGACACACACACAGGAACTTAGTGCAGTAATCCTGGAGCAGGGTATATTAATGATGGAAGGTTATTCTGTGTGACCTTTGACTTCATTTTGCCCGTGAACATATCAACTCGCTGCTGTGTAGTTAATGCTGTAGATTTCTAACCTGCTGATTCAGAGTTGATAAAACGTTGAATTCAGAGAACATACGACTCAGAAATGTGAGTAAACTGCACTTCCTAATCATGTGCTTTGACACTCATTCAGAGTTTTACTAGATGCGATCTTGAAAAAAATAGAAAAAACAAACCATAAAAGCCAGATTTTTCCATTTTAAGTGATGGTGACGACACCACCTGCTCCTGGGAAAAACCACAAGTGTCTCTTTTTTGAGTCACAGATTACCTGCGTTTGCATTTATAGCATCTGGCAGATGCTCTTATCCCAAGTAACTTACAAGTATCTTGTTTATACAATTGAGCAATTGAGGGTTAAGGGCCTTGTTCAAGGGCCCAACAGTGGCAACCCATCACATTATCCACTAAGCCACCACTGCTTGTCGACTTAAGATTAATTTATTTATTCATTTTCTGAACCGCTTCATACTAACCAAGGTTGTGGGGAGGGAGGCAGGCGTCTATCTCATCCGATTCTGGGTGAGGGCAGGGTCCACCCTGGACAGCTCACCAGGCCATCGCAGATCTACTTTTAATTATGTGCTTTAATTGCCAGATCAAACAGATCACATCACCCTCTTGTGTTATATGCAAATATTAAGTAATACCTTAGTTTAAAAAAAAAAAAAAAAAGAAAAAAAAAAAAAGCATAATGAACTTGGCTCTAATCTACACTTGTATTGCAGTGCCAAGTGCGACAAAGACATATTTGTTTCAGACCAACAGAGGCGTCATTTTTCTTATATATATATATATATATATATATATACACACACACACACACACACACACACACACACACACACACACACAGTAGTACTTCACTTTAATGCAGCCGTGAGGATGGGCAGAAACAAGTGTCATTGGTGCAGACTTGCAGACTTCAATGGACATGTCGGTGCAGGCAACAGAGGGGACAAGGAAGTGATGAGCAGGTTTGGTATCCAGGACAGGAACACAGAAGGACAGATGTTGACAGATTTTGCAAAAAGGATGGAAATGGTTGTAGTGAATACTTTCTTCCAGAAGAGACAGGAGCATAGGGTGACTTATAAAAGTGGAGGTAGGAGCACACAGGTAGACGACATCTTCTGTAGGCGATGTAATTTAAAGGAAGTCAGTGACTGCAAAGTAGTAGTGAGTGAGAGTGTTTCCAAACAGCATAGGATGGTGGTGTGCAGGATGATGCTGATGGTGAGAAAGGTGAAGAAGGCAAAGGCAGAACAGAAGACAAAGTGGTGGAAGCTGAAAAAGGAAGAGTGTCGTGTTGTCTTCAAGGAGGAGTTGAAACAGGCTTTGGGTGGTCAGGAAGTGCTTCCAGATGACTGGAGAACGACAGCTAATGTGATCAGGGAGACAGGTAGGAGAGTTCTTGGTGTGTCCTCTGGAAGGACAGTAGATAAGGAGACTTGGTGGTGGAATGGAGAAGTGCAGGAATGTGTAAAAAGGAAGAAGTTAGCTAAGAAGAATTGGGACAGAGAGGACCGAAGAGAGTAAACAGGAGTACAGGGAGACACCGCGTAAGGCGAAGGTAGCGGTGTCAAAGGCCAAACAGAGGGCGTATGATGACTTGTATGCGAGGCTGGACAGTAAGGAGGGAGAAAATGATCTATACAGGTTGGAACAGCCGAGAAATAGAGATGGGAAGGACGTGCAACAAGTTAAAGTATTTAAGGACAGAGTGGGAAATGTATTGACTGATGACAGAAGTGTGCTGGGAAGATGGAAAGAGTACTTTGAAAAGCTGATGAATGAGGAAAATGAGAGAGAGAAAAAAAAAAAAAAGAGTAGAAGAGGTGACCGTTGAGGACCAGGAAGTAGCAAAGATTAGTAAGGGTGAAGTGAGGAGGGCATTGAAGAGGATGAAGAGTGGAAAGGCAGTTGGTCCTGATGACATACCGGTGGAGGTATGGAAGTGTGTAGGAGAGGTAGCAGTAGATTTTCTGATAAGAACATTCAACAAGGTCTTCGAGAGTGAGCAGATGCCGGAGGAATGGAGAAGTGTGATGGTGCCCATTTTTAAGAATAAGGGAGATGTGCAGAGTTGTGGCAACTACAGAGGGATAAAGTTGATGAGCCATACGATGAATTTATGGGAAAGAATAGTGGAAGTTAGACTAAGGGCAGAGGCCAGCATTTGTGAACAACAGTTTGGTTTCATGCCAAGAAAGAGCACCACAGATGCAGTATTTGCTTTGAGGATGTTAATAGAGAAGTACAGAGAAGGTCAGAAGGAGCTGCATTGTGCCTTTGTGGATCTGGAGAAAGCATATGACAGGGTGCCAAGAGAAGAACTGTGGTATTGCATGAGAAAGTCTGGAATGGCAGAGAAGTATGTTAGAGTGGTGCAGGACATGTATGAGAGGTGTAAGACAGTAGTGAGGTGTGCTGTCGGTGTGACAGAAGAGTTCAAGGTGGAGGTGGGACTGCATCAAGGGTCAACTCTGAGCCCCTTCTTGTTTGCTATGGTGATGGACAGGCTGACAGACGAGGTTAGACAAGAATCTCCATGGACTATGATGTTTGCAGGTGACATCGTGATCTGTAGTGAGAACAAAGAACAAGTGCAGGAAAATCTAGAGAGGTGGAGGTATGCCCTGGAAAGGAGAGGAATGAAGGTTAGTCTCAGTAAGAGAGAAGACACGTGTGTGAACTACAAGGACCCAAGAGGAACGGTGAGGTTACAGGGGCAGAGATAAAGAAGGTGGAGGATTTTAAGTACTTAGGCTCAACAGTCCAGAGCAATGGAGAGTGTGGAAAAGAGGTGAAGAAACGTGTGCAGGCAGGTTGGAATGGTTGGAGAAAAGTGTCCGGTGTGATGTGTGATAAGAAGGTATCGGCAAGAATGAAAGGAAAAGTGTACAAGACGGTGTTGTGTATGAGATGTTGTATGGTTTAAAAACAGTTGTGCCGAGGAAAAGACAGGAGGCAGAGCTGGAGGTAGCAGAGATGAAAATGTTGAGGTTCTCTTTGGGAGTAACGAGGATGGATAGGATCAGGAATGAGCCCATCAGAGGGACAGCCCATGTAAGATGTTTTGGAGACAAAGTCAGCGAGGCTAGATTGAGATGGTTTGGACATGTACAGACGGGGGGATAGTGAGTACAAACGCTCCCCGGCTTACGTTCATCCATTTTACGTTTTTTCGATTTTACGTTTTTTTTCCTCCAAAAAAAAATAAATAAATAAAATAAATAAATAAAATTTGGAGTTTAGACGTACCTACGTAGTACGCTGAGGTAATGATGCAATGACGCTGCATTCATTGTTTACAAACTACAGACTGAGTGTGTAAATATGTAAATATATATATATATATATATATATATATATATATATATATATATATATATATATATATATATATATATATATATACACACACATATACACACACACACATACACTGTATATATCAGTTATATAGCGTGTTACCCTTGTGTTAAGAGGTCGTCTCGGTGATCTCTGTGTTTACACTGTTTTGTGGACTTTTGTAACCCTAAGCAAATCTGGTTAGTCAGAAGTGTAAGCCTACTAGCATGGGTGCAAGTCTCATACACAGATGAATTAACTATCTGCTCAGATCGGCACAGTCTTTATATTTATTATCTTTTAGCAGAATCCTAAGAGTGTATACTTATTTTTATATTAATATTCATTAGGATTTGTACTTGTTCTTTGTATGCATCTCTTGAATAAAGTTTACTTACTAACACAAAAGAGAGAACTCTCCGCTTTGCTGGGATTCACATCAGTGCAGGCTGTGTTCTAAAAGAGTTCAACGGCACCCTTGCGCACTTGAAAGACCGGAAGTCTGTATAATACACAGCAAGTACACTACTTTCGCAAGTACACTACTTTCGGTATTGAGCGCCTCACATATTGTAAGCGTTGATTGACCGTTTTAAGCTTCATGTAAAGTGAGTCGGTATAAATAAGTTACTTATTTGAAATTAATGTTGATATTATTTGATATATTTGATATTATTTTACAATGTTATATTTATAATAATTGATTTAGGGGTGTTTTATGAGATACGGTAATGGTATTTATGGATATATAATACAGTATGAGCCTCACACGTCATACGTCACTGTAAAAGTTACGTTCACTTACTTTCGGCTGTCTGAAACCAATTAAAAACGTAAGTCGGGGAGCGTCTGTATATTGGCAGTAGGATGCTGAGGTTGGAACTACCAGGCAGACGGCCTAGAGGAAGACCAAAGAGACGATTCATGGATGTGGTGAAGGAGGACATGAAGGTCGTTGGTGTAAGAGAAGAAGATGCAAAGGATAGGGTGAGATGGAGGCAGATGATTCGCTGTGGCGACCCCTGAAGGGAAAAGCCAAAAGGAAAAGAAGAAGAAGAAGTGGAGTGGGAGAGATGGAGATCTCGAGTGATGGAATTTACATTTTTTCTCCTTCATACTGCCTTATCACTTTCATCTTTGTCGCCAACGACAGTGCCTTCCTTGCTTTCTTGGCAGAATTGCCATGTGATGAATCGGACTTCCTCTTGAGGGCCATGGTAACGATGTACAGTAAATGAATGTAAAATTGTACAGTAAAAGAGATGTTACTGCGATGGTATCTAGTCACTGAAGGTGGTGGTAGAATGCTGTGAGTGTGAGATGCTGGAATGCTGCGCTGCCACAACTGTCTTACACGCTGTGCTGCCAGATATAAACTCATAATAGGCATTTGCTAGACGTGGCCGTAAGTACGGGTGGTCGTAACTCACATACGTCGTAACTCAGATAGTGAGAGTATATATATATATATATAATAAAAATAAAAGGACAGGACAAAGACTTTCTTTTGAAACTCCATTTATCACTAAATATATGCATGTATCGATACCAATATTTAAGAGAATCCGCCCCCAAATGCATAATGGACATCACCCCATCTAGCGGACGCCATGTTTATCGACATAGTACCGCCCCCAGCACTTTGTAATCATTCTTCTATAATCACCTGAAGAGAGAGGATGGTTTCACCACCCCTCGAAACAGATCTTTAGTGATAAATGGAGTTTCAATAGAAAGTCTTTGTCCTGTCCTTTTATTTTTGTGTGTGTATATATATATATATATATATATATATATATATATATACACATGATTTTATTTGCTCCCAACGAACACCCATGGTCTTAAAATGAGATGTGATCAGGTACATTGTTGGCAAATTGCTATCCTGTGGCAGCGGAAATTGACTGCGTGACTGACCAGAGTTTCAATGTTATCACGTTGACAAGTTCTGTCATGGACAGGTACAAGTCCACAACCTGTCACTACCATTTTTGAAAACTGAATAGTCTGGCCGACCATTAAAATCTGTCCCGACATGTACATTAACTAACATGAGAAAGAGGCTGCATTTAAAACCTCGTACTGTTCACCGAGCAACAAACTCACACTGATATTCTGCACCTCATTACTGTTCAACATGCTCATTAAAACAACATCCTGGGATCAGATTACGGCTGTGCACGCTGTTCATGTTATATTTTCTCCTACTTTCTTCGTGTACATGCGGCAGCAATGCCTTTGGGCCAAACAGACTCAACAAAGGCGAATCATGAACCATCAGCAAATCAATGTTCATTTTTTTCCCACATGAGACTTATGAGACTTATTTTATGGATATGAATTGGATACGATGATTTTAGTCAATACGTACTTCACGGAGCTCAAACGTCCCCAGATTCCACCTCAAACTGGAGAAGATTATAGCGGCAGTGCAGGAAAAATATTAATTCTGAAGGACACAAAAAAGTCAAAGAGAAAACAAGACATGCTCAAAGAGATTAAAGATTATTCTTCAGACCCAGAGGTTAAAAAAACAACTAATGTGATGAACAAAATAAAGATAAACGGATTATTTACTCGTAGTGTAGATAAATGGCTAAATAAGAAACACGGTAAACTAATGAGAAGAAAATATGAGATATACAGGGGGGAAAAACCTCAAGGTTCAAAAGGGCTTCTGTTAACTGATGAAAACAAATTAAAAAAAGAAAAAAATGTAAGAAAAGAAAAAGGGAAAAATAAATAAATAAATAAACTGCCAGGTCCAAAGCTTCAGCTGCACAGGAATATGTATTTAAATGTATTTTTTTTTTAAACTTTTCTCCCTAATGTAGCCATATCCACTTCCCCACCCATCAAGCATTCCCATCCCAATCACACAACCACCACTGACCAGGGAGGGGCAAAAGCATGCACACGCCCCCTCTGTGACATGCAATGCTAGCCACCTGCCTCTTTTCGAGCTGTGGCACATATAGACGCTCTCCAGTTTATGAATGAGTTACGTTCCGGACGGCCGTTCGTTAAATGAATTTGTTCGCAAGTCGTTACAGGGCGTTCTTTAGAGAAAAACGTATTTTTAAAGCTGGTCCAAGTAAACTATACGAGTTTGTACAGTATGCAGTCTCTCTCTGTCTCTCTCTCTCTATGCATAAATCATCTTATTTAATTCTATTGAATTTATTATTTATTGGTAAAGGTGCAAACCTCAATGCACCATAAATTATCAAGCTAACTGTGACGTCAGGAACTTTCAGCTGGACCCAAAATGCAGGAGACAGAGTCAGATGAACACAGAGAGACTTTATTGTTACAGGAGAGCCACTTGAGCAAAGGGGGAAACATGAAAACTTTAGATACGGGGAATTACAGAGCTAAAACCAGGAGCCAGAGAAATCACAGGGACGTGAAGAGGGACAAACTTCTAGCACCGGGATGAGCGCACTGCTTGTCTTTATAGCACAGTAGATTCGAAACAATGTCAGGAAACTTTATTAAAATTCTTTACAAAAGGTAGTATACATAAATTAAAAAGATATATAAAATATTTTCCCTGCCATCTTGGAGACGTCACTCCGAGTTCAATGTAAAAGGACATGAAGCGTAATAAAGTTTAACAAACCTTACCAAAATGATGAACTTTATTCATCATATATAAAGAAAGTCTTATTTCTTCAGAAGAGACATCCAGCGTTTTCTATCGCTTAGCCAGAGAAGATGCATAGCGTTTGAGTTTAACTGTGAATTAAAGCACACAAAAAAAAGGCTCATTGACAACTTGTGCGCGAATGAGGAAAAAGGGGCGTTACATCATCTCAACCAATCAGCAGGAAGGAGGACAGCCATTGGCTGAATTTGAGTGACATGTCAGTTGCTCTGCAGTCCGCGAATACTCAAACCATGAGTGCAAAACCCGCAATAGTCAAGGGCCTACTGTACACTATTCCTCCTCTTCCTCTTCCTTCTTCTCCTCCTCCTCCATATATTACGGTCTAAATGAAGATAAAAAGATTGCAAACAAAATTTTGACATGAACTTGTAGAAAGGTCCATTACAGTAGGCCCCTGTTATTCGTGGGATTGCATCCCGCCCCAACCCGCGGATCCTCAAAATCCACAAATGACTGATGTGGTTTTAAATCCCTATGTATGATATTCCATGCGCTAAAATCTGCTCGTTAAACCCATTCATTCTTTCACCAGTCTTACTCATTAATACAGGAATAATGCAGTAAAATGTAATAATGATTAATAAAAACTTTTTAATTTTGTTCTGTGATAATATTTATGAATAAATAAAGCGCTTGGGCTCGGATTTGAGTAACATCATAGGGCTTAGATAATCATAAAAACACACAAAAAAATTTACTTCGCAATTCAGGCGATCACGTTGATAACTTGTGCGCCAGGGAGAAAAAAAAGAGGTGTACACATCATCTGCCACCAATCAGCAGGACGGAGAAACGAAAGCTCTCAGTTATTGGCTAAATTTGAATCACGTGCCATTAATTTCTTGGGGCTGCCGTTAATCCACGAGTACGTGGGGCCACGACCGGTGAATCGCAAATGGTATACTACTGTATACTGTACATTAGTAGTAATACATGTACAGACCTGATTTATGTCCAAATTGTCTTACAACCTGTTGGTCAGAACCAAATGTGGTCAGAAGTGGGACTCCACCTGTACACTAGAGTTGAATAATTGATAAAAAAAATAAATAAAAATAACAAACATAAGCATTTCCATCTAGATCAAGGGAAGAGTTTTCACTGATTCATCATCAGATAAACAGTGTAGAATCTAAAGATCCTGATTTTATAGAAGTGTTTATGCTCTGCTGGAGAACGTAAACCGATGTTCAACAGAAAACAAATTTTTCAATCCGTTTATCTTGGTTGGCGTGAGCTTCTGGTCCATTTCTCATTTGCCGAACGAGTTTCTTGTCAAGTGATGTCTACTCAAACCGACGAATGTCGATCACACATTGATCGAGCAGTTACTGAAGAGATATTCAGTTAAATATAACTACGACATATGTGCCACGTCTTCACCGGGTCAGAAACGAACAGTGAGGTACATCCTCCCTGGGGGCGCGTGACAGCCTCGAGCAGCGACTGGGACACCAACAGATTTATTTTCTTTACAAAAGTTCCTCTCCATCAGACATCCGTTTGTGCCATTCAGCAAAGTGTGACTGCACCCTGAACGCGGTATTCTCAACATGTTGCTCTTCATTTTTAATATGAAGTCAAAAAGCTGTGAAGTAAAAAAAAAAAAAGCAAATAATCAGTAGACTAAAGATTCAACATTCACTGAAGGGTGCACAAAAAATGTGTGGCCAAATGAAACATTCGGAACGTTTCAGAATGAAAGAACACTCAGCAAAGTTCAGGAAGACTGAAAGCCAGCATGAACACAGATATCAACCGTGAGAGATGACAAGGATTCTTTTCCTGGTGCAGAAAAGCCCTTGATGGAAAAGGAAAAAAAAAAAACCAAAAAACAAACAAAAAAAAAAAAAACACCCTCAGGGAGTCAGATCCATTCGTGCAAAAGCAAACCATCGTGTACAGAACGTCTGATGGACAGAAGAGTGAATAATAACTGGCAGTAGAATGATTGGACGAGAAGAGGAAGAACTGCTCGCGATCGGATGTGCAGCACTGTATCTTATTTTGTCGGCTCCCAGTATAAATCCCTTCCGTTTATTCATTAATGACGAGACTGCTGACGAAAGCTCTGAATGAATTCTGGAGTGTACACGTGAATATTATCTGTTCACAATCAGACAGAGGTGTCACAACCCATCGAACAGACGCTCACGCTGAAGATAGGCGTTTACCTGAAGCATAATCTGGAGGCGACATCAGCGAATGGAAAAAGTGAAATGCACCACGGTGGCCAGATCAGTCACATGACCTGAATCCAATGCTGAATCACTTCGACGTGCAGGAGAAAAAAAAACACGTCTCAAGAACAAGCAGAAGCAGGAAAGGTCTGGCGATGCAACACCAGGAAAGCCAACAGGCGTCTGGGAATTTCTGAGATTTCCTAACTTAAGTCGGATTTACAACCAGAAAATAAACATGAGGACAATCTGAAGCATCGACTTTATTTTATCTGATGAGTTTTCATTCAAACTAAATCTGGACTTCGAACTCACGTTTATCATTTGATCTCAACTTGCTTTGGTTCCTCAGCAAAGAGCAAAATCACAATTACTATTAATCACAATATTTACAGAAGGAAGTTTATGCATCATATTTATTAATAAAAAGATCAATAAATAAATACATGACAGGAGAAAACACGTTTATTTGATGAACTGCTGAATCCCACCAGGGGGTTGGAGAATACCTCCACCGAATCTGGGCGAAGACAAGTCACACCCTGAATTGCTCAAAACACACACACACACACACACACACACACACACACAAACACAAAAAACCCTTCGCACACACACACACACACACACACACACACACACACACACAAAACCCTTCACGCACACACACACACACACACACACACACACACACACGCACACAAAAACCCTTCACACCTAACCACACACACACACACACACACACACACAAAAACCTTCACACACATGCGCGCGCACACACACAAACAACTATTTACACACACACACACACACACACACACACACACACAAAACCCTTCGCTCTTAATATTAATATTAATATTAAACTTAATATTAAACTTATAAAGCAGCAGAAAAAAAAACAATTGAAATGAGGTGCACTCTCATAAATAAGAAGAAAATGAAAGAAACCGATGAATGAAATGGATACACAGAGGACGACTAACAAACAAGCGTCAGGGACAGAAAGATAAAGTAATTAGTGGGATAAAGATGAAAGAAGTTTTATATGAGGGGGAACTGGGAGGCATTAAATGAGGGGGAAAAGTGAGATGGAGCGATAATTAAGAAGATCAACCAAAGCGACGAGGGAGAACCATTTAGCACAGATCAGTAAATCAAGAAGAATTTTTACATCAAGTTCCAAAAGAACCTGGTACCCCAGAGGACCGAGTGGAAAGTGAGAGGGATCCTGTAACATTCATCAGTCCGGTGCAGACACTTCAGCAGAGCATTCGGGAGACACTGGGATTCAGGTCCATTTGCTTTTGAGCTTTGAAACACGAAGCCATCGCCGCGCTCCCCATCCCTCGAATGCTAAGAGAACCCCCTCGGCGCCCGGAATGACGGACCGAGCGGAGGAAAGGTGAAGGAAATCCTTGTTTGCGCAGATAAAACCTGGTTTTAAACAAAAGACCGGGATCCGCTGAGAATCACACAGGTCAAGGCGCTGCGCTCATCAATCTTTTATATTCAATGAGGCACTGGTGTCATTTCTACTTCCTCTACACGCGTCTGCTTTGGTAAAGGGGAACATTTGTAATGTAAATGTTTAATGGGATCGTGCTTGAGTTAGAGGATTAAACGTGGGAGTGTGTGTGGGCTGTCGGAGACGCCGCTCAGGCCTACTTTAGCTTCTGTTACATAACTCGGGATTTACACTGACAGTATCACTGATGTACACTATGACATTCTTAAGGAATGAAATAAACACTGCTGTAAAGATAACGACGTGAGGATGTGTCTCCTTCGCTTTTATTCAACCTGAATATTTCATAAGGTAAAATAAAAACTCAGCTCTCACTGAAAGCCTTTAATGGCTTGAAATTAAGACGATTTTGCACTAAACACACAAGAAGATCAAAGGAAACCGAGACGGGTGAGAGAAACGGGGAAAAAGGATACAGCGTTAGTCTGGCTGAGACGAGTCTGTGCCCCTGTCTACATCCTGGTGAATTCTTTGAACGCAGCCGCGGCGTGGGTCAACAATCAATATCAATACTCCGTCCTTAAGTTGTTCTGTGTCCTGATTCTGTCATGTTCACACCACGTCCTTATCGATGCCCTCTACAAGTTCTTACTGCGTCCACACCGCGTTTTTATAACATACGGGAAACGAGGCTGAGAGTCACGGGAGTTTTAGCGAGCTTAAATATCTTGAATATAATCAAAATGAACAAGCATCTTGGGTTAGACTGATTAAACTGTTTCTGAAAGGAAACCAATACAATTTTGGAATAATGATGTCCTTTCGACAAGAAAATTTCACTACAAGTAGGATAAATACAATGTTTATCATATTCAGGATTTTTTATTCTGTAGCACCACAACACACCTGCAGTGTAGAACTACTGCAAATCTAAAGGATGGATGGATGGATGGAGGTGGTGTTAAGTACCAAAACCCGAATCATGCCATTTCTGTATTTCTACTGAACTGAGTTCAGAGTTAAAAAGCTCGGATTGATAAATTGTGACCCAATCTAGCGAAACCTGGCACTTGCTGGCTAATTACATTATGGAGAAAAGTTCAAACTCACTCTTTGACCCCCCTGGTGGTTTTCCACAGCGTGATGAGCTGTAGAGTTGAAGAATCATATGATGAGTCCAAGTTTGCACTTCCATATACTGTAAGTTTTCTCCACAATGTAATGATGACAAGCTCTGGGTTTTGTCTGACCTGGCCACGATTAATTAATATCGTCTTATTTTTGAAAAATAATCTAGAGCAAGCATAACCCACTGTGTGCTGGGGTCCCCGTCGCCCTGTCGGGGTTTATATTTGATGACATGTTCAGTGTAAAACCGCCACACTGTGAATTCATTAATAAATCTCAATGAAGGGTTTTTTCAAGTCTTGGTCATAATCCTACTTGTTAATTTAAAAGTCAATAAACAAAAAACATACTCACCGAAATCAACGAAGGCAGACTGGCCCACTCGCTTCACCTTCTCCGGGACTCTTGTTGTGTAGTTCTTGGTGAAATTTCCATCCTGTGGAAGGACAACTGAAATGTTAAAAATCAATAAATAAACAAATCAAACATGTATCTGCTTCCAACATACAGTTTATTGGATGAGTGACAGCTTTGAACTTCAGCACTGCCGCATCACTGCGGCGACGTGTCGCTCTCGGACAGAGCTGTCAGCACCGATGTCAGGGAAACACCGCTAATTTAGATGTGTATATGAACGAGGGAACATCAGTACCACCTTCAGTATGACATCCAGCAGATTGTAGATTAACAGATGGATGACACCCTGCTTGTTTTGATGATAATGAGGCGGCATCAGATTGCCTGAATGACAGGTAAATGGATCCCATAGTACTTCCACTACTAGAATTCATATCAGTCATTATTTATTTTTTGAGAAAATTTCCAGATGTCCTAGAGATCCCAATCATGGTAGACTTTTAAAACTTCGTACATTTTATCCCTTTAATGCCCAGCTGGACCATATGGTCCTCTTTCAAAAATTGATAACAACGAGACGCATTGTACTCAGTGCTGTCGCCATTCAGAACGTGTTCTATACTTGTTGTGGTGTCGCTTGATGCAACACAGTTTGGTCCCACGTGCCTCAGTCAGCTGTGAGATGACCTTGAGTACGCAGGATTGTGTTGGTCACGAATTTGTGAGTGTTATTTGTTAGTGTTATGTTATTATCATATTATTATTATTAGTGTTATTATAATTTTGTTGAAAGAAATGTCTTCGGGGTGTTTCCTTAGGCCTTTTTTGATTAGGAAAAACTAGTGATCATTTTTTAACAGCAAAAAATAATTCAGGTGTTAAAGGGTTAAAGCTCAGGCCTTAAAAATTGAATCTACTCCGTGATCTCACAAGTAAATCAGAGAATACCCATGACGGGCTCATTATTGAATATCCACCAAGTGGTCTTAGAACAACATCCTGATTTTTGTTTCCCCTCCACACTATGCTGAGTGTGTCTGTCGTGGTCCTACAATTATGGCGGTCATTGTTGTCCTTGTTCACACACTACGGTGGTTATAAGCCGCTGTTTCAAACCCTGAATTCGGTGTTCTTACAAGGGTTATTATCGTTATTATTGTAATATATTTTCAATAAGTTTCTTTAATACAGACTTTCATGGTTTTGTTGTTAGTTTTAAAAGTGCTTGAGTAGTTTTATTTTGATTTTGAGGACTTCACACATTTTAAGTTTGGATTTAGTGTTTATTTCACAGCACATTACTGCCAACCTGTGGAAATAGTCTGTTACTGTCCCATCTTCATCTTCAAGGTGGTGTAGCAGCCAAAGAGCAAATTGTGCAGAAAAACAAAGCCAGTTGATCTACGTTCCAGCTCTCAGCTACGGTCACGAGCTTTGAGTAGTGATTGAAAGAACAAGACTGCAGAAGCGGCTTAAATGAGCTTCCTTCGCAGGGGGTGAGGCTCTCCCTTAGAGGCAGGGTGAGAAGCTCAACCATCCGTGAGGAGCAAGGAGTAGAACCACTGCTCCTCCATGTTGAGAGGAGTCAGTTGATTTGGTTCAGGCACCTGATTAGAAGCCCCCCCCCCCCCCCCCGAAGGCCTCCCTGGGGTGGTGTTTTGGGCATGTTTTGCACCCATGCGTTTGTTTCTGGTGAATAAATTACTTAGTGCTCGGTCTCATGTGAAATAAATCCACCTCGGGAGGAACTCAATGGTACCATCAATGCTGTAACATAGAACCTCACCCCTAAGGAGAAGTGGCTCAGTTCCGTATGTAACTTGCGTGGACGCCACTGGTTACGTGAGTAACTGTTCATTGATGTGCAATTCTCAGTCCACAGTGTACAAAAAACAGAAATTTCTACTTTGGATACAAATTTTTAATTTAATTTTCTAGTTTTTTTGGAAAAAAATTATGTCAAAATTTGAATAATTAAATTTGACCCAGTTGCAGAGAATGACCCACATACACTGTCACTATGGTTTGGACTATCAGTTAAAGATGAGAATGGCTATATAGGCAGGCTGTGATTATGACTGGCAGGCAAAAAGTGATAGCGTAACAAAGAGGAGACAGAACTGGTCCAGATAATGGTAGTGCCGAGGAAACGTTGAATTAATTATAGTATGATTATATTGATTACAGGCAGGGAATGGCTCAAGAACAGATGGAAACTGCTATCTGTCCTACAGCCAACACTAATGAGACAGAAACACACACACACACACGTACACACACCTAGCGACATAAATGTCTTTTCTCAGCGGTGAATACCGAGCTCAATAACAGAGAACCGACAGCTGGAGTTCCATATGGATCTAATAATGTGTGGATCAAAGCCACAGCACCATCAGGAACCATTACTCAAAAAATCGCACACGTGGGATAGAGGATGGAGACGGTAGAGGAGGAGAGAGGTTGGGACACAACATTAAAGAGAGCAAGAGAGAGAGAGAGAGAGAGAGAGAGAGAGAGAGAGAGAGAGGATGATAAGGTCTAAATGTTACACAAATTGTTTGCCATTTTTTGAGAAGTCATATAATGAGAGTGAGATTTCCATCAATGGTTCTTCTGAACATTCATAACACAATGTGACGGAAAGTCAGAAACAAACACAGCTCTGGGTTACACCATCACATGTCACATCCCGTCACCATGGAGCACATCTTACTTTCTTCTGCACACATTATTCTCTCTTTTACTTGCAGTGAAATCTTTACGGCTGCTTTGACAGATTCCATTCCATTTCTGTCGCAGACTTCAGTCTCTATCTTTGGATGAACATAAAAATGCTCTACCTCAGACCCAAGGCATCTCTCAAGCTTACTGCTCTCAGTGCATTCCGCTATTCTGTTGGACAATTAGATAACTTGCCATGAAGAAGTAGCTCAGAACTACACAGGGTTCACCTCCAGCTCACCACCTTGTACATAATGAACTGTAGCACATGCTGGCCTTTTTATTTTATTTATTTATTTATTTTTAAATATGGCATGAAATAGATTTTAAAATAATTACTTTTAGATTTAAATCCACACTAAAAACATTCTGATTCTACAAGTAACGAGATTAATGATGTTCTACATGAGGACCATGATGTATCGCTTTTCTCACAACGTGTCAGAAATAGAGCATTGTTTTATCTTTCTTTTTTTTCCTGAAAGATTTATTAAAGAATGGGCCTGGTGGCTACAGAGTGGAATGGAAGAAGAGGAGGTTGGAAAGTGGATGGGTGGGTAGCATGGAGACTACATTTCCCAGAATGCAATGTTCCATTCTCCTTGGATGATTTCCTTTCATCTCAGTCAGCAAAAATCCCATCCCTCAATGCATAAACTCTGATTAAAAACTCTAGGGATCATCCCTCATGTTCTTTTTTTAATTCTATAACTATCTTTACTTTGTCTATTCATGCGACAAGTTTCAATCATGTGACGTTAAATTTCTAGATCCTAACTGCTGTTAACTTTAATAGCGTGACCCCGTTCCACTAATACCGTATTCGACGTAATAAGCATCCCCTAATGTTTTTTATCTTACATCTAATAACCGCCCATGTGTACTGGTCGCAAAATGGTAGATCAAACTTACCAATTTTATTGGATCAGTCTCTGTAACGGTAAAACGAGGCGTTCACTGGCTGTAAAAGTGAGTTTACAGAGTATTTCAAGACCCCCTGCCACTGGGGAATGTCTATAACAGTGGTTCTTAACCTGGATTCGATCGAACCCTAGGGGTTCGGTGAGTCAGTCTCAGGGGTTCGGCGGAGGTCAAGACACACACCTGACTCATATTCACGATGACACGCCCTGCTGAACCGTCACTGGTTGCAGGTGATCACGCTACATTGCTTGACCAATCTGTGCTGCGGGAAATTTGGTGCGCTCAGTAGTCGACTTGTGACTGTCATGATGATACGTCATGTGATTTCTTTCTGAACGTTTTAATCCTTACTATGTTGAGCAAAAAAAGAAAGTGGTCGGACGAATATGAACAACATGGATTCACATATATAACGGAACATGATGCTTGTCAGCTTCCTATCTGCACAATTTGTCAAGTAGGATCAACCCCCCGCTGACTGACATATACATACATGTCTATGTGTATACAATATCGATAAATACATATTCAATGCTGAAAATGCTTATAATAACAATTAAACGTTCAAAAATACTGCATAAATAAAATAAAATTTGTTCTGTAAATAAAATAAAAGTATACACAAATACAGATGTGCGTGCACTATGCATGCATGTATTGGTTTTGTTCTTTGAACACAGTGATGGTAATGCACAGTTCAGTTTGGTGCCCCAGTAAAAACCTGTCTTGGAAAAAAAAAAAATCATATTTTATTTTTCAAGAAAGGAGGGTTCAGTGAATAAGCATATGAAACTGGTGGGGTTCGGTACCCCCAACAAGGTTAAGAACGACTGCTCTATAATGTTCATCAGTAACAACACATTTGATCGTTCTGCCATGCTTTAAAAAACAGGAAAATATTTTGCTGTGTTCGCTTGGTAAATGTCCAACAACCGATGAACCATTAGAGACTGCTACAGCAAAACTATGGGATGCTCTGAATGAATGGAGCGATGAGCCAGATATGGACCTATTAGAAAGTGATGACGAGGATTTTTCAACCCATTCTCCTGTTCACTAACTTCTACATTTAAAGACATTCCTGGCCATGCGCTTTTATTTATGTTTGTGTTGATTGGTTCAACGTGGCATGTGCTAAAGTTGACATTCGTGTTGATTGGTTTGATTTTACTTCCGGGAAAATGTTTAAAGGAACAGCAGCCGGAGGGAAAAGTAAGGGATCTTTAAAAAAAAAAAAAAGGCTGTTTTCCGATAATTTTCAGCTTTCATGTAAGTAGTTTGGTTGATACCACAAAACGAATAATACAAATACCAGTAAAACTCTTTTATTGTTCTGTTATTATTCCTGTTTTCTACCTCTATGGGAATAAGCACTGACTGTTCCCCTCCTCTGGGAACATTTTAATAAGTGCCCACCCACTCCAATTTTTAAAGCGCTGTGCGCTTATCACGTCGAATACGGTATATCACTAAGGATGAATGGTACACAGTAGATTGCTTTTATTTAGGAACTTAATATAGTTAGCAATGCAAAAAATGCAAATGCATCATAAAAACCCCATCAACTGTAAAAATTGTACTTTACTTTTTTATTACATTCCTGACAACTGAGCTACTCCGAGCACATAGTGCTGCCCTGTTTATTCTTTCCATCGTAGCGTCTTTCTGAATTATATCAGTCTGAGGTACAGCAGCTACAAAAAATTTGTGTGAATACATCTGAGGTGGGCAGAGTTCCTGTACCTACAGTGGTACCTCACTTTACGGATTTAATCCATTCCAGAGCCTTTTTCGAAACCTGCATTTTTTTTGTAAATTGAATCGCATTTTACATGTAAAACGCGTGATTTGTTCCAAGGCCCCCAATACTACCCTCTAAATCCTTTAAAAATTATAGTTATTAAATTAAAGGTAAAAAAGCATACCTTTTAAGATCGCCTTCTGCTTCAATATCATATCGATGGTAGATAATATAGTTTGAATAAACACGTATTGTAATATAATTTATCAAATATCAGAATGACTGCACCATTAAATATCTAGTCTCATGAGTATTTATCTTATCTTTAATTTTAGGCTCCATTATGATGGTGAAAAGAGTCTTTGTGCTTATTTTTTCATTTTGAATGTATTAGCCAGTTACTCCAGCCACCTTGGACCGAATATCCCTCTTCTTGATTAGCTAGTTTGACAGTGATGAGCTTCACATGCTGAGTTTGATGTTTAAGATCTTTACTCAGGTTTCTTATACAGTGATACCTTGACTTATGAGTGTCTTTTATAACGAATTTTCCATGATACGAGCTTTGATCCACCAAAAATCTGCCCTATCCAGCCAGCAAAATTTTGATTTACAAGCTCTGCTGGAGAAATGGCTTTTCTAGGCCGATTATCCTCGTATTCTCGTATTGTTTTATTATTAATTATTATTAATGTTAATGTGCATATATTATTATGAAACATTTATTGTTTTTGCATGTTTATCTTTAATATCTTAGGTCAAATATACGTGTTTGTGTCAGGTTATACGAGTTTGGAATGGATTAATTGTTTTTTGTTATTTTTTATGGGAATAATTGTTTAATCTAACGAACATTTTGGATTACGAGCTCACCCTCGGAAAGGATTAAATCCATAAGTCAAGGTACCACTATTGTACGGAGACCCTATGGCTTGTGCAGTTCAGTATGAGAATACATGTGTTCCTAAAGGTCTCTTTACCTTTAAACGGCGACACTGCGGAGTAAAATCAGAAAGGCCCTCATTTCAAACGCTCCCCTTTACACCACTGTACATAAAACTCTTAGAATCCACAGACTGTTCAAATTCTAGCTGCTGGTTCCACTGTATAAAAGCATAAGCTAGAAAAACAAGAAATAAGGTTTGTATGACGAGACCATAGCAGGCATGTCAGTGAACTGCACAGTTAAAGGTTATTGAACTCATGCACATGTGGAGAAGACTGCAGCAGTGCAGAGTGTTTTAGCTCGGATTCCCTGCAGCGGCAGTCGATCTGCTCTGACAGGAAAAAAAAAAAAACATAATTTGTTTCCTACTGCACCAGGAGGCCAACTCTCGGAGACTCTGTTCGACTCTATAGTTTCACTTCAGCACCACACAGAGGTTATTTACTACACTATGAAACAATGCTACAGTGACGAGAGAAGACATAATTACAATTATTTATTATTGTGTTGTAAAACCGGTAGATTTTTTTTTTCCTCAGGGATCACACGAACCATGGGTACAGGCAAATTCAGCTCTTTCTTTGCTGTGGTTCAGCAGCAGAAAGGGCGAGAGCACCAGCATTATGGTAATAAGGTTAACAGTGTTGGATAAAAGTGAACTTGATTCACCTTTCTAAGCACAACACACTGCTTAATAATAAATAGAGCAGGCTGAAAGCTATCTCAGCCAACTCTGGGAAAAGGTCCAACACACAACCATTCACACTCACACCTGATGATGTTCACAAGTGATGAAAATATACATATTTGCAGTGTAACAGGAGAGTCTGGAACGCGTTCATGTTTAAATTCACTTTAAAGCATAATATGTTACAGTAGGCCCTTGACTATTCGCGGTTTTGCACCCACGGTTTGAGTATTCGCTGACTGCCGAGCAACCGGCACGTGATTCAAATTCAGCCAATGACTGTCCTCCTTTCTCCTGATTGGTTGAGCTGATGCCCCGCCCCTTTCCCCTCATTCGCGCACAAGTTGTCAATGAGCCTCTTTTTTTGTGTGTTTTAATTACCAGTTAAGCTCTATACCACTCAAACGCTGTGCGTCTTCTCTGTCTAAGCGATAGAAAACGCTGGATGTCTCTTCTGAAGAAATAAGACTTTCTCCTGAGAAACGACTGTTTTTTCTGAACTGTTGTATTAAAATCTTTTTCAATTATTTTTCCAGTACAGTACCTAAGTTCATGTTTATGCGTGAGATTTTATGTTCTGTAGCATGTTTAACAAACGATACCAAAAGGTTAAACTTTATTACAGTACTCTTCATGTCCTTTTACATTGAAGTTGGAGTGATGTCTTCAAGATTGCGCTGCCCAGAGGGCGACGTCACACGGAGTTCTCAGCGTCAAATTGTTTCTTTGTTCATTTTATTTGTTGTTTTGTTTTGTTTGTTCATGTTTTGCACTATGCTCGTCTATGACCAGTCGACTCTACTACAGCTAAGATCGGAGTATCCCCTATAGGAAGAAAAAAAAACATTTTAGTCCCCCCCCCATAACTATAAATAGTGTTTAGTGCACTTCATATCGTTTGCTTGGTGCTTTTCCCCTACACTATAGGGAATACAGTGAGAACGCCACTGCCACCTACTGTAGAGGATGTGCAATTACACTTAATTCTAGAACAGTATGGGGAAAAAAAACATATTCCCCCCAGCATTACACCATGCCACTCAAGGGGGGTGCCTCACTATTTGAGAAGCACTGGCCAAGTGGGAGCTCAGCACAAGCCTTTCCTTGCTGGCATTTGTTGCATGCACATGCACAAAATTCTCCTCCTCCTCTGTTATGCACCACTTCATGCCTGCCCACGTGACATCTGACACAGTCGATGCTCGGAAAGGTTAGTTGACATATTGTTTATTTTAGTTTTATTATTATTAATGTTAATGTACATGCATTATTATTATTAAATATTTATTGTTTTTACATGTTTATCTTTAATATATTTGGTGAAATATGTTTTTGTGTCAGGTTATATGAGTCTGAGAGGGGGTTAATTGGTTTTCGATTATTTCCGATGGGAATTTATTTTTTGACTTACGAGCTCGCCCTCGGAACATATTAATTTCGTAAGTCAAGGTTCCACTGTATTTTTAATTCTTTTCTATACTCATTCACATTATTGCAGCTCTAAATATGCCACCTCAGAAACCTGCGCTCTTTCGTTTTCTTAAATCAATTTAACTCCGAGTCCACGTATATTAGCCTTTACTAAAAAGATACTAAAATAAATTACTCAGTACATCATGTATATCAAATCAACCTGTAAATTTCAGCCACACGTCTTTATAGAAAATTAATCAACACTTTGTTGTTATGTACATTTACAATATAAACTGTAATCAGAGAGGAACAGTTCCATATTAAATCCTGAGTAAATGCATATCAGACCATAGTTTATATATTTTGGATCACAAATTTTTAACATTAATATTTCTGTATTATTTTAGGGAAAAAAGTTGCACATGCTCTTTCTGTCATCCGCCCGTCTGCCTCGTCCTGCAGCTCCACTCAGCTTTTTCTCTCGTAGTGTGAATGGCCTTCACAATGTGTAATTACTGCAGCTACACCATGGATGGAGCTACCAATTCCTGCTCCTAAAAAACCCTTTCACACCACAGAAAGCAGCACCGTAATCGCCTCAATTACATCTGATGAGACATTTAGTGCCAGTCGGAGTGAAAGGGAGGGAGACGAAGGGAGTAGGAGAGGGACAGAGAACGTGCCCATGCTTCGGGCATATAAAATGGTGTTTTGCTGTTTTTTTATTTTTTATTTTGAATGAGCGGCACGGCAGAGTGTTTCTGTGGTCAGCACTGTCAAGGTTTGGGGTTTGGATCTCGGCCAAGCGTGGTTTCTGTCTGGAGTGTGAATGTTTTCCTCGTGCTTACGAATGGTTCCTCCTTGTACTTTGGTTTTCCCCAGGAACCCAAACAAATGCACATTAGGTCAACTGGCTACTCTAAATTGTCCATAGTTGCGATGGTGAGATTTGTGTCAGTCCTCTGACTGGCTGGTGACCTCTTCAGGAAATAACCCTTTCGTTTGAAGTTAGTCGGAGACTCGCTGAAGCTTCATTGCAACATTGATGGATAAGCAGTATACCAGCTCAGCGTGACATCACAAGCCAAAAGCACTATATGACATCACTCGCTCCGACACATGGCCTAGATGTCATGATACACTGACAAGAGCGATATTCAACGTCACACAACTTAATCACACGCCAACAAGAGAAAAGTTACATGCTGTCATATACCAGAGCATACTGATAAATACTGCCTGCATCATTTCCCACAAGGTCTCATCCCTCGTTTCCTTTTTTCTTTCCTTTAATAATTTACTCTACGGCTCGAAAAAAATATTTCCATGAAAACTCCTGCCCTGTGTTAATTAACTGCTGTGTGAGCGTCAGGGTACGAGCTCATATTTCATGATACTCGTCTATAACCCACATGGCATGAAGTCTGCAATCTACTCAGTATAAATCGATCAGGGGTGTTTTGGAACATTTTATTACGCTCTGTTTGTGTTGCATGTTGAAGGTTCCAGACAGTAGTAAACGCTTTGTGCCGAGTTTTATGTTTAATATTTTATGGTGCTCAAACCTTACTATATAATAGACAGTGAAATACAGTTGGACAAAGCATGGAGGGCTGGGGCAGCATCCACATTCATTAAAAACGAGTGATTTTTATTTTGGATGAGAAAATGAACACGATTATGGCATGGGTGCAAATTGGAAATTTTGACAAACCTGAAAAGTCTGATGTCAGAAAAGTCAGATGGGCATGGCATAGCCAAGCTGGGTGGGGTTGGGGTGTTTAAAAGGCTGGTGCGCCCCCTTTGGGCTTAGAAAAAAATTTAAATCCCAAGTTAAAATGATAGTCTCTCATGCAATCTTTTACCAACATTTACAGTAATATACAATCTACAAGGTAGGCTGCAAAGCTGTCAGCGTGTTTCTGTCCCTTGCTAAAGGGTTGTGCCAGGAAGGGCATCCGACATAAAAACCTATGCCAAATCAAACGTGCGAATCATTCGCTGTGGCGACCCCTGATAAAAGGAAAAAGCCAAAAGGACATCTCACAGTAATATACAATCTGCAAATTCATACACTATACATTAATGCAAAATAAACATTTTTTTAGTTTAAATTCGAAGACATATTTTGTCAAACAATTTAACAACTACTAACTGATCTCTTTCTGAACAACTTTTTTTTAAATGATATACACACATATATATATATATATATATATATATATATATATATATATATATATATATGTGTATATATATATATATATATATATGTGTGTATATATATATATATATATATATATATATATATATATATATATATATATATATATATATATATATAGTGTGCACCTGAGAGTCAGGTCAGGTCGCTCCTGCCACAGGTATCATGCTATCCTGTGCTACCTGCCACATGCAGAGAAGGAAAACTGTCAAAAGCCCCCCCCGCCAAAAAAAAAAAAAAAAAAAAACTCAATGGATTTACACGATTTGGAAATATGCTGATTGGAAAAATGAATTGAGGCCACAATCATAAATGAAAATGATGATTAAACAATAATTTTATATGTTCAAAAATAGTTTTCTCATAACTCTTATTACCTTCTTTATTATTTCTCTAGATTATGATGCATCCCTAATAAAACATACCCTGATCACACCATGGCGTTTCAGGAGCGCATGACATACACACGTGCAAGTAAGAAACAGAGTAAGAAAATAAAGAACATCGCCGGCCTACGTAGCTAATAGTTTTGGATGCAAATCAGCATCTCCTCGTATGCAAGGCTGCAGCATTTTATTAAGACCGCACTTATAAATCTGTCATGCACATGCAGCAGCTTTGATATGTCATAGAAGCATCATATGTATGAAGTAAAAATAAAATCTACACAGTAGTGATGCAGCAGTAACGTTACTTGAACACTTGTCCCAGTGTGTGAACGCTTTAGTTGACGTCCGCATCATCACGAATAACAATAAGTGTTTGATTTGACAAATAATTGATCCTAACTCATCATTCCTGAAACGTGCTCTGGCAGGTAGCTGCTTGCCGCAGAAAACATCTTTAAACTGCAACTTGAGACGTAAACGTGTTGACTGCTCTGGTACAAACAACAATGCCCAACCCCCTTTTATATCCACAGCCAGTTTTTGTACATGCCTTACTGGCATTTGGCCCATGTTTTTCTGTCTTTTTTTCTTCTTAAATGCTGTGCAGCCTGTGGTGTAGTGGTTAGGGTGCTGTGGTCATGATCATGGGGTTGTGTGTTCAAATCCCAGTTTGAGCCCCACTGTGCTAAGACCCCTGGGCTCGGTCTTAACCAAAGTGTGCCTCTATTCACCCAGCAGTATAAATGGGTACCAGTAAAAAATATACTGGGACAGTAACCTGCGATGGACTAGCGTCCCATCCAGGAGGAGTTAAACTCCTGGTCGCTTCATGCTATGGAAACCGGGAATAAGCACAGGCCTGATGAGCCACTTGGCTTGGGTGTAAAATCCCAGACAGACTTTACCTTTTTTTTTTTTAAACATCTTACATGGAAAGATACAAGACAGAGTAATGGAGTAGTAGCATAAAGGCCAGTAATAATAATAAAAAAATGTATTAGTATTGATATTTTTATGATGGTAAAAACATACAGGACACCATAGTAAGAGTCTAAGCCATCTGAATAACAGTAAAATTATCATGCGTGTAAAACAACCTAAGGTTAGCTAATAAATAATAAAAAAAAGGAGAAATGCGAGTACTGACCCCTGGGGAACACCCTTAACTTTTCTAGAACAGGCAGGGTTTGCCGTTAGCACCGAACTTGATATATGTTTGTGTGATAGGATCTGAACCAGAGTTGAGCCTGTGAACCTAATAACCAATACGCAGGAAAAGAGTCTGACACGATTAACAGAATCAAAGAGGCGTTAGAAGAAGATGCAGAACGTTCAGTGGACCGTTGAGTGAAGGACTAAGAAGTCGTCCATGACGAACATTCGGTGTTGAAAAGCGTTACCTTGAATCTCACCTCATTATCATTCAGCAGAACAGATCTTCCCGCAGTCACGCCTACAGAATTTAAAATCTGAATGATAACATGGTACAGAGAAAAAATGGTGGGAAAAGGGTGGGAGAAAGAAATTAAAATTTACCCAGACGTTCCACTCGAGGGAATTATAACGTCCTCTAAAAGTGAAATTGCAGCTGAAATGAAACAATTATTTTAATCCTTTTTCTATTTAGTTATACTTTAGATATTAAAATTGTGAATCTGGAGGAAACCCACACAATATTGTTATTCATTCACACCAACTAAGTCTCATTAGTATTCACATAATGCGGAGAGAGAGGTTGCACATGCTGGACGTGATACGGTTCACTACGAAATCTTGAAATTACCAGCACAATTGCAGTGCATCTATAACACTTATTTCAAAATAAAACACACACAATTGCCAAAATCTTGCATTTGGCACATGGAACAAAATGCAAGCTCAGTACCGCAGACATCATACCTAATCAGTAAGAACATTTACTGGGTTAAGACTTAATATAAAACGGGCAAATTTGTACGCTGTATACATTTATGAATGATGCACTATGATCAGGGTTTACATATTGAAACAAAATGCAGCCCATCTATACATGTATACCTTGACTTACGGAATTAATCCGTTCCGAGGGCAAGCTCGTAATTCAAAATGTTCATTAGATAAAACAAAAATTCCCATAGGAAATAATAGAAAACCAATTAATCTGGTCCAAGCCCCTCTCAAAGTCATATAACCTGCACCAAACACGTATATTTCACCTAATATATTAAAGATAAATATGTGACAACAATACATATTTCATAATAATACATGTACATTAACATTAATAATAATTAATAATAAATAGTAATAAAACAAGAATAAACAATAAGTCAACTACCCTTCCGATCATCGACTGCGGCAAAGATGTCACGTGGGTGCAAAGATGTCACGTGGGCAGGCATGAGGTGGTGTGTAACAGAGAAGGAGGAGCACAAGGCCAGTGCTTCTCAAATTGTGAGGCACGCCCCCCTTGGGTGGCATGGTGTGATGGGGGGGGACCCTGGGGGACATGCTTTTTTGTCATACTGTACTAGAATTAAGTGTAATTACGCATCCTTTACAGTAGGTGGCAGTGGCACTATCACCGTGTTCCTATGGTGTAGGAAAAAAGCACCGAGCAAACCATAGGAAGTGCAGTAAGCAATATTTATAGTCGTGCATGGGGCGCTGGGGGAAACGTGAAATGATTTTTTTCTTCCTATTGACGTCCCTTGCTAAAGGGTTGTGTCAGGAAGGGCATCCGACATAAAAATCTATGGCAAATCAAATGTGCAAATCAGATGCTTCGCTGTGGTGACCCCTGAAAAGGGAAAAAGCCGATAGGAAAAGATGAAGGGGGCAACACAGAAAATAATTGAGAAGCACTGCACAAGGCATTCTGAAAAGTGCGGAGGAATACACGCGGAAGAATACGAGGCTAATCGGCCCAGAAAAGCCATTTCCCCAGCAGAGCTCATAAATCAAAATTTTGCTGGTTGGATGGGGCAGATTTTTGGTGGATCAGAGCTCGTATCATGGAAAATTCGTTATAAAAGACACCCATAACTCAAGGTACCACTGTACTTTATTTTATTTTGGTATGCACATGGCAGATTTAGTTCTGCATTTAGCCTGTCCAAGGTGAACATGCACACAAGAATAGCACACACACACACACACACACACACACACACACACACACACACACACACACACACACACGCGCATACACGCGCATACACGCGCATACACGCGCACACTAGAGATTGTCGGTTCCAAAATCGTTGATCGGTTTCGGTTCGGTTTCCAGCTTGAAACTCGGTTTTATGGTTTTGGGTTCTGTTTCCATTTTCCCAATAAAAAATTACAACATCTACACGAACTCTACAGAACTTTTAGATATTAATTATTGGTAAAATGTTGGCATTGTTGAAGCATCAGTGAGTGATATTTAGTACTTATAAAATTTACACAACGGTACTCATTCCACTGAAATTTAGTCTGGAAAAAAAAAAAAAAAAAAAAGGTGAATGCAAGTGTTACGTGGTTTATGCATTTTTTTATTATGAAAATAGATCTAATATATGCTATTAAATTTAATTTAACAAGTACTGTAATAATGTAGACATTATGCATTAACATTACAATATTAAAGATTATATCTTTTCAACCACTTATCAATATCAGCCATAAACCATGAAAAAACTAAATACCTAGAGTAGTGTTATACACACTATTAAAAAATAGGCCTAAATCAGGGGCCAGGAGCCTATGGCTCGCGAGCCAGATGTGGCTTTTTGATGACTGTATCTGGCTCTCAGATAAATCAAGTGGCCTTTCTTAACAGAATAACAAATACATAATTTCACTGTCATTTAAATATAAAATAATAAAAAAAAGCCATCAAATAAAACAAAAATAGATGAATAAATCTTGCGCATTTAAATCTATTCATCTATTTTCAATGCCACGTCTCTGTGGCTCGAAGCGGAAAGCCAATCCTTTCTGTATGCGGGCGGGTCCGATACCTTGAAACTCTAATTTTATTGGACTCACACGCTGCAGTGTTTATGTGACAGGAAGCGCGTCCCAAGTTTTGGCAATCAGCTGGTCTGCGGATTGAAGTTTTTCCATTTCTGTCCATTTGTGTTTGCTTGCCAGCTGTGGTCAGCTTTGTGGAAATGAGCCGATCAAAACGAGAGAAATTTACCTCTTTACTCAAAAACAACACGCGCAGTCTGTGGCTATTATGTGGTTAGAATCCAATAAAATAAAAAAAGTAAACATAAAATACGATCATAAATAAATAAATAATTAAATGCTTAAGATGTTAAATAGACTAGTGTGCAAATAGTTTCTGCTTCAAGTTTAACGGAAAAATTATTTGAAAGTGTTGAGTTTTTAATGGATCGGTTAGGGCCGCGTGGTGCAGCCTGACCATACGTACAGCTTTTTCAAAATAAAGTAAACTGAAGCTCCTTGAAAATTTTGAAGTGGTTGAGGATGTTGACAACGAGCTCTGAACCCCGAGTTTTGATCGATCAGGACCACGTCGTTACAATGTGTGTTATGATGTGTGTAATTTCCTTCCATCACATGGAAGCAGGCACTCTTGTGCTTCTGGCTCCTCCGAGTGTGACAATGGTGATCCAGTACTTTATTTATTTATTTGTTTTTTCATTTATTTATTTTATATCAGCAACTTGTTAAGAAATTTGATCATAATCAGAGACGGTTTGTGTTTGTGCATGTGTGTGTGTGTGTGCATTTTTGTGTGAGTGTGTTTGTTTGTGTGTTTTGTGGGTGTATGTTTGTGCATGTTTGTGTGTGTATATGTGAGTATGTGTGTATTTGTGCATGTGTGTTTGTGAGATACAGTCAGCTGTTCTTACAGTGCTGATTCTCCATCTCATTACTCGCTATCCGATTATCACGCTACATCCACCTCCACTGCTGTTGGACAAATGCAAACTGTGCTATTAAAATGCTAATATTGACCCTGCTTGTTTGTTTAGTGTGAGTACAGTACAGTAAAGGCTTCGCCCACAGTCTACAGTTAAAGCATTTCGATTTACAGTCACAAGAGACTCAGGCTGTGTGTGTGTGTGTGTGTGTGTGTGTGTGTGTGTGTTTGAGAGGCAGTGTGAAAACCCAGGAGTGGAAGGAGGGAGTAATTAAAATGAAGTGTGGTAGAGGGATATGAAGCCAGTGGGCCATAGCAAAGTACAGTAAAAACCCCACAGCAAGAAGAGCCAAATTACTGCAGTTTTACAGTACTGTGTGTGTGTGTGTGTGTGTGTGTGTGTGTGTGTGTGTGTGTGTGTGTGTGTGTGGATGTGTGATCAGACATGCTTTGCCTGTTCCTGAATAGGTACGTTCAGTACAGAAGGTCTGAGAGCATCACCAGCTGTTTTTCCTTCTTTTTTTACTGTATTGAGTTATAACTGTAACCACACTAGCCAGCATGCTCACATTAGCCAATATCACAGGAGCTCTTTTGGAGCTCCCAACAGGACCTCTAACATGACTGGACCCTCTGAGGAGATTTATGAATGGACCTTTTCTCAGGATCTCACACAAATTTAGATTCTGAATTCAAGTCAGTATTACAGCCACCACGCCTCTACAGTTCAGTTCATTTTCTGTAACCGCTTCATCCTAATTAGGGTCGCGGGGAGGCTGGTGCCCATCCCAGCCAACTCAGGGCGAGGGCAGAGTACACCCTGGACAGCTCGCCAGGCCATCACAGGGCGGAAACACGCTGACGGCTTTGCAGCCTACTCTTGTCGAAAGTCAGCAATGGTTCTTTTACATGCCTCACACCATAGACAGTGAGATACATGGCCGGCCTTTGATAACCCAGTTAGCTGCACTGGGGGGGGCAGTGACAACCCTGTGGAGAGTGGGACTCGAACCCCCAACCTTTGGATCAGCGATCCGGCACCTTATACCACTAGACCACCACTGCCCCACGCCTCTACAGGACAAAACAAATAGTATCTGAACAATTTTGACAGGATACTGATGGGAGCCTAGATGGAGTCTCAGAGGAGTTGAGGTAGGATCTCTAACAGGAGATTTGGTTGAGAACGCAAGGAAATCAGACAGGATCAGATTTCCGTCATAAATTTGAACAGGAGCTCCGAGAGGAAAGATTCCGGACAAGAGTTTAGAATGGATCACTTGCAAGAATTTATAGATGACGTCTGACAGGAATTTGGATTGAATATTTTGACTTGAACCATTCCAAGCTGAGCTTGATCTGGGTGAGAGGAACTTTTGACCTGGATTGGGGTAATAGTCCAGTGGTGAAAAGGGCACTTTGAGGATCCCTCTAACTACCCCTTGATACCCATCAGTGTTTTGGGATCTTGTTGATAAGTGATGGGAGATGGATAAATGAAGTGCTGATGCATCAGCAGTAATGAGTGCGTTGCGTCAGTCTGTTATGGTGAAGAAAGCGCTGAGCCGAAAAGGAAAAGCTTTCGATTTACCGGCCCATCTATGTTCCAACCCTCACCCATGGTCAGGAAATTTGAGATTTGACCACAAGAATGAGATCATCAATACAGCTGGCTGGTGCATCCGGGGAAAACTCAAGGCAGGAGTCAATTGGAGTCAGCTGAGATGATTCTGTCATCTGACTAGAATGCCTCCAAGTTGCCTCCCTTTAGAACTTTTTCTGGCATGTCCAACTATCAGGAAGCCCCGGGGCAGACACAGAACTGGCTGGAAATATTATATATCCCGTCTGGCTTGTGAACACCTTGGGATCCTAATGGAGGGACCTGTTGCTTCTGCAAATATACCTCAGATAATTGGTGGAAATGGATGGAGGGCTGGATGGAAAAGGGAAAGAAGGTATAGAAAAGTAAGGAAGGAAGTAGGAAAATGGATGGAAATGGATTCCTCGTACAATAAGTTGGGTGGAATTCTGGTAGGTATTAAGAAAGGATCTCTGGTCTTAACTTGGAGGGCATCTGTGACTGGAATTGGGATGGAATTCTGACAGGGATTAACAAAAAAGTCTCTGACCACACTTTTGGGGCGTATCTCTGACAGATGTTTGGACAGGATGTTAGATAGGAAGTTAGTCAGGAGGTTGAACATGTTTTTTTTTGTGTGTATACATAGTTGGTTCTGATTCGATCCTGATGATTTTCCAACAATGTCCGATTTGTCCTTCTCAGCTTCTTCAAACTGGGTTTGTTCAGCTGGGTGCTGATGTTTTAACCGTGTAATTAGGTTTGCTCTGAAAGTTTTCATGAACCTTCCTTGGCATTCCATGTATTACAAATTGCATAAATCTTGATTCACAGTGAAAAACTTCAAAACTAACTAACTATCCGTGGCTGCAAGAGTGTGAGCGGCTGTGACCCGATTACCTGCGCTGCAAACATAGAGACCACAGACATACATACAGTACACAGATCGGCTCGGAAACCACTTAATCCTAATTAGGGTCGTGTGGAAGCTGGCGCCCATCTCAGCTGACTCTGGGTAAAGGCGAGGTACATCCTGGACAGCTGACCAGGCCATCGCAGGGTCAACACTCATGCAACAATTCATACTCGTACTCAAACCTGGGGGAGATTTGGAACAGCTAATTAACCTACTGTGCATATTGTTTGACTGTTGGAGGAAACCGGAGAACCCGGAGAAAACCCACGCAAGCTCGGGGAGAACGTGCAAACTACACACAGAAACACCTGAGCTGGGAATCGAACGCAGGCCTTTCTCGCCGTGAGGCAGAAATGCTACCCACTACGCTACCGTGCTGCCCCAGTCAACCTTCTAATATACACATTAACAACTACCATGATACAGTATCATGAATGTTTTGCTAGGACAGATGACTTTAAAATTTATTCATGCAGCACCAAAGCGAAATTAACTTTTCACCATTGGTGCACCAATTTAGTGTACTCGGAACACTGACACACACACACACATTCCCTGATTGCACCCCCATGTTTCCCTTTTCATTGGTTTCCTTAATTCTTTTCTACCCCATAGTGCAATAGCTGTGAGAGATATTGTCATCATGGGTGATGTTCATCTCTTCGTTCGCACATCTGTCTGTCCACAGTTTCATTAGGCACACCAACTCAGCAGCACCGATACCAATCATCGCTATTTTTGTGAGGATGTTGGGACTGTAGCTGCACAAGCCGAGTCATTTTCTTTTACGGTCGAAATCCAACATGGCCACTGTGACTGCCATCTTGAATTTACGTTTTACATATTACATCTGAAAATGTCTGCATCAATCATTATCATGTTTGGTGTCCATCTTGGAACTGCGCATGCTTTTTATAATGTATCACATTAACTGAAGTGTATTTTGCCTGCTTTTGTAGAGCATGTTATTTAAAAAAAAAAAAAAAAAAAAACCTTTTAATGGCTATAAAACAAAACATTGCAAAATTCAACATTGGTCCACTCCAGCCAAAGTAGCAAACCTAAATATGTGACGGAACGGATCTAGCGAGCCCACCGTGCGCAATTCACGCAACCTTCCAACATAGTGCTCAGTTGTTAGAGCAGTCACATGGAGGGAAGACTTACTTAAAGAAAAGAGCACGTGCTGAGGCAACCAGGAGAACAACCACCAACACCTCACATCCCTGTGTGCAGTCACTGTTCCACTAACTTACATCTTTAATCCAGCAAGGAGAGAAACAGAGCACAAACCCCCCCCCCCCCCCGCGCCTTCCAACACCCAAACAACTCCAGGCTGAGACTTCGGTCTTCATCATCCAACGGATGGTCCCTGGATGAATACTGAGGTTGAAGCTTTTACACAGAAAAAGCTTTGCTTACTCTTGAAGGCAAATCAGATGAGAAAGCCTCAATGGTGGAAGAGCCTCCAGTTGAGGTTGGTTGCAAAGGCATTGTATCTCCTCAAATCATCGACTCCTAGTCGAAAGGTAGACCCAGAGGGAGGCAATCAAACATCTTGCTGATGATGAAAGAAGCAGTCACCGGCTTTGGTTGAAAAAGAAGGAATACATGCAGGGTGGCAATAACCAGCTACTGGCTAATCATGGGACACACCCAGATATGATCAGTCTGACTGAGGGGTCTTGTATTAAAAGGAAAAACACCTAAAGACTATACAGACCAGAGGATGATGGGAAAGTGCTCCGCCCTGGTGTCCATTTCAATGAACAACTCAACTACAAGTCAAATATCAAAAGGACAAACTTAAGGGATTGCAACACTCAGTCCTTCTATATCACTCTCACTCTCTCCTGCTCTCCATTTCCCTCTCTCTCTCTCTCTCTCTCTCTCTCTCTCTCTCTCTCTCTCCCCCCATTACTTTCTGTTCCTTTCAATCTCCCTCTCTCACCCATCAGTCTCTCCACATCACCCCCTCTCTAACGTCTCACCCCCTCTTTCCCATCTCTCTTCACAACTCACCCCTCTCTCGCTCTCTCTCTCTCTCTCTCTCTCCCCATGTCTACCCTGTTCTAATGTCACTTCCCCTCTCTCCTATATCTTTCTAGCCACATCTCCCCTTCTCTAATGTCACTCCCCTCTCTCCCATCAGTCTCTCCACATTTCCCCTCTCTCCTAGCTCTCTCTCTCTCTCTCTCTCTCTCCGCATCTCCCCTCTCTCCTGTCTCTCTCCACATCTCCCCTCTCTCCTGTCTCTCTCCACATCTCCCCTCTCTAATGTCTCTCCCCACATCTCCCCGCTCTAATGTCTCTCCCCATCTCTCCCATCACTCTCTCTACATCTCCCCCTCTCTAACGCTCTTTCTCCCATTACTCTCTCCACATCTCCCCTCGCTAACATCTCTCTCTGTCTCTCTCTCTCTCTCTCTCTCTACGTGTACCCTGTTCTAATGTCTCTCCCCCTCTCTCTCTCTCTACCCCTCTCTTCTATCTGTCTCTCCACATCTCCCCTCTCTAATGTCTCTCCAAGTCTCCCACCACTCTTTCCACATTTCCCCCTCTCTCCTATCTCTCTCTCTCTACCCCTCTCTTCTATCTGTCTCTCCACATCTCCCCTCTCTAATGTCTCTCCAGGTCTCACATCACTCTCTCCACATCTCTCCTCTCTTCTATCTCTCCACATCTCCCTCTCTAATGTCTCTCCCCTGCCTCCCACCACTCTCTCCACATTTCCCCCTCTCCCGTCTCTCTCCACATCTCCCCTCTCTAATGTCTCTCCCCATCTCTCCCATCACTCTCTCTACATCTCCCCCTCTCTACCCTCTGCCTCCCATCACTCTCTCCACATCTCCCCCTCTCTAATGTCTCTCTCCCTTCGTGTACCCTGTTCTAATGTCTCTCCCCCTCTCTGTCTCTACCCCTCTCTTCTATCGCTCTCTCCACATCTCCCCTCTCTAATGTCTCTCCAAGTCTCCCATCACTCTCTCCACATCTCCCCTCTCTTCTGTCTCTCTCCACATCTCCCCCTCTCTAATGTCTCTCCCCATCTCTCCCATCACTCTCTCCACATCTCCCCCTCTCTAACGTCTCTCTCCCCCTGTCTCTCTCTCTCTCTCTCTCTCTCTCTGCGTGTACCCGGTTCTAATGTCTCTCCCCCTCTCTGTCTCTACCCCTCTCTTCTATCTCTCTCTCCACATCTCCCCTCTCTAATGTCTCTCCCCGTCTCATATCACTCTCTCCACATCTTCCCTCTCTTCTATCTCTCTCCACATCTCCCACTCTCTAATGTCTCTCCTCATCTCTCCCATCACTCTCCACATCTAACCCTCTCTAACATGTCTCCCCTTGCTTCCATCTCTCTCCACATCCCCCTCTCTAACGCCTATCCGCCTCTCTCTCCACGTGTACCCTGTTCTAATGTCTCTCCCCTCTCTGTCTCTACCCCTCTCTTCTATCTCTCCCTCCACAACTCCCCTCTCTAATCTCTCTCCCCCTCTCATATCACTCTCTCCACATCTTCCCTCTCTTCTATCTCTCTCCACATCTCCCACTCTCTAATGTCTCTCCTCATCTCTCCCATCACTCTCCACATCTAACCCTCTCTAACATGTCTCCCCCTTGCTTCCATCTCTCTCCACATCTTCCCCTCTCTAACGTCTATCCGCCTCTCTCTCTCCACGTGTACCCTGTTCTAATGTCTCGCCCCCTCTCTGTCTCTACTCTTCTCTCCTATCTCTCTCTCCGCACATCTCCCCTTCTCTAATGTCTCTCCCCTTCGCTCCCATCTCTCTCCACATCTTACCCCATCTCTCTGTCTCTACCCTCTCTCCTATCCCTCTCTCTCCACATCCCCCCCCCTGTAATGTCTCTCATCCTCCTCGTCTCTCCCCCTCTCCTATCTCTCTCTCCACATGTCCCCCGCTCTCATGCCACGCCCCTCTCTCCTATCTCTCTCCACATCTTACCCCATCTCTCTGTCTCTACCCTCTCTCCTATCCCTCTCTCTCCACATCTCCCCCCCCTGTAATGTCTCTCTCCTCTCTCCCTCTCTATGTCGCCAATCCTTAATTTTCAGAGGAAAAAACCCTGTACTCTTCTCCAGTGAAAGAAGTGGCCTTGTTTTATATATAAGATTTGTAAAGAGGCCGTTGAGGGTGCTGCTCTGTCTTTACTGCTCACTGAAAATAACTTGGTTTGTGGGCGGACTTTCTCACTACACAGGGTTAAAAATCATCCTGCATCGTTCTTTAAATCTTTTTAAGAGGAATTGTTTTTTTCTTTTTTTAATTTGCACATTGCCTGGTGGCCTGGTGGGAAGGTGCTGGATTACTTATCCCAGGGTTAAGGGTTCAAGCCCACTATCACCTGGTAAACGTCACTGTTGCTCCCCCAGTCTAACTGGGTTATTGAAGGCCGGCCGTGTCTCTCTCTGTCTGTGGTGGGAAGTTCATGTAAAAGAACCATTGCTGACTTTCATAAATAGGAGCTGCATAGCCGTCATCATGTTTCTGCCCCGTGATGGCCTAGCACTCCCAGGGTGTACTCTGTCCTCACCCAGAGTCAGCTAAGATGGGTGCCAGCCTCCCCGTGACCCTAATTAGGATTAAGCGATTCAGAAAATGAATGAATTTTTGATAATACAATATTAACATGTATTCTCGATGTAGAAAGAATGAATTAAATTAATGAACTTTTAAATGAAAGAACTTAATTAAATATGCAAAATGTTAAATTTAAGATGTCTGGTAATCAACAGTGGACGCCTTTGAAATGCTTCAGCGAGCCTGTGACCATGAAGCACTGAGAGAATTGGGGGAGTTTTGAGTGGCAGGTTGAGCTTCAAGAGAGGCGGGATGTCACTGGAGGATCTGGTGTTCTGCCCCTGTTGAAGTGCAAATGTGTTTTACAGATGACTCCCGAGTTCGACGCAGTTTGAAGTTTGTTCTCTGGCCCATAGCAGAATCACAAATGTGCATATGCCCCATTCATCCGCTACAGGAACAGTCTTGGAACTTTTAGATCACACTTTACGTGTTCACTGAACATATAAATGATGTACCATTAAAAAAAACAAAAGAGTGATTCGTCTAAGTGTTCCTCGTACTTCCAGCTCCCTGTATTATCTTCTTCCATCTCACACCGTCTCCCTTCGCACGCTCATCTCTCTCGCTGTGAGGTGATCGCTTCAGTAGCTGTTCTCAGCTGGGAGAAGAATTAATACTCTACTCGTCTGTGCTCTCGGTTTCTCACTCCTTCTCCGTCTCTTTCTCTCGATTGAACTTGGGATGAACGCAGTGGTGCAGCCAAAGTAAGACAGTTCATAAAAGGGCGAGAGAAGTTCTTTACTCCCGCCCCCCACATCCTCTGACCTTTCCAGGACTGCTGAGTGAACACTACTATCACGTTTTCTCTCTTCTCAACTTTTAACTCATTTATCTCTATCTCTCTCTCTCTCTCTCTCTCTCTCTCTCTCTCTGTGCTTTAGAAATCTCATTTCTTCTCGCTATGCCTTTTTTTTGTCCCATTGGGTCCTCCCTGCTTGTCCCCTCGATATACATCAGTCATTCTTCCTCGTGACCTTCACATTCAGTGAAAGATTGATGTGAATATTTAGTGTAGAGTATAAGTTAAATTCAACACAATATTTCTAGATTGTTTCTTTAGACTTGTTGCAAGGTGCCGATCATGTAGTTCATAAGGTTCTTAATGTGCGACAGCAAAATACAAGTGGTTATTATTATTATTATTATTATTGTTGTTGTTATTATTATCACTGAGCAATGTCCTGATGTTATTTTCACCCCATAACGTTTTGGGGACGATGTATGTGCACTATAATATAACTATAACATAACTATCAAATAACTACGTATAATATAACAATGATATGACTATTATATAACAATAATATAACTAATATAACTATTACATAACTATAACAACTATCATTTAGCTATAACATAACAATACTATAACTACTATGTAACTATAATAAAACTAAAATAACCATAATATAACTAGAACACAACTATAATTATTATATAACTATTATAACCACTATTATATAACTATACTAAAACTAACATAACTAATCTTTTCTTTTGGCTTTTTCCCTTTTCCAGATACAACTATAGAATAACAACTCTAATATAACTACAAAAACATAACTATTATATATTTATAATATAACTTTAATAAAACCAACATATCTATAATGTAGCAATAATTTGACTATTATATAACTATAACAACAATAATATAACTATTATATAACTTTCATACTGTATAACTATAATATTACTATTATATAAGTGCTATACAAATATATTACAACTATAATAAAACTAACAACTAGAATAGAACCAGAATATAACTTTTATTATATTAACTATTATCTATTATAGAACTAGTGTAGCTTTAAGATAACAAATTTTTCTCTTAGTAAAATAATATATGGTTGACTATAACGTTAGTAACTATTTAGAAACGTTGATTGCCCTGCGATGGCCTGGTGAGCTGTCCAGGGTGTACTCTGTCCTTGCCCAGAGTCGGCTGAGATGGGCACCAGCCTCCCCGCTACCCTAATTATGATTAAGTGGTTCAGAAAATGAATGAATGAAAACGTTGATCATATTTATACCTCCACCGTACGACTCGCTAACCCTGAAGAACGTGTCGTTGTTCAACTACAGCGCTGCCACAGAGAGGAAAAACTGGGAAGAGGTGTGTCAAGGTGAGGCTTACCGTATTGATCCATGTTTCAAACCCGAATATCGAATTCGATTCCGTGCTGAGAAACAAATCTGTGAAGGGAAAAAAAAACAAAAACAGAAAAGAGGAGAGTTATAAAATCAAATTGAGACACTGATGTAAGTTCCTCCGAAAGTCAAATCTGTATAGAAAGTAGCTGCGTGAATGCACCAGGTTATTATTTTTATTCAACTGCCATCGGTACTGTCTGTTACACCGTAAAGATGTTGTTTAGCGCCCCCTGGAGGCTTAGTTTAGTGTAGTTTTAATTAATGTGATAAAGGTAAATGAATTATTAAAAAAGCCATCCTGGAATTAAAGACTAGTGTTGTGCTGTGCTGTTAGAGATGAACGATGAACAATGGAGCAGAGCGATGAAGTGCAGTTGATTATTTTTCTGGAACAGCATGTCTCCAGGTGTTTTATTCCCATTATACTACTTGTTTTTAATTTAATAAAGAATGGTGCTTTGTATTTTGTGCTCGTGATTAAACTACTTCTTGTCTTATGTTCTCACTTACGTTACAATCACTGCATTACAGTAAAGTTTCCTCACCAACCTCGTTTTAAATCTCTCTCAAACGTAATCAGAAAATAAAGTTACACTTTTCTCTCTGAAAGGAGACTCTTTCTTTAACGTTCAGTAAACAAATAGATTAAATAAATATTTCACCCATTATCTCCCCGAATTTTAGTCATATTCATTTCACACCCATCAACCCATCAACTTTTCCTATCACACGACTACTATTGACCAGGGAGGGGCGACAGCCCACTTTTTGAACCGGTACACACGCGTATTTGGGTGGAGGTCTAACACACTCGGAGTGAAAGCGCTGTCCGCCTCGTCGTACGAATGAGCTCACAGATGTCCGGCAGGCGATCGCTGTGAGTGACAGGGAAGCAAGCATATGCCATCCCTCCCTCCCGTGAGAGCGCGGCCAATCAGCTGCCATAGACTTGGGAACCCAGAAAAACAGCGTTAACCATGTTGTGATTATTACTAGAGTGAATTCCACTCGAAATCCCTGTGAACTAGTTGTTATAGAAACGATTACATAAGAAACCTTTGATCTGTTGGTAGGTTTTTAAAACGAATGTTTTTGGAAATGTCAGCACCCAACACCATGAGCAGGGGACATTATTTGGGTTTTAAACCTTAACGTGTAAAAGATTCGAGTTTTAAAGAATAAAAGAAATATGATGAGTATGGCGAGCGGTGCGAAGGTCTGGCCCCGCCCGTGAGATTGGATAAGTAGCAAATTTCTGCTGTTTGTGGATTGAGATTGAACGTGACAAGCATCTTTTCCTGTCTGAATTATACACGACTAGTAGAAATGTTGTGTAGTGTTGACTTTGTAAGTCTTTAGTGGTGTTTTGTTGGTCGTTGCATATTCTTTCGGCTCGGAAGCTTTAATTAATTCTCAAAAACAAAACAAAAAAACAAAGCAAAACAAAAAAAAAAAACGGTGTCAGGTGGGTGGACATATTAAAAACTCCTGACCCAGTAAAGTTACAGCCTCAGTAATATTTCAACACCTTGGAAAAATCTCTTGATATGGTCAAACCGCTTTATCCTCCCAGGGTCACTGATGGGCTAGAACCTATCTCAGCCGGCTCCAAGCAAAGTCAGTATACCCCCTAAACGTCTCACCGTTCCATTACAGGGCAACACACACAACCATTGACTTTCACACCAAGAGGAAATGTGGAATAGCCAATTAGCCGAATGTCCATGTCTTTGGACTGTGGGAGGAAACCAAAATACTTGAAGGAAACCCACAGAAGCACCGGGGAACAAAAACAGTGTAGCCTCCACATAGAGATGCCCAAGCCCGAGACTCAAAACCAGGACCTTCTTGCCTAAAGGATATGATTTCACTCCGTCACAAACTTCCCATGGCTGTACAGCACTGTGACTACACTGAGCAGGTGACTGCGTATTAAATCCACTCGGTGTGACCCGCCCTTCAGGTATAAACGCGCATCGATACGGTACGCCATTGAATCTTCAGGTTCGATACATTAATGTTTTCATCGCCTCATCGTGAGAGCTCAGGAGGTTTAAAGAGACCATGTTATTGCGCTGTTGACACTCCCAAAAAGCTCACGGCTCTCGCACCGAGTTGTGAGATTACCCAGCTGAGATTTGACCCGGCGTCTGAGACGGTGTGTGACGCTTCATCCAAAAACCTCGTTTAGGTAAGCATCATCTCAGACTGAGAGCGAACCACATTCCAACGACGCATCACGTTGCCATGGTGATGCTGTGTGTGAGTGCGGATTAAGCGGAGAGGACGAATAGCATGTTAAACAAGATGCTACCAAAACAGAGCGAGAATGTAGAGCTGCTTACAGACTCGAGATAAAACTACAGAAGAAAAGCATAAATCCATCGTTCCATAATTCTTCATTTTCTCCCTCACAAACCTCTCCCTCCCTCTCCCTCCCTCTCTCTCTCTCTCTCTCTCTCTCTCATTCTTACTCTCTCAATGTACGGAATAAACAGCTTCATTAATCAGACTGAGAGCACTGCTGCACAAGCCTGATTACACACACACACACACACACACCCCAAACCCTCACACCTTCTTTGCCTCAAACATAAACAGACACTAATCCTGAAAAACACACTGTGTGTCCGCACTATCTGTGTTGTGTGTGTGTGTGTGTGTGTGTGTGTGTGGGGGGGGGGGGGGGCAACACTATAGGGTGCACCTTTAGAATGTTGATCAGGGCTCTTGGAATCATTGGTGGAATCATTATTTATACGAGTTTCAGGATATTAATGGTGTAGCCATTGCCTAATGCTTTGACAAGCAGGTCTGGGACCGTAAGGTTGCTGGTTTGATTCACGGACCAGGAGGAAATGTGTTTGCTGGAGGGGGAGTGGGCTGCACCTTTCTTTTCCTTTCCTCCACCTTCATGGCTAAAGTGCCCTTCAGCAAGTCACCTAACTGCCCATACAGCATGTGTGAGTGTGTGGAGTGTGTGGAGTGTGTGAGTGAGTGAGTGAGCCTGCATGTGTGTGTGTGTGTGCGCGTGTGTGTGTAGGAGCATGTAAGTGAGTCTGTGTGTATGTGTGAGAGAGCGTGTGTGTGTGGGGGGCATGTGAGTGAGTCTGAGCATCTGTGTGAGAGTGAGAGTGTGTGTATGTGTGAGAGTGTGTGTGAGGGTGTATGTATGTGTGTGTGAGTGTGTGTGTGTGTGTGTGTGAGTGTGTGTGTGAGGGGTGTGTTCTCACTTTGGATGGGTTAAATGCATTCTCTTGCATGGATTATATTAGTTGTCCTCAACCTTTTTATCACCGCGGACCGGTCGACGCTTGACAATTTTACCGCGGCGCGGGGGAGTAGCTTGTTTATATTGTACATATAATACCCCGCCCTGGCCCAGAGTCGGCTGAGATGTGCGCCAGCCTTCCTAATTAGGATTAAGCGTTACATTTTTAACTCTCCTTAAAAAAAAAAAAAAAAAACACACAGGTGATGGTGCACCAGCGGGGAGAATGAAGGCTCAGGTTCAGTCTCACCTGAAATCCCCGCTATTGTTTGAAACGTGTCCAACTCACCTCTGTTCATCCCCTTGTGGGTTACATTTTAGCGCTTAAATGACCGACATGTAACCGAGAGAATCCCGTCATTTTTAGAAAATTAAAGTTTTTTTCCAAAATAAAAGATTGTTCAGACTCAGATGATAAATAAAACAGAAATACATAATTATTTCTTGTGCTGCCCGGTACCAATTGATCCACGGACCGGTACTGGTAAGTGGCCTGGGGGTTGGGGACCACTGGATTATACAAAATAGCAGAATCAAATTAAAATCTGCAATAAAATCTGGTTGTTACTGCCGGGAGGTTATGATACATGACGTACATGAGGTTAAGATCCATGACAGCCAATCAGCATCAACCCAGGCGGGGGGGGATGCGGGGGCGGACAAAGGACAACCATCAAAGTCATGTTCCATGCACATGGGGCTCTGATCAGGAGATCTGCTACCAACAAATGCACCAGTTTCCGTTTTAAAAAAAATTTAAAAATACAGATTTTCAAAATATTTTTGCAGGTAATCAGTTGATTAATGACTTTGCGCAGAGGGCATTATTTCACTTTGAGATGATTTGTAAATATTCACCATCTTCCATTTAAAACCTTGTGTGTTTCCACAGACTGAACACTACATGGCTGCGTTGCATCTCGTAACGCGTTTCCTTGTAGTTATCGAATGTCTAAAGTGCTATAAACAGTTATAATGATGTGAAAACAGGGCACTGATACCAGTGTTTATGCTCGAGGCTGCATTCGCTTTGGTGATTTCCGGTTAGCTTTCGATTAACTGTGTGTGTGTGTGTGTGTGTGTGTGTGTGTGTGTGTGTGTGTGTATGTTTTGTTCTGAGCACATCTAAGCACCATTTAATCATGATTGTCGGTGAACATAATGGAGAGTGACAGAGCGGACGTGGTGACAGCTCAGAATCTGCTAATTAATTTGATTAAATATACCGCAGTTATATATTAATATATGCCACGATTAGAGCTGTGATTAATTTCATGCACTTGTTTCCATGCGCGACGGCACACACCTCATTCCCACTCATGAAAGCCTGATCGGATTTCTCAGAATGCACCAGGACCGCCTCTGCACCACCTAAATTCTGACTTCTCAGTTTGGAGTGTTTGTTCGAATTTCCGTTTGCATCCAGGGGAAGGAGGCATGAACTCATGTATGTCAGTGTAGACGGCGTGGTATGTCAGTTGTCCGTGAAGGAAGTGTGGCTTCTGTGTGTCAGTGGAGGCCTGGCCTGGAATGTTTGTCTCTGTAAAGAAGGCTTCTGACTTCTGGATGTCGGTGACCATGGTGAGGACCAAGGCCTTTGTGCGTTTAGACGAAGTGAAGGAGGTGTGGCCTTTTTTGTGAAAGAGGGAAGACATCTGTCTGTCAGTTTCAGCAAAGAAGACATTGCCTCTGTGCATCAGTCTTATTGAAGGGGGTGTGGCCTGTCTCTGTGCATCGGTTTCAATCAAATGAAAAGGATCTCTGTGCCATTCTTACAGAAAGAGGTGTGACCTCTATGTGTCAGTCTCAGTGAAGAAGGTGTGGCCTCTGTGAATCACTCCTGCTCTGAAAATTGTAATCCATGATATACGTATTGCATACACAGATAATTATTAGTGTCTCTGTGACAGGACACATTGCACTGAGAACCGTCAGCATCTCAGCATCTCTAATTACAGGCTACAGTTACATCCCATAATTTCAGGCCAGATCGTGATGGTGAGGAGAAATGCGACGCTAAACACAGTCAGTCAAGCACAAAACCTCCAAATGAGCGGAAATGGCTTTGTTAAAACTGATCTGTAGGAACTGGCAGAGAAATATCAGATTCACAACAATATGAAAAAATTCACATTAAAACGATGCCCGGAGAAAAGCTGATTTCGCATCAGACGGAAGGGAAGGTGGGGGGAGGGGGGATCGTCCCGAAGAAAACGTGATCCGAGATTTAAATCAGAGGTGTTTTAGGCGCTGCAAACAAGACGGTTATTTTTGATCTTTTATACAACTTACAGACATCGACATGCCGTGGGGGACGGCGGTGAGGAGAACGTCCATCAGAACAGTAATGCGAGTAACGGGGCATCCCAGAATAAACCACGCGGGAGAGGACGAGTCGCACTATTTTTAGAAATAAGCTTTTCATGCATGAGATCTGAGCTCTCGGTAACTTTATATTATTGGATATATATATATTTTTTTTATACTATATTAATCCAGAAAAGAAAATTATTATTTCTGCATTTAAAATTCCAAAGTGAACGCACACACACACACACACACACACACACACACACACACACACACCCCTACACACATACTCACACTCTCACACACACATACACCCCTGCACACACATATACTCACACCTCACACTCTCACACACACACAGACCCACACACACACACACACACACACACACACACACCCCTACACACACACACAACAAACTCAGACTCACACACCCAAACTCAAACTGACAAACTCAGACGCTCTCTCACACACACACACACACACACACACACACACACACACACACACACACACACACACACATACACACACACAGACTCACACACTCAGACTGACACACTCATGCACCCCCACACACACACACACACAAACACACACAAACTCACTCAAACACACATACTCACTCACTCACTCACTCACACAATACACACACACACTCACAATACACACACACTCACAATACACACTCACAATACACACGCTCAGGTCAGTGGGCGCCACACACAGTGGTGCACCTGCAGAGCAGTTGTGTGTTTGGTACCTTGCAAGGACACTTCAGCCGTGCATGTCTGCTCATCACAGGCCGCTCATCACCACACATTTTTCTGCTGGTTCGAGATTCGAACCTGCAACCTTTCAATAGCCACTTCTCTAACCAATAGGCTACGCCCCCCCCCCCCCAACCCCACCCCCCCAATGCACCAAGAACATAATTCAATCCTGCGTCCAAATACAGGAAGTGAACTAAATGCCCTTTTCCAGTCAGATCCTGAATTAGTAGCACCTTTAAAAAAAGATTAATTAGAAATATCGTTACAGTGATTAATCTACTCATCTTTATCTCCCCCCCCCCTCGTGGTTTCTCCAAGGGCGGCCAAAATGTGACCTTACAGAGAAGAGAAAGAACAAAAACAATTCAACTCTGTCCACATTAATGGACACCATCAGCCCAGCGTAGTTTCTAAATCCACTGAGCTGTTTATTTATTTTCATTTTTACATTAAAACATTTCGGTGTCTCTGTTTGCATCTCACTACATTTAAAAAACACAACAAAATTGACCGACGCAGTTTCTCTCCTCTGATGCACAAAAAGCTCACGCGTCCAGATGGAATATTTCGAGAGTGCAGTGAGAATGAATCTCATTTTTCTTCCACGCAAAAACGAGGGAATGCTGCACAAGCTGGAAAAGAGCAAGGAAGAAAAAACAGACATCACAAAACACGGCGCAAGACTTTTATCTGAAAGGTGGAAAAATAAGAACAGCGATGATAACAGTGCGTCGTATCAGCGCTAATCTGGCCGACATGATGCACGAGCACAGACGCGGACACGGGGGAGGAGGAAGGGCTGAGCGCAGGAAGAAAGAGAAATGAAAGCAAGTATAAACAATAGAGATGCAGGACCGACACGAACAGGAGAAACAGAGAGAGAGAGGAAGAGAGAGAGGAAAAGGAGAGAAAGACAGATGGAGACAAATAGACAGAGAAGAGTGATTGAGAAAAAGGCTGAGAGAAACAGGGATAGAGAACAAGTTGGAGAAAAAGAGTGACCGAGATGGAGAGAAAAGGAGAAAAAAAGGAGAGGTGAAGAAAAAGAGTGATCAAAATGGAGGCAAAGGGAAGAAAGATAGTATTGAAGGAGAAAAAAGAGAGATTGACATAAAGGAGAGAAAGAGATGGTGAAGGACAGAAAGAGGGATGGAAATAAAAGAACTCTGAACAAAAAGGAGAGGAAGTGAGAGGGAGAAGAAAATTGGGGGGGGAAAAAGACATGATAAAGGAGAGAAAGAGAGAAATAGAGAAAAAGAAGAGAGATGGAGGCAGAGATGTCGAGTAGAAAGAAGAGAGAGATAGAGTACAGAATACAGGAGATGGAAGAGCAGGAGAGAGGGATATGATGAAGAGAAAGAGATTTTGATAAGGGAGAGGGGGATAGTGGAGGATGGCAGAGACTGATGGATGAGAAAAGTGAGGAACAGGCCTGGAAATAGTGAGAAGAGTGAAAAAAGAATTGAGAAAGAGAGAAGAGAGTGAAAGATAACAGAAGAAAAGACATGGCAGTGAGAGTGAAAATCCTGGAAAGAAGGAAAAGGAATGAAGGAAATCATGGCATTAGCACCGAGAAACGAAAAAAGCAAACGAGTGATGAAACAAAGAGAAACAGGTCAGGGAGACAGAGGGAGGGAAAGAGGGGGAGAGAAATAGAAAGATAGAGAAAGAGTGAGGGAGAGAGACAGAGAGAGAGAGAGAGAGAGAGAGAGAGAGAGAGAGAGAGAGAGCTCTGTCTGCAAACCTGCTCTTGTCCTCTTTTCCTGTATTTCCCTCTCTGGGGGTACAAGGTGTCACTACAAAGAGTGAAGTGAGGTGCAAGAATAAATTAGGACAACACACACACACACACACACACACACACTCGCTCTCTCACACACACACACACACACACACACACACACACACACACACACAATCTAACACTAACTCACACCCAACACTAACTCTCTCTCACACACACGCGCGCGCGCACAAACACACACACACACACACTATCACAAACTCTCACACACACAATCTAACAGTAACTCACACACCAATGCTAACTTGCGAGCACACACACACACACACACACACACACACACACACACACACACACACATAAAAGCTAACTTACTAACACTAATTCATACACACTCACACACTAACTTTCTCTCTCTCTCTCTCCCTCTCTCATACACACACACACACACACACACACACACACACCCACACACACATACTAATAATAACTCCACTCACACACACTAAAACACACACACTCTCTCTCTCTCTCTCTCACACACACACACACACACACACACACATTGCTCTCCTGTGTGTGTGTGTGTGTGTGTGTGTGTGTGTGAGTGTGTGAGTGTGCGCGCTAACTTTGGTAGGGTTAAATGCAGAGATAAGTTTCACTTGTGGGATGTCAAAACAATCACCTTTATTCTTAATCGTATATTTTTAATGATATCAGTCGAGTATTTTCACGATCATTCAGTTTAAGTAAATAAAATTACAATGCCTATTTATAAACCAACAAAATCTTCAAATCTAAATTTCTTCTTTCTCATCAAAGTGTCAGACATGGGGAGGAAGCGTGGCTTGACTTTAAAGGCATAGTTTTAAATCATTTGGAGAAATTGAATCTGGCTCTCAGGTTTCATCCTCGCATCTGTGTAGAGGGAATCTGAAAGGGTCGGGATAAACGGAGTCATCAAGGAGAAAAAAGGGAAGTTCTCAGATGTACCGAGACTGTTGCCATGCCAACAGAAACATATGCCCTCCCTCCCCACACACACACACACACACACACACACACACACACACACACACACCAGGTTACTGTGATGCTCCAAGTGATTTATTTGTGTTGTAAATGAATAAATTGGTTGAAACAGGAAGCCCACCTCTGCCTTGTGGTTTGGAATGATCCTCAGTGGTGATTACTGACTCAGTCCTAAATCTGAGCTCCTCTTCACCCCACCTCAGCTCACAAATACGCAGGTAACTCGTCACGGGGAGGAAGAAATGTTCACACGCTTATTTAATTGGTTACATGATTTACCAAAAATTGCTGAAAACATAATTTCACTTTTATTTTCTTTCTTTTGTGTTTTAATTAACATCTCTGACTTTTAAAGTGATCAAGTAAACACTTATCATAAAATATTAATTGACGAAAGAAAAAATAAACGATGATTTCTATGAGAGTATTAATAGTGTTGCTCCATTCGTTTGTACTTAAAAGTTTATTGGTCTGTGAAAGAAACGCATCACGCCTACGTCACTGCTAACGATGATTGATCCGTGCAGGAAGCCACTCAACCCTCAGCATAAATAAAACTCAACTCAATTCAAGTCTGCCGAAAAATAAACAGAGTGTCAGAATCGGGTCCGATCACGTTCTCGGAGATCCGAAAGCATCAACACTGGAATATTTAAATATCAGCACTGAGTGGTCATGAGAAATGACATGATGGATTGAGCTAAAGCGACAACCTGTGGTGCTGAAACGAGAAAATCCTGTTTCAGGCATAAAAGCGACGGTCTTTAAAAGGCACTCTTCAGAAAAAGAAAAGAAAAGAAAAAAGAAACACACTTCAGTGGAAACAGCTGCAGGAAAGAGCAGGCGGTGCAAAACACTCCACACAGCGACTTCCTGCAGGTGGATTTGAATAAAATCAGTCCAAAGAGATGCTGGTTAAAGCTGCGGCCCTCTACAGGACGAACGCAGAAACAACAGCTCATTACACCAAGTGATGCAGAGCCGTTCAGGGTACAGGGAAGATTAGATCTGTGTGATACAAAGCGATCTAAAACAAACAAACAAAAATCATTCCAATCAATTTTAACAGGAAATGATTCACTCCAATATGATTCAGAGCCATTTCCGGATGGTTAGATTCGGAGCCGTTTCTGCTTGATATGATTCAGAGCCGTTTCCGTATGATCCGATTCGAAGCTATTTCCACGGGATGTGATTCAGAGCTGGTTCTGTATGATATGATTCCCTCGATTTCAAACAAATACGATTTTTGTTATTATTGTTGGGCCGCTGGTGTAGCGGTTACGGTTAGGGTGCTGGGCTGATAATGATCGAGAGGTCACGGGTTCGAATTCCTGTTCACCACAGTGCTAGGTCCTTTTGACAAGGTCTAAACCACAAGTGTTCCTGTGTCCAGTAAAAATACAAAGAAGGCAAACTGCAATGAACTCGTGTCCCATCCAGGAGGAGCTGAACTCCAAGTTGCTTCATGCAATGAAAACAGGAGATAAAACTCCACCCTGATGAGCCAGTAGGCTCGGGTGTAAACCTTACACTTTATTATTTGCTGCCTGAAGATAGAAAGAGAAGGAGAAAAGAGAAACAGATAGGGTGACACACACACACACACACACACACACACACACACACACACACACACAGGGGGGAAGGGAGAAAGTGAGAGAGAGAGAGAGAGAGAGATAAAGAGAAACAAGGTGATGCATACATACAGAGAGATGGACAGGAATACACAGAGAGAGAGAGAGAGAGAGAGAGAGAGAGTTTATTTACTGTAGTAATTTAACATTGTGACCGTGGGAGATGGGAGATTATATTAACACACACTTCTTTATGTGGGGTCAGAGTTTGAGTGAACCTTCAGCCAATCGATAAAGCTGTTTAAAGGGCCGTCCTTTTAACCTCCCCGCCTCCTCCCTCCCGACAGCGTTAGTGCAGAGCGGAAAACAGCCATGACATTACAAAGAAATGTCAAAGCAAAGATAGAGGGGGTGTAACATGCGCCACATGAGAGAGAGAGAGAGAGAGAGAGAGGGAGAGAGAGAGAGAGAGAGGGGGAGAGAGGGAGAGACAGAGAGACAGAGAGAGAAGGGGTGGGGGCACACGATGAATCAAAAGTTCGTACCCTGCTAAAAGAAGGTCACCACTAACTCCTCACCTGTATTTGTAGGGCCCAGCTCACTTTTCCCAGAATTCAATGTTGTTTTTATTTACAGCTGGACTAATGAGCTTTAAAACCATGTGACTTTGCGCTAATCTGCCATCTTTCTGCGTGCCAAAAACACCACTAGTTCACCGATAGCGATTCTTTGGAAATACAGATCCATAATGTTCCTTGTCTTTTTTCTTTACTTCGAAATATCCCTACATCCGTGTATGCATGCTGAGCCACTTAATCCTATTCGGGCCACGGGCAGGCCAGAGCCTATCACAGCTGACTCGGGGTGAAGGCGGTACACCCTGAACAGCACCAGCAAACACACACAACCGTTCGCAGTCACACCTAGAGGCAAATTGAAACAGGCCTGTTAACCTGCTGTGTTGCACTGTGGGAAGAAACTGTAGTTCCTGGAAGAAACCCACAGGGAGAACACGCAAACGCACTTGCCGGGCCTGGGACTCGAGAGTCTGTGAGGCAGATGTGCCAACTTTACACTTCTGTTCTGTACTTATATTCTCCAATAGTGATGAGTGGTCTGCGTACGAATCGTTCAAAAGACTTAATTAAAGTGAACGAGTTGAATCGATTCGCAAAAGCTACTGAATCGATTCACCGGCGCTTCACAAATATAATGATCTACTATCACAAAGTACTCGGAAATACTGATTAAGTCTCAAAGCTGGCGAAGGCGGTAGTGCTGTGTGACACACTGTGCAGCAGGAAGTCTCTACTTCTAGATCTGTCATGGCATCGTTTAGTAAACTGCTGAATCGATCCAACCAAAACTCTGCCCCATCCAACCAGCAAAATTTTAATTTACGAGTCCTGCTGGGGAAATGGCTTTTCCGGGCCGGTCAGCCTTGTATTCTTTTGCGTGTATTCCTCCGCGCTCCAAGAACACCTTGTGCACTGCTTCTCAATTATTTTCTGTGAGGCCCACTATAGTAAGGGGGGGAAAAAAAAACAAAACATTTCACGTCCCCCTAGCATTCTGCACGTGACTATAAATACAGTAGTATTTAGTGCACGTCATATCATTTGCTCTGTGCTTTTTCCCTACACCATAGGGAACACAGTGAGAGCGCCACTGCCATCTTACTGTAGAGGGTGCGCAATTACACTTAATTCTAATATAGAATTGCAAAAAAGCATATTCCCAGGGGTCATATCCCCCCCGCCCGGCATCACTCCATAATGACGTAATGGTTAGCACGTCCGCCTCACAGCAAGAAGGCCTGGGATCGAGACCTGACCTGGGCGTTTCTGTGCGGAGTTTGCATGTTCTTCCCGTGCTCGCGTGGGTTTCGTCTGGGTACTCCAGTTTCCTTCCACGGTCCAAAAACATGCACAATAGGCTAATTAGCTGTTATAAATTGCCCGTAGGTTTGCATCATGCAGAAGGCAATGCACTATGTTTGCCAAGAAAACCTCCATGAAGATGATAATCAAGGCGTTATCCTTCATGGCAGGTCGCCAAGAGTCGTCCTACAACTCAGAAGGTACCAGACCAGACCATATATATAAATATAAATATTAAATCAAATGAATTGATTTGCTCCTGTCGAACAAACTGAAAGAATCGAACTTCTGTTCACTACTCTACAAGTTCTGATTAGAGCTATGGCCGAGGATGACAGATTGTTGCAGGATTAAAAACCCTGATTTGTGACATGGAGCAGAGGATTCTGGGAAGGACAAAGGACCCCATTAGACTGATAATGAAAAGGTTATACAAAAATATTGTGAAACTGCAATTGATTTGTATTTATTTCTATTTCACATTTCTAACATCATCGATCTAAATAAAGCAACGCGTCACTCTTCCTCCTGATTTCAAACTAATGTTATTGTTTCCTCATCATCCTCTGTGTTTCCAATCTCCAGTTTCTAACTGAAAGCTACTGGTTTGAGAATAGTATTAAAAAAATAAATTCATCTGTAGACGTGGTCACTATTAAAGAGTCGCGGTGCTGTTTGGCCGACAGCATCATCATAATCAAGTTTACCTTAATAAACCTTCGACCTTTTATGAAGGAATTCCGGATTTAGGTGTAACAGCTCGGGCTGCATGAGCGGTAGGTCTTTCAGGAGGTCGCACTGATAGTAGGCCGGGTTGAATTGGTCTTCGCAGACTACTGACTACT
>CM045748.1:31360359-31367859 GCA_024760905.1 Plotosus lineatus
TCTTTTTGGGTTCCAATTTCATCATTAACAGTAAATCTGTTTTCGTTTTTTTTTTTACTTTATTACAGTGGTACCTCAACTTACAAAATTAATCCGTTCCGAGGGCGAGCTCGTAAGTCAAAATCTTCATGAGATAAAACAAAAATTCCCATCGGAAATAATAGAAAACCAATTAATCTGTACCAATCCTCTTCCAGACTCGTATAACCTGACACAAATACATATATTTAACCAAATATATTAAAGATAAACATGTAAAAACAATATATATTTCATAATTATAGTAAAAATAATAACAACAACAATAATAATACATGTACACTAACATTAATAATGATTAATAATAAATAATAATAAAACAAGAATAAACAATAAAAGTCAACTAATCCTTCCAGACAAACTGCGGCACAGACGTCACATGGGTGAGATGATGTCACATGGGCAGGCATTTGGTGGTACGTAACAAAGAAGGAGGAGGAGAATTTTGTGCATGTGCACACTACGAATGCCAGCGAGGAAAGGCTGATGGTGAGCTCCCACAAGGCCAGTACTTCTCACCGGGTGCGGTGCGATGGCAGGAGGAAAGTGTATGACCCTGGGGAACAAGCTTTTTTTTTACCATACTGTACTAGAATTAAGTGTTATTGTGCATCCTCTGCAGTAGGTGGAAGTGGCGTTCTCACTGTGTTCCCTATGGTGTAGGGAAAAAGCACCAAGCAAATGATATGAAGTGCAGTAAACACTATATATAGTCGTGCATGGGCGTGAAATGTTTTTCTTCCTATAGGGGGCATCACAGAAAATTGAGAAGGCGTTCTTGGAGCGCAGAGGAATACGATGCTCTTTGGCCCCAAAAAGCCATTTCCCCAGCAGACCTCATAAATCAAAATTTTGCTGGTTGGATGGGGCAGATTTTTGGTGTATTGAAGCTCGTATCATGGAAAATTCGTTATAAAAGACACTCGTAATTCAAGGTACCACTGAAATTAATTAGTTGCCTTATTTGGTTTCCTGTGACGGCATCACCATGTTTTATGCCGATGGGGCTCCAATCAGGAGCTCTGCAAAGAACAAACAAACAAATAAGTAAATGTTGTGTAATTTCTTCCTTTTCATTGGAAGAGTTCAGTCATGGGTCAGTAAATATTTTGTTCAGTTCAGTCCCAAAGCCAGTAAATCAGGGAACATGGTGAGACTCGATCAATAAACCTGACCCTCAAGTCTATATCCCAGCCGTATAGTGCAAAAATAAATAATAATAATAATAATAACAACAAAAAAGTGCACAGTTTGTAATTTGAAACAGAACCATTGTCTCAGCTTTAACACATTTTGCGAGTACATGTTCAGGGCCATCTACAGGACAGTTCATCTGAAACCGTCAGACAGAAAAGACTAGATAAATACTCGGAGAAAAAGCTGGAGACAAAGACGGAGCCCGTCTCTGAAACCGTACGAGTACGTCGTGCAATATCAAGTCTCTCAGGGGAAAACAAAGACCAATAAGATTGTGGTGCATCTCTATAAATAGAAAATACCCTGCATTTAAATTCAGAAAAATTCTCTTCCCAAAAGCACTCATTTACAGAGAACCCAAGCCCAGAACCGCCACTCAGATAAGTGCATGGCAAGAAAGAAAGGTTTCTATTTATTAAACACAACCCTCCTTTTTTTAATTCTCTTCATCCTCTTGGAGGTTGTTGAGATTTCTTTCTGTGCAGCTGTTGGAAATGTTTCTGTCTTTTTCCCCCTGCTTCTTTTCCACAGGCCTGCCAATCAGAGGTGCGTTTCTATGGCAACCGGAGCAGCGGGAACAGCCTCCAGATGGCTCGGGAGCGGCGATGGATGCCAAGCTCGTGCTGAGAGCAAGGGGGCACGTGTGGAGACGAAACAGAGGTGGGCGACTTCCCTGTGAAGGACACGGCGACCTCTTTAGCTTCCAGTGAATCGATGACCGATGGCACGTTCTCTCCCTCGCGCACAGTCAGTTATTAACCATGTTTCATTAAAAAAAAATAAAAAATACCTTCATATGGTCTGATCTCAGAGAAGAGATTGAGATGGCGTCAGAAAGGCAGCCCAGCCCCGAGCAGGGCGATGATTACAGTCAGACTGATGGGTGGAGGAGTTTAATGAGAAGCACTTTATATGCCACAGAAATGTGGACTGACCTCATGAGATTATATATAAAGAGAGAAAAAAGAAACTCGTTTGCATACAAATGGGATTAGACAGAATTATAGCCTATGTATGTATGTTATCACTAATCCAACTCTCTAATTCCAGTTTTGAAGTGACAGTTCGGACTAAAATAAAATGTACACTGCACCGTTTTATTTGGAGACATGAACCGGTAAACCGGTTGATTCTTTTTGCACTGGAGTTCAGAGTTGAGCTCATTATGAGGCTCATGATGATGATGATGATTCTGTAATATTAAAAAGGTAAGGTAAAGCCCTGTTGGGTTTTTACACCCGAGCCTAGCGGCTCATCAGGGCGGTGCTTATCCCCGGGTTCTGTAGCGTGAAGCTACCAGGAGTGTAACTCCTCCTGGATGGGACACTAGTCCGTCGCCGGTTACCTTCCCAGTAGATTTTTACTGGTACCCATTTATACTGCTGGGTGAACAGAGGCACACGCGTGGTTAAGACCTTGCCCAGGGGTCTGAGCACAGTGGGGGTCTAACTGGGATTCAAACACACAACCTCCTGATCAAGAGTGCAGCACCCTTACCACGACACCACCAGCCCAGCCCCACTTCTGTAATATTAAGACGGAGATAAAATCTCGCAGATTCAAATGTATCACTGTTATTCTTCGACTAATCAACATGTTCACGTTTATAACGGATTTATTAAAAAAAACAAACGAAAAAAAAAAAAACACGTTTTTTAACAAATTAAATAACACAATACTGTGTCATTCGATATTTGGAAAAGAATCAGTGATGGGATGGTGTGATGAAGAAGAGATACTATCACCCCTCGAAAGCAGAGCTTAACAAAGTCTAAAACTAGCATAGAAATAAACATAAAAACAACAGTTTAAAATAAATAATTACATAAAAAAAAAAAAAACAACTGATGTGAACTAAAGGGAAGGTAAAGTCTGTTGGGCTTTTTACACCTGTAATATGTAGCGACTCATCCGGCCGGTGCTTATTTCCTGTTTCCATAGCGTGAAGTGACCAGGAGTTCAACTCCTCCTGGATGGGACGCTAGTCCAGCGCAGGTTAAGACCTTGCCCAGTGGTCTTAGCACAGCGAGGGTGCACCGATTTCCAATCACCTCCGTATAATTTTCTGATTCAAAGGACAGACATTTGAAGCCACAATAAGAAAATCGGTGTCTGCACTCAGATTCAGCTTTCTTATTTTTATCAATCTGTGTGTTATCAGGTTCATACATGGAGCCACAGAATGTACCGCATACTGTATATAAAAGACCCAAGAACATCTGTGATTGAAGTAAAGTCCTTTTCTCACTTTTATGGAAAAAACAATCAGCTCTAGTTCCCACCATGGTCTCATTTTTCACAATTTTTAAATCAGTAAAATAAACAAGTTCATCATGTTCCCAAGAAACCTTAAAGTGTAAACTCTGACATCACATTTTCTGAAGATCTCGCAAGAACAAACACATTTCCCCCCTGACCGACACTGCAGACTCCTTCCATAAACACAAACTAACCACAATCTCCGGAGATGAACTGATTCGACAAGAACAGTCGTGGTTACAGGTACAGCTGATGCACAGCTGCTAGAGCCCTGCACGGGCCAAGATCACAAGCCCACGCCCGCCTCGCAAATTACAATTGTGGCGTGCAGCCCACCTCACACATTTACCCTTGTAGGTCAGCCTGCCCAGCCCCACAAGTGAAATTCATACCTGGCCCGCAGCCCGGCCCACAAAAAATACTTCGGCCCGCTGCCCGCCCCGCAGCGAGTTTCTAATTCTGAGCCCGCACCCGCCCTGCAGTCCGTAAAACAAACATAAAACGGATGAACGCAAGTCGGGGAGCGTCTGTATATAGCAGTATAATTTGTTGAAGTGCTCTATAGCCCCGCAACAGCCCACATGAATCCGTGACATAACCCGCAGCCTGCCCCGCAAAATTTGGATCATTCTTAACCCACCCCGCCCCACATAAGTTTCAAATCCACCCGCCCCGTCCCGCAAACTAAAAAGTTTGACTTTAAATTTGTGCCCGTGGGGGCCCACGGGCTGCGGGCTGAAACCTGCCCCACGCAGGGCTCGAACAGCTGCACAACTGTCAGAGAAATATTACACCACTCACTTCAATACTCAATTCTGATTGGTTAACTACATTATTCTTGAGTAACAAAAGATCACAATTCAGAATAAGTGCTTGTTACTATGATTGACACACCGTTGCTATAAATAACAGACTTTTACTATGATTGACACACCGTTACTGTGAATAACAGACCGTTGCTAAAACTAGCAGCCTATTATGACTAACAGACCGATGCTAGGAATAAGTGACTGGTACTATGGACGGCACGGTGGCGTAGTGGTTAGCACGTCCGCCTCACAGCAAGAAGGCCCGGGTTCGATTCCCGGCCTGGGCGTTTCTGTGTGGAGTTTGCATGTTCTCCCCGTGCTTGTGCGGGTTTCCTCCGGGTGCTCCGGTTTCCCCCGCAATCCAAAGACATGCACTGTAGGTTAATTGGCCGTTCTAAATTGACCGTAGTTTCTCTCCTGCAGCGGCACTGGAACCCAGTCGTATCGGCACTTGTCCTTCCATTGGATCCTTCCGGTGGCGCCGAGACAGGGGGGGGACTTGCTGCTTGGGTAACAGCCTGTCCCTCATTACTCCCTACCCAGGCTCTGCGCACTGGGGAGTATCACCAGTCGGGATACTGGCCAGAGCGCAGCCATAGTCCTTCGGGACTGACGGAGGCCTACGCACGCAACGCAACGCAACTATGGACCACATTTCTAATTAATATTCTGTTCCTTTCAAGAGAGTATGCGTTACTTCATCATTACATTCCGATCAATCAGAATCCAAAATGCACCGTCGCTGTGGTACGGATTTAGGTATATGTGTAAATGCGGCTTGTGTAAATGCTAAACCCGTAATGTCAGTAGACCGATAAAAAGCAAAACGTGGATCGCTGAATGTTGTAGCTGAGCTCAAATGTTATTGTGTGCAGAAACAGTTCCTGTGAAGACAGACAGAACCCCACCCTCACGGTTTCATAGAGAACCCACAGAGGGATGGTGTTTGCTCTGCCACTGAAGTGTGATTCACTTCTTGGAAGTGCATTGTTTCAAATCTCTCTCTGGATTAATTATTAATTACACCGACAGTTCAAACATCACAGCCCAGTGAGCAAATATCACAGAGAGAGTCGGAAAGAAAGAAAGAAAGAGAGACAGAGAGAGAGAGAGAGAGAGAGAGAGACACGGGGTGTTACACGACTCCTCCACCCATCTGCTCCGAAACAAAACACACTCCATCGGGTTTGGATCAAACCAGACACAGAATCTGTGGCCAGAAAGCGAAGGCGGTGAACGCACTCGATCTTGATGAAGTGACTAAAACAGGCAACAAAAACAGTCCGGTAGAGATGTCCAGTGGTGAAGAAAAATGTCCTTTACTTTCACACTCGGGCTGAAAATTGGCATATATTTCAGTCCAATAAACACCACTGAACTCACCCGGGTCTCAAACTACCAGCACATCAAAGGCGTGTCTCTGTTTGATTATTCTACCGTAAAAATAAAACACCTCAATTTATGAATACAGGAGGAGACAGATCACACCTCACAAACAAACAACTAATACAGCACATCGAGTAGCGCCTTAAAAATTGTTCCAGTGCATCCAATCTGCCCAGCGCCCTCAGATGGACATGTTAATTTTATACTGCAGGATCACTTGATAGAGTGCAGGCTAACTCTGACAGGTACATTAATTAACCGAATAAATCGGCCCCAGATAGCAGGTTTCATAATGAGGCAACATAGTTAAAAGAAATGTCTCCGTCTAGTGGGTGTCTGATGAATATATATTCACACATTATTTTTACTCATATTGACTTATTCCCCCCAACATGACTCCATGCATGGATCACCTCCAAAATGTAATTACTTTTGCCACACCCTCTCACTCTCCTGTACCAAACCGTTATATGTATCTCAGCTGTAGGTTAGGTTCATCTTATGTTTTTTTTTTCTCCCACCCTAATTATAATGGTGAGTAGGTATTACCGCGAGACGTTCATAATCATTAAACAAGCTTTGTAGAAATTGTGGTGAAGGTTTAGTACTACACCCGTTTAGAGTGATTACACTTAACACATGAAACAACTCCCGAGTGTTAGTATGTAATAGTGCCATTCATAGCTTCCATTGTCTGAAAACTCGATCACCTTGACCTGTTTTTCAAGGTCACAAAGATCAACTCATCAAAAATGCCTTTTAGCCCTCTAGAGAACGTATTTTTGGTTGGATCGGTTTCCAAGTCACGTCTCTCATACCTCGTGTCAAGGTCAGCAATCCTATTGAAACTGGGCACCATGACCTCAAGGTCACAGGGGTCACATGAAAAAGATCAGATGTGAAAAAAAATGTAAATTTGTTTTACAAGATCAGACTAATAAAAAAACTAGCTGACCGCTAAATGTGTTGCTGCCACGCGACGATACTCCAAGAGTTCTATGACAAGCATGCGTTTCTAGTTCCATTTTTATGATATAATTGTTATTATTAAAAGCAAACTCTTCTTTGAAAAGGTTTTTATGCCGCTAGTGTTTCTGCCAAACAGTTGTTGCCGTAACTGTGACTCACCGGCCGTGAAGTCCTTGTTCAGGTCGATGAAAGCGTTGGAGTGAGGAACACGCATCTGCACAGGTGACTCGAGGGCTTTCTCACACCTCAGCTTCCTTCAGGATAAAAACGTCCATCAGCGTGTACAATTCAACCCAATTCAAGCCAAGATACACAGAACCATTTCTCCCCCCAAAAAAGTTTCTTTACCTGTCACGGAGATAACACACCTCTGTGGCACCGCCCACTGTTCCAAAAATATCCGGAATCATATCGCCATTAAAGCTGCCACAGAAAAACACAAACACACTGTGAATACATGACAGAGTCGGATTGTTTGTGTTAATACAAAATACTGTGCACTTTTTTATCCATCTACTGATATGTGTGTGTGTGTGTGTGTGTGTGTGTGTGTGTGTGATATGCGAGAGTGTGTGTGCCCTTACTCCATAACAAGAGGTTGGTCTTTAAAGGTGATGTTCAGGTCAACTCTGGCACTCTGATCTGTTCGAACATAAACAACAATTAGTGTTTGTGCTATCTATCCATCCGTCTACCCATCCATCCACTCATCCACCATGCATATACATACATATATCCGTCCAACTGTCCAGCCAACCATTCATCCATCCATCTATTCCTCTTCTCATCCATCCATCCAGCAGTACATTTTATCCATCTTTCATTCCTTCTATCCATACAT
>CM045748.1:31372859-31395359 GCA_024760905.1 Plotosus lineatus
AATTAATTTTGTCACTGGACCGTTAAATTTTTATTTGGGCGTCCCTGTCGTATAATTACAATACTTTACTGTCAGAACCGTTTCTGAGGTAGCGCTCCTCAGCCGAAACACTGCAGTTCTCACACGTGAACCATCATCAGGCTAATTTTAGAAAATCTTCTGGATATCTTAGGCCAGGCTTAAAAACATTCTTTGCCAGCAATCTTCTTTTTCTTTCGGCTTTTCCCCCTTTTTTGTCAGGAGTCGCCACAGCGAATCATCGCATGTTTGATTTGGTTCATAGGTTTTTACGTCGGATGCCCTTCCTGACACAACCCTTTAGCGAGGACAGAAACACGCTGACGGCTGTGCAGCTCCTCTTTACAAAAGTCAGCAATGGTTCTTTTACATGAGCCTCTCACCACAGACAGTGACAGACATGGCCCGCCTTTGATAACCCAGTTAGTGCACTGGGGGGACAGTGACGACCCTGTTGAGAGTGGGACTTGAACCCCCAACCCTAGGATCAGCGATCCAGCGCCCTTTACCACCAGGCCACCACTGCCCACTCTTTGTTGGCAATAACATGATTTAAAAATAATAATAATAATAATAATAATAATCCGGGAGGGAGTAAATCCCCCCCCCCCCCCCCCCCACGGTGTAGGCCACCCAGGATTTATAATTAACTTGTATTTGTTTGAAAATGTCAGCAAATGTGTTGCTGAAACACATTAATTTATTTATTATTTTCATGTTGGGACCTTTCATATTGACCGAGAACAGTTTTTGCCTCATTGTCCCCTCCCATCATGCTTTTCACTATTGTAGTTAAGACAATATTGGCCAATGAGAATCGCTGTTTCATCAAACTGATGAAATGGACCAATCACAAGGTGTGGTTGATACCAATTTCGCTTTGGTCACTTTTTAGCATGGTGTATGATGGGGGACACGCACGTTTTTTCAACACGACCGGCTGGTGTATTTTTATTTTTTGCATCTGTGAATGCTCAGGCGGGATTTTTATGTAAATTTTGGCCCAACTGGCCGTGTTCCCGCCAATAAGGTTATTTTTAAGGCTGGCCTAACGTTCCTCAGCCGAAGCACTGCAGTTCTCACACATGAACCATCACGAGGCTAATTTTAGGAAATTTCCTGGATGTCTTATCTTCTATTCGTTCACAGTTGCATCCCACACATTAACCCCAAAACGGCATCACCGATTATCATTCTTTTTGGTTGTGGATTTTCAGAATGGGGAATGACTCAACTCAAATCTCAAAACTACACAAGCCTATTGAGATTTTTTTTTTTTTTTTTTTTTTTTTAATGACCGTGGTCTAATATTCAATATGGCTGCTGTAGTGGCCATCTTGAGATTGCATTCATGTCCCAACTCAAAATCACCGCTATATCTTTTTATAATGTGATGCATGGGCTGAGGGATATTTGTCTGGGATCAGGAACAGATATGACACCCCCCCCCCCCCCCCCCCCAATTGCACACAGAATGTCTTCACCAGGGTCGGTGGTGTTATTGAGTCTCATGACGGGGAGGAATGATCAGTTTCACATTGAAATATCTGATATCACCATCACTACGGTTGTAATCTTCAAAGCTCACTTCTCACCTCAGCATTCAACCAGCTCATTGTCATTCACTGTGTCTTTTATAGTGTAATATGTAAATGAGCTCCTGTGCAATTGTAATGACGCTTTCAATATGCAAGTTCTATCACGGCCGGTCGTAATGAGCAACGTCATGCTGCTGAAAGATTGTTCATGCGTCTCTCCGTGCAGAAGTAATAATGGTGCTAATGCTATTTTAATTGTGTTAAATGATTTTGGAGTCAGGTGATTGTTCATTTGAAAGATGTTCGCTTGATCCTGTGTTAGCAAAGAGATTAGCACGGTGGGAAATTATCTGTTGAAAGATTGTTGGTAAAATGCTAAATGAGATCTTTCATTTTCCTGTTGCAGGTTATTTTATAAGTGATAGCTTCTTCCTTCGTACTTAAAGGATAATGGAAATTATGCTAATTTTCAGAGAAATGGGAGTTTATTTGGAGCTGAGGTACTTACCGTTGGCCAACTCCATTAAAATGTAAATCACTCCGAAGTGTCTGAAATGGTGCTCCAGCTTCAGGGCTTTTCCCTCAGATTTGCTTTTCTGTTTATGTGCCGGTCACATCTATAAAATGTAGCCTAGAGCTTAAAGATTGACATTTTATTGACCAAAAAAAAGTCTTAAAACTCACTTTCAGTGTCCTGTCATGCTTTGTAGATTAATGAATGAGACTTTCCTCTATTCGTGAGGCCTCCGCCCGGTGTAGCTGAGCTGAGCGATAACTCGACATCTTTTCTGTCGGATTTGTTGATATCTGTAGCTTATAGAATAGTTCAGATCTCAGACCAAAGCTGTGGATGAGTAGGACCTCAGCATATACTGTGGGAGATGAAGAGAGCACTTGAGCATGGCTATAGCTTTGGAGAGAGCACGTGTGTGCGTGTGTGTGCGTGTGCGTCCTTCAGTGCATCTGTCTAAAGAGTGCTCAACTTTTATCCACCATCAGGCTCCATTTATGAACCTCTCAAGCTGTCCATCCTGCACCGAGAGGATGAGCCTCTGTGGGAGAAACTGGACCGGTTCTACAGCGCAGGTGAGACCTCCAACATCTGACTCCTTTCCATGAATAAAGTGTTTGATCCTGAGAGTGGATGTGAACCTGCTACCTGCACACCATGATTCACATTCAGCATGCACCTTTCTTTCAGTAAACAGGCACATGTTATCTTCCACAATGGACTGAGGCTGACATATGGAAAATCACCCTTTCTTTCTTTTTTTTTTTTTTTTTTTTTTTTTTTTAAATCAAATGGCTCTTAGAGGCACCGCTTTGAAATGAATCACTGAGTCACCGTGAGGAGTTGAATTGCTCATATTTTGGGAATGAGATATTGAGTCAGAGGGCTTTTTGCGTTGGGGGTTGGATCAGTCACCATTTGGAAACAACACTGAATTACCCCCAGTTTAGCTAACTGGGTTATCAAAGGCGGGCCATGTCTGTCACTGTCTATGGTGAGAGGTTGATGTAAAAGAACCATTGCTGACTTTCATAAAGAGGAGCTGCAAAGTCGTCAGTGTGTTTCTGTCCCTTGCTAAAAAGGGTTGTGACAGGAAGGGCATCTGACGTAAAAAAAACTCTGCCAAATCAAACGTGCCAATCAGATGATTCGCTGTGGCGACTCCCGAGTAAAAGGGAAAAAGCCGAAAGGAAGACAGACTGAATCACCATTTAGAAATGAATCAGTGAGTCACTTTTTGGAAATGAATCATTGAATCATCATTTAAAAAATGAATCATAAAGTATTCTAAAGTATCTTGCCTGAAAAAAATAAAAAGAAAGGACTCGTTTCTATAAACAAATAACTCTGAACCACAGTGTCAACTGGTTAAAATAAAAGTCCTGTGTAAATGAATCCTGTGAAATCATACACACCATTTAATGATAAATCATGATGATAAATTCTCCTTTTTAAAAAAGGGAAAGATAAATTACAGACCTGTAGCTCTGTGAATAAATCAAATTCCAAAGTTTAAAAATGAATCAAGCTGAATCGGTGGGTTCCTTGTTTCAGGTTCAGTCCTGATGAATTACAAGCGCTCGCTGTGTCTGTGCAGGGCACTGGTGGCCTGGTGGTAAAGGGTGCTGGATCGCTGATCCTAAGGTCGGGGGTTCGAGTCCCACTCTCCACAGGGTTGTCACTGTCCCCTCCCCCCCAGTGCACGAACTGGGTTATCAAAGGCCGGCCATGTCTGTCACGGTCTATGGTGAGAGGTTGATGTAAAAGAATCATTTGCTGACTTTCGTAAAGAGGAACTGCATAGCCGTCAGCGTGTTGCTGCCCTGTGATGGCCTGGTGACCTGTCCAGGGCCTACTCTGCTCTCTCCAGGAGTCAGCGGAAATGGGCACCAGCCTCCCCGCGACCCTAATCAGGATTAAGTAGTTCAGAAAATGATTGAAAGAGTTTTTGTTTGAGTCAAACTGAATTGCAGAGCCACCTGTTTCTCACAGAATCAACTCAACACTTCTGAATGAATTCTGAAATGAAACCCCTTCACCCAGAGTAGGCTAACTTGGGCTTCTCGACCCCAGCAGGATTAATCCTTTCAGGGAATGAATGAATCAAGTCCACCACTTGAAAATGAATGGTGAGGAATGATTGCACAGTGACCTGGTTGCAGATGAATCAAGATGAATCATTTCTAGTATTAAAGTTAATCACGAAGGTGAATAAAATAATTGCAGATAAATTGTCATGAACACTTTGGAAGGTGTCAAAAATAAATGAATGAGCCATTTGAGAATTAATTGAAACGAATCAATCGGTCGAGTTGCGATCCAGGCAGCGGTGCGAGTCCGTCGGTGTGCGGCGGAGAAACACGGGCAGCCGTTCCACACGATTCGGGAGATTTGCAGTTTGTGTAAAAATGTTTTAATCGATTCTCGTCCATCTTCCTTCACCGACTGACCTTCAGCCGTCCGTCTCTTTGACTCTCTGCTCTATGCCATTATTTTCCTCAGCTGTCATCTGTCATTGATTTATGAACTCGCTGACATTCTGACTGTCCAATCAATGGCGATTTAGTGCTTTTTCGAGTTTTTCTCAGTGTTTTTCTGACAAAGCGAGCAGATTTATTTATTTATTTTTTTTCACGAATTAAGCGAAGGAATGAAGCACAGCTGGAGTGTTGTAGATGTTTAAAAAAGCCAAGTTTATTTCACTAGTTTTCGTATCGGGTGTGAAAAATGTGATGTGTGTGTGTGTTGAGAAAATTATTTTCGTATTTTGTCTTCAACTCACCTGGCTTGAGCTAAGACGGCCCACTACTTATATAAAATGTGCATAATTAATCGCTTGCAAATTAATTTCTGAGCCAAAAAATAGAAACTTTAAACACAATGTCCTGTCTTATACTCGCTGTGTTTTTAAGCTGTTGGAGACACCAGATGATGAGATGCTGTCTTGAGGGAAATTATTTGTCTGTATAATGCGGAGGCAAAAGATTTCGGAGGAGGAGGAGGAGGATTGGAAGAAGGCTAAATTATTTTTATTTATTCTGGATACTTTTCAGGGTTTTGGGAATAATGCATGTGTAGATTTGTGAATTAAAAAAAAAAAATTGTATTGCATTATGTAATATGCTAATACACCAAAGAGTGTGTAAACCTGCAACATACACTGGATTTATTTATGTGTTCTGACTGACTTCTCCATGAACAGAATATCAACTTAATGGCTCAGAAATGCTAAAATAGCAGCACAATTTGGAACGAGAGGGTCACTTATAGAGTGCAAAGTTTTTTTTTTTTGTTTTTTTTTTTATAAATTATTTCCCTACATTCAAAGAACTGGTTGCACACACACACACACACACACACAGACAAACTAACAACCCTACTCGGGTAAAAGCACAACCGGAAAGAAAGTGGTGTAAAAAAAGATGAGTTTCTGGATGTGTGGTACAGCGGTACCTTGATTTATGAATTTAATCCGTTCGGAGGGCGAGCGCGTAAGTCAAAATGTTCGTTAGATAAAACAAATTCCCATCAGAAATAATAGAACACCAATTAATCTGTTCCAAGCCCCTCCCAAACTCGTATAACCTGACACAAGCAGGTATATTTCACTTAATATATTAAAGACAAACATGTAAAAACAATAAATATTTAATCATATTAATAATAATAATAATAATACATGTACAGTAACATAATCATAAAACAAGAATAAACAATAAGTCAACTAACCCGTCGGATCATCGACTGAGGCAAGATGTCACGTGGGCATGAAGCTGTCATGTGGGCAGGCAGGAGGTGGTGCGTAACAAAGGAGGAGGAAAATTTTGTGCATGTGCATGCTACGAATGCCAGCGAGGAAAGGCTCGTGGTGTACTTCTCAAATAGTGGGGCGTGCCCTCTCTTGGGGCGGAGCGACATGATGCCGGGGGGGGGCGCTTATGACCCTGTGGAACATGCTTTTTGGCCATACTGTACTAGAATTAAGTGCAATTGTGCATCCTCTACAGTAGTTGGCACTGGTTCTCTCATTGTGTGCCCTATTGTGTGGGAAAAAGCACCAAGCAAATGATATAAAGTGCAGTAAACTCTATTTAGAGTTATGCACTGGGTGCTGGGGGGGGTGTGTTTTTTTTTTTGTTGTTCCCCGCCCCTCCTATAGGGGGCGTCACAAAATAATTGAGAAGTACTGCACAAGCCGTTCTCGGAGCGCGGAGGAATAGACGCGGAAGACTACAAGGCTAATCGGCCCTGAAAAGCCATTTCCTCAGCAGAGCTCGTAAATCAAAATTTTTGCTGGTTGGATGGGACAGATTTTTGGTGGATCGAAGCTCGTATCATGGAAAATTCAAGGTACCACTGTGTTACCGCGCACCCAACAAGACGAGCTACGTACTCTCAGATGTTATTATTGTTCATCTTGGAGGAGGTTTGCACACTCTGAGTGCTGTTAGTCTGTGAGCTTGTTTTTTTTTGGTTTGTTCTGCTGGTAAATAATGGGAAAGTTTATTTCAAACAGTGCAGTGGATACAGATATCGCCGAGAATTAATTCCACTCGGTCTGTGCATTTACGGCTGGTACATCGTGTACAGCTCAGTTTCATGTACTGAATGTAGTTGATGTACGTCCTTTCTGATGTAAGAGTTTATTTTTATATTCACATATTTTCTATCCTGTTAAACATGTTCAGGTTCGAATGACCTGAGTCGTTATTGGACGATTCATGGATCCAAACAAATGTTTACTTATTTGAATATGTTCCCCAATTAAAATTTCCAAAATTTGAAAATTGTTGAACAATTACGTGGACCGAATTAATCAAAATTGAAATGATGCAGTAAGATTGAAATGATTGAAGGAGGAAATGAAGAGATGTGAATCTCGTGAGTGGAGATGAGTCGTGATGAATCTTTGATTTTTGTGCTGAGTGTTGAACAGTCAGGCTTCCTGTGCGCTTGCTGTTCCATGCTGTGCTTCACTCCCTGCGGGCAGTTAGGCATGTATGCGTGATGGCTGTTCCCATTATGCCCGCCCTCCCACCGGCTGTCCACATGGCTGCTAATGATTTATGATCCTTCAGGTCGTACACAACTTGTTGAAAGAAACAAACCGAAATGTGGAATTACTTTGCTTACATCACTGCTTGTCAGGTCCAACCCCACGGACATTACAAAGCCCACTGAATTTTTTTAAAGCCTCGAACAGAGCCGAGAATAATGCTCAGGCTGATGGGCTCATCCTGGTTTCAACACACATATGAGCTTGGCAGTGGCAACAGAATATATTCTTTTTTTTTTCATATGTTTGATAGGTAGTAGGCTGGATTACTGCTCCGAAGGTTGTAGGCTCAAGCCTCACTATAAATGGGTTGTCACTGCGGCCCAGAGCGCCGCCCCCCACCCCCCAGTGCAGCAAACTGGGTAATCAAAGGCCGGTCGTGTCTCTCACTGTCTGTGGTGCGAGGTTCATGCAAAAGAACCATTTGTGACTTTGATAAAGAGGAGTTGCAGAGCTGTAAGTGCGTTTCTGCCCCGCGATGGACTGGCACGCTCTCCAGGGTGTACCAGAGTCGGCCGAGATAGGCGCGAAACTCTCTGCGACCCTAATTGGGATTAAGCGGTTCAGAAATGAAAGGATGAATGTTTGATAGATGTCGAGCTCAGCAACTCGAAGAACTGTCCAGAAAATCAGTCAGAAGGACGAGAAAAGAGAAAATAAAATTTTCTTCATTTTCATGCATCAGTTTTCAGAGGTATTGATGGATTCTGCATGTTTTTATTTTATTTTTAGTTTGATTTAATATTTAAATGATGTTTAACAGGAGGTCATCCTTGTGCCATCACTTCATTCAGTAATTAAAACACCTGTGAAAATAACTGCAGCTGGATTGCAGTGTTAATTCCTCTGTGTTGTCCCTTTTAAAGCTTTTTTTTTGTGTCCCTTCTGGACATTTACCTGGTCTCGTTTCACAGGTGTTTTGGACAGGAGTCGAATCCAAGTCAAAATATTTGCAAATGTTAAGAGTCAGTACACTGGTACCTCACTTTACGAAATTAATCCGTTCCAGGGCTTTTTTTTGTAACCTGCATTTTTCGTAAATTTAACCGAATTTTACATGTAAAACACGTGATTCATTCCAAGGCTCCCAATACTACTCCCTAAACCCTTTAAAAATTATAAAAGCAGACATTTTAAGATCTCCTTCTGCTTCAATATTGTACCGATGGTAGATGGGTTTGGCCAGATTCCTTTGTGATATCACTCGAGCCCGTTTCTTCTTCTCACTCGTGCTGGAAATCACACGTGTGTTTGTGTGTGCGCATGTGTGTGTGTGTGTGTGTGTGTGCGCGTGCGCATGTTGACCATGTCTTCTTAGCAGAGTTATAATCTTACAAATGTTTCTGGAAGGTTAAAAGCCTAAGTCATGAAATAAAGCATAAAACAACAGTAACTCTGTCACGAAAAGCATCATGGTGGATTCAGCTCTATAATAGGCAATGGGCGGTAGATGCATCACTCCTCCTAGCCAATGGGATCCCCGTCCACGAAGGCGTCAGATGGACCTGTCTAAGATGGCGCTCGAGTGAAAACGACATGAACGACAGCATAGTTGTTAGCCCATGGGAGGCCAGCGGGGCGGGATGTTTGAACGTCATTGATGAGAGAGCAGCTCGTGCATTGTTTGAATGTTTGAATGGCGCGTTTGAATTTTTCAGATGGCGCTTTCATAACATGAACTTGTTTCGTATTCAGAGACAAAAATTTTTGGAAAATGCGTTTCATAACCTGCATTTTTCATTTGGTGAGACCTCTGTAAAGTGAGGTACCACTGTGTATATAAATGAATCGTGAGAAATACTCAGGTCATCATTTCAAAATGAAACGATGAGTCAGTCTCTAATCCAATTCAGACACAAATCAGCAGGAAGCTGCAGTGGTTTCCGAGTTGCATTGTGATGCACTGAATGTACAGAAGCGTCTTCATCAGGAAAGTTCAGCACTCGCTGCTGCTACTACTGGATATATACACAAAGACCCCCCCCCCCTTTCTGTGTCTCTCGCTCTCTGTCTGTCGGTGTGCCTGCATTATTGATTTTCACCTCATCAGCCATTAACTCCTAGTGGTAAAATCCCCACACGCCCTTTATTCCTTCCATCACTTTTCTATTTCCCATGTTCATCCTCTCTGTCTGTCTCGAGATTCTATTTGTGGCTCATGTGACAGTGTTTGGATTTGCTGCATTAGGAGCTGATCGTATCGATCGCAATATTGTGATCCTGATGGATGTTCAAGGAAATCCGACTTCACTGTCCTTCTCCAGGTTATGAATGATCGTGTTCTATATTCATAATATAATTTTCCCCCTTCTTGTTTTTGAAAACTTACTTTTTCAATTAAAAGATAAACAAGAGTCGAATAATTATAAAAACAATTTTATCTTGAGAATTAGCATGTGTGGGTTTGATTATAGACGGAACATGGACAGGAAAACATTTCTGGGTGACAACCAAACTTTGAGCAGTAGTGTGTAGAGTGAAGTTGTCCACTGTGGAGAAGGAGCGTGCACGGCGGTGAGGGGGTTGGAAAGAAGTTTGCAAAGCAGTCCGGTTGCACAGTAATAGACTACCCATGAATCTGTGGGAACAAATAGTGCTTGCTGCGCATCTGATGGATTTTTGGGAGACAAGTCAAGTTTACTCAATTTGATTCAATCCATATTTATATTCCAGTTTTAACTGATTGGGTTTAATTAGTCATTTAGATTAATTAGTGACTGAAGGGGAAACTAGCTTGAAGAGCAGAGAGTGTGGCCGAATGGCTGCTGATGGATCGATCATTCGACTAATCAGATAACAGTCGAGTAATCTGTCGCTCTCTCCGTGTCTGTCTGTCGCGCGTGCGCTCTCTGTGTCTGTCTGTCTGTCTGTCTGTCGCGCACACGCGCTCTCTGTGTCTGTCTGTCTGTCGCGCGCACGCGCTCTCTGTGTCTGTCTGACACGCGCTCTCTCTGTGTCTGTCGCCCACTCTGCCATGCACCCTCTCTGCCCCCCCCTCTCACTCTCTCTGTATCTTTCCTGTGGGTGTGCTTTTGGGGTTCTCTTATTTCAGGCTATGCCTCATTATTTCCCATAATTTTTTACTCGAGCTGTTTATCGGACTGGGCAGATTGGCCGGAGCAGACGTTTCCATGGTCAGCGCACTGATGAGAAATGAAGAGCTTTACCAAGGCGGATTCTGCTGCAGCACAATGCACACAGATTAATGATCTGCACTGACTTCCGGTCACTGCAGCGGCCAGGCCCGCCTCCCTTCCTCTTTTATCATTTCACTTCATTTATTATTTAGTTTTATTTTATGGAGACATTTGAAGGTGACCAGTGACATCACCAAAAACACTTCAGTATCTTTTGTCTGTCTGTTGTCATTGTCTTTGTCTGTATGATTAATTTTCTGTGTGCCTTGCTGTCTCACTGTCTCTGCCTGTTTGTCTGTCTGTCCTCCTGTTTATACAGACGTTTTACGGTTTTTCGATTTTACAGGTTTTAAAAAAAAAAAAAAAAAGTTAAAATTTGAGTTTAGACGTACCTACGTATAGTACGCTGACATAATTACGCAATGACCTAAAAAACACTGCGTCCATTACAAACGACAGACTGAATGTGTCCCTCCTTCTTCCCAGTTCAGTTATTTTTATATATATATATATATATATATATATATATATATATATATAAAATCAGCTATATAGTGTGTTACCCTTGTGTTAAGACATCGTCTCTGTGATCTTTGTGTTTAAACTGTTTTGCGGACTTTTGTAACCCTAAGCAAATATGGTTGGTCACAAGCCTAAGCCTACTAGCATGGGTGCAAGTCTCATACACAGAGATGAATTAACTATCTGCTCGGATCAGCGCGATCAACATGCATACTCAATTAAGCAAAGAGAGTTGTAAAATGAATGAAAACCCGAATCCAGAGAACTCTCTGCTCTGCTGGTGATTCACATCAGTGCAGGCTGAGTTGTAAATGAGTTCAACGGTGCCCTTGCTCACTTGAAAGACTGGAAGTCTGTATAACCCACAGCAAGTACAGTCAGCCACCTACCTACTTAATTAATCCGTTCCAGCGCTTTTTTCGTAATGCGGGAATTTTGTTAGTAGGGGTCGCATTGTTAAATGCCTGATTCGTTCCAAGGCTCCAGTCTTTGGACTGGATAAACATCATAAACCCTTTAAAAATGATAAAAGTACACACATTTTGTATGAAATATGTGTTAACAGTAAAAGAAAATTATTTATTAAACCGTTAAAATATTTAAATATATTAAACCATTTTATTAACACATTTATTAATTAAACCATTATTAAACATTTTTTATTAACACGCACCCACACCCCTGTCTCTCTGTATATCTCTCTCGCACGCGTGCTGCGGGCCACGCCCACAAGATGTGAATTCAAAGCGCATTCCTTGCTTGACAGATCAGAGGTCCAAACTCAACTTTAACTTGATTCCTTGAGGGATCGGAATTCCAGATGAGCTCAAAAGCGCCCACATTTATTAAACATTTACTGAATTAAAACAACTTAAAAAACTAAACTAAAAACTACAGAGTTAAGCTTCTTTCTGTCTCTATCGAATTACAGTACCTGTTTGAAAGATCAGAGGTCCTCACTGTATTTCTGCTTTAAGGTCTCCTTCTGCGTCATGCCTCCTAGCCAATGGGAGGCCAGCGGGGCGGGATGTTGAGAGACAGCCAATGAGAGAGCAACTCGCGCATTGTGTGAAATTTTGATTGGCGCGTTTGAATTTTGAATTTCTTTTCGTAAGAGGGTGTTCTTTTCGTATCCTGGGGACGGAAACTTAGGCAAATGATCTTCATAACCTGGGGATTTCATACCTACGGGGCTGACTGCACACTACTTTCGCAAGTACACTACTTTCGATTTTGAGCTCCTCACATATTGTCAGCGTTGATTGACTGTTTTAAGCTTCATGTAAAGTGACTCGGTATAAATAAGTGACTTATTTGAAATTAATGTTGATATTATTTGAGATATTTGATATTGTTTTACAATGTTATGTTTATAATAATTGATTCAGGGGTGTTTTATGAGGTACGGTAATGGTATTTATGGATTTATAGTATAGTATGAACGTCATATGTCACTGTAACAACTTACGTTCACTTTCAACTTACAGAGTCGGCCGTCTGTAACCAATTAAAAACGTAAGTCGGGGAGCGTCTGTACACCTGTTTATTATTTCTTGCTCTCTGTCCATCTTTTTATTGCTTGTCTGTCTGTTGCTTTCACGTGCCAGTTTTTTGCTTGTTTATTTCTGTTTTGTTTTTCCTTTCTTTCTGTGGCTGTTTGTGCATTCGTATATCTGTCGACATAGCCGTTTATTCCAGTTGTGGTGTGTCTGTCGTTTTGATTATTATTTCTGCTGGTGTGTGTGTTTATGATAAACGCTTTTATTTAAATCTCTTCTAGAATTACTGCGCTTCCTCAGTTGACTGTTTTAGTGTGTGTGTGTGTGTATGTGTGTGTGTGTGTGTGTGTGTGTGTGTGTGTGTGTGTGTAAGAGCAACATGATTGCATTACTAAACCTTTTGAAGGATAATGGAGATTTTATAAAGCAGGAGGTTTATGTCATAATAAATCTGGAGGTGTAAGAATTGGGCCGAAGTACACGCCAGTGTAATAAAGTTTATAGGGAAGCATTTTAAACGCCTCGCATGGCTACTGCCCCGATATACACCAAGACCCTGCACTTCACCTGGAGTCGTCCTCGCCATAAACCCCCCGCACACTTCAGCAGCACCACTCGAACACTTTACTGCAGCACTTTACATCTGATAAACCATTTCATCTGTGTGTGTGTGTGTGTGTGTGTGTGTGGGGGGGGGGGGGTTATATGTGCATATACAGAGACTGTATTCATAAATAAAATCTATAGAAATGGATGCAGAATGATTTGGCTCCCACAGTAACAATGGTTTTTCAGTGTAATGTAAGTCTGGTATAAATCTCTTGTCAATGTTGGGATGGTAGAGCACGGACGAAGGAAAAGAGACAAAAATAACAAGGTGAATGTGGCATCAGTGACTTGCACCGACACCCAGAACTGAACAGGTTGGGGCTGACACACTGTATTCAATAAATATAAATCAATCAGGTTCAGTCATGTGATGTGAGTGACATAGTCACATGTTATGCGGTGACTATTGGCAGCCTGCACTTCTGCAAACTTTTGGACATCATGACGAAAGATTGGGGCATTCGGGGTGCAGTTGGGGGTCACAGGTGCCTTGCTCAAGGTTACTTCAGCCATGAAGGCGGAGGAAGGGAAGGTGTAGTAGCCCCCCACACTTTCCTTTCACTGGTTCATGAATTGAACAGTGACCTTTCGGTCCCAAATCTGCTTTTCTGCCCATTAGGCCATGGCTGGCTGCCTTCTGGTATTTGCACAGAGAACAAATATAAGATGGCAGCTGTGGTGTTCCTACAGGATATGGGACTGAAATGAGAATCGATGGATTGATGTCGTCACTCGGTTCCAACAGCGATGCCAAAAATGGTGATCCTCGCCGATGGAGTTTTTGTTGTCCTGTACAGGATGTGTGGACAGACAGCAGTCAGACGGACAGACATAGTTTGGCTGAGGGGTAAAAACTTATAAATGGATGTATTAACACCTCCACAGTGCCCCCCCCCCCCCACACACACACACACACACACACACTCACACACTCACACACTCACACGGAGTAACATAAGAAAAGCAAATTAAGTATTTTTAAAATATTATTTTCACGTATGATGATGTTTCAAGTGATTGTGTAAGTGTGATAAGTGTCTGTCTTGTTCGGGGATTATTCCGCTCAGGATAACGCCTTCAGTCTGAGCTCTGTGGAATGTGGACTAATACATTCAATATTAATGTATAATATTCTCTCTCCCTCCCCCTCACCCCCCACTCCACCTTATTTCTGTGTGTAGTGAAGTGCACTATTCTGAATTATCAGAGCCCCACCACGGGTCTGTTTCCTGTGAAGACCTGCTCCGACTGTAAAGAAGCCAAAGTGCGAGATTCACTTTACTGTGCTGCCAGTGCCTGGGCTCTGGCTCTCGCTTATAGGTGAGACTGTCTCTCTGTCCCTCCCCATGTCTCTTTGTCTCTCAGTCTCTATCTGTCAATCCCTCTGTCTCTTTCTCTCTGTCTGTTCCTTCCATGCCTCTCTCTCCATCTGTCTGTACATCTCTCTCTCTCTCTCTCTCTCTCTCTCTTGCTCTCTCCAACCCTCTGTCTGTCTCTCTCTTGCTTGCTTCCGCTCTCTGTCTCTCTATGTATGTCTGTCTGTCGCTCTCTGTCTCTGCCTCGCACACAGACACTCCTGTGGGTTAATATTATAATAAGTACTCTGGATGATGGCTTTTTGTCTGAGACTCTCGGGCTGTAAGTGGTGATTATTCAGTCTCAGAGCAGTGACACAGAGTCGCCTTTGATTTTAGGAGCCTTAAAGTGAAACAAAAGAAAATCCTTCCCAAATCTCCTGTTGCACACGAACATAAGTATATTTTCATTATCAGGTAGTTTTTACTCACATTTTTGCAATTACAGTCTCTTGAACTCCATTTGGTAGTTTGCGTTATACTGCGTGAAATCATACGGACAGGGTGTAAATGTCCAGTTCATATCAGGCAAAAATAACAGTATACAGATAGTAACCTAACAAATCAACTAGTGACGTCCTGAATAAAATGAACCACTTTTACAATTCATACTCAATTATATTTACATACATTAAAACGCACATGCGGTTGCACCAGTAAAATAAAGAATACCATGCCATGTGCTCCTGGTTCAGATCATGTGACTTTCGCATGACGATGTTTTCACTCGGATTTAATCTCTACACCAAAAATAAGGATTATGGAAGAGTGATTTAATAGAAACCGACATGAACTATGCAAGCACGCTTTTGTTTTATGCATCGTGCATGAGATTCGACACTGCACACAGTAATGTTGATCATACTCCATTATTTCTATACTTTGGGATGAAGCAGATTTTGGACATCTGCACTACAGCGTTGTAAAGGTCAAAGGTTAGAAATAAAAAAGTCTTGGGGGGGGAATGATCATAAAGAAAAGCTTATGGTAAGCAACAAAAGCTGTTATACACATGCAGGATATTAAAATAGAAACAAGAAAGGGAAAAACAATAAAATGCAATGATTTAAAAAAGAAAATAAATATACTGGTAATAAAATTTCCAAAGAGCTTTCAGCCCGAGGTGAGCTTTAAATAAAAACATATATAAAATAAAATCACTATTATATAAATAAATGACTATTTTATTTACATTTATTAAGATGTTTAAAAATAATTTTCAAGCTTGCTTCAAACGAAGCAATTAAATAAATAAGTAAATAGATGATCCATTAATGGGTTAAAAACATGCTTGTGTTGTGGCCTAATGGTTCCTTTTCCCACCGTCATGGCTGAAGTGCTCTTGAGCAAGGCACTGACCCACCAACTGCTCTCTGGGCGCCCCAGTGTGTGTGGCAACCCAGTACTCCGTGTGTGTGTGTGTGTGTGTGTGTGTGTGTGTGTGTGTGTGTGTGTGTGTGTGTGTGTGTGTGTGATTTGAACCACGTTCATGTGAATTTGAATCAGTTCTGTATTAAACTCCAGTTGAACTTTTCTGTAAAATATAAATCTTGATAGAAACTCAACGACAGTCATAGTGAAGAGCTATTTATTTATTTATTTATTTATTCTTTGTTAAATATTAGCACTTTATCAGACATTCAGTGTGTAATTGTCCTGACGTGTGCAGGGTGGGATTTATTTCATGCTGAAAAATACCCTGTGCTCCGCATGGCCAGGTGTTTACACATCTGCTCCAGCAAATTACTGCCACTCAAAACAAGCGCCGGACGCTCAGCTGGTCACGTTACGCCTGTTTAGCTGTTTATAGAACTGCTAATCATGCACGATTGTCTTCTATACACCATAATGACATTTTAATCCTGCACTTTCAGTCCGGTCCCACTGTGGAGAAGTTAATCCACAGGACAGTGTTTCTCTCGCTCTCTCTCTCGCTCTCTCTCTCTCTCTCTCTCTCTCGCTCTCGCACACACACATATACACATACACACTCTCTCACTCTCATACACACACACACACACACACAGTTCAGAAACATGAATAATATTTCTCCATTATTAAAACCGTTATTGTTGTTCTTGTTGCTTAAAGTAGATTATTTCAGCACTAATATAGTTATACTCAAATATTCATCTAATTTAAATATATAAAAAATATTAGTAGAAGAATAGAAAGAGTGCAGCATTGTCATCTGATTTACCTTAAAATCGTAATTATAGCAATAAAAATGCTGTTCTACAGGAAATAAAAGAAGAAAAGCAGGAAAAAACGAAAGTGAATAAAAACTCCTCAGCCGTGCACCATATTATTATTATTATTATTATTATATTATTATTATTATTATTATTATATTGGCGGCACGGTGGCGTAGTGGTTAGCACGTCCGCCTCACAGCAAGAAGGCCTGGGTTCGATTCCCGGCCTGGGCGTTTCTGTGTGGAGTTTGCATGTTCTCCCTGTGCTTGTGCGGGTTTCCTCCGGGTGCTCCGGTTTCCTCCCGCAGTCCAAAGACGTGCACCGTAGATTCTCTCCTGCAGCGGCACTGGAACCCAGTCGTATCGGCATTTGCCTTTCCATTGGATCCTTCCGGTGGTGCCGAGACGGGGGACTTGCTGCTTGGGTAACAGCCTGTCCCTCATTACTCCCTACCCAGGCTCTGTGCACTGGTGGGTATCACCAGCTGGGGTACCAGCCAGAGCGCAGCCATAGTCCTTCGGGACTGACGGAGGCCTACCATTATTATTATATTATTATTATAATTATTTTGCTTTACCGTTTTAATGCCCGAACAGTGATGACCCAGTGGTAAGGTGCTGGATTCCTGATCCGAACGTTGGGGGTTCAAGCCTCACAATCACCAGGTTGTCCCTGCTGTCCCCTCAGTGCACTAACTGGGTTAACAAAGGCCGGCCGTGTCTCTCACTGTCTGTGCTGGAGGTTCTTGTAAAAGAACCATTGCTGACTTTCGTAAAGAGGAGCTGCATAGCCATCAGCATGTTTCTGCCGTGTGTTGGCCCGGTGAGCTGTCCAGGGTGTACTACTGTTCTCTTGCCCAGAGTCAGTTGAGATGGACACCAGCCTCCTTGTGACCCTACTTTGGATTAAGCGGTTCAGAAGGATGAATTAATTAATCCCGTAAGGGAAATAATTTTCTGTGTTTAACCCAACCAAAGTGAACACACACACACACACACACACACACACACACACACACACGTACATATCTCATTGGCAGGAGTACATGCACGTGTCTGACTTTGAATCAGTCTCTCTCTCTCTCTATAACACATACACACATTCTCTCTCTTTCATTCTTCATTTCTCACTCTCCCTCATCTCTCTTTATCGAACCCACACATATGGACATAGACACACTACCCCCGTCACTGTCGTTAGCTCTCTTGCTCTCTGTATCACTCTCTCTGTCTCTCTCTCTCTCCCTCTCTTTCTCAATCCCCTGCTCTCTTTCTCAATCTCCTTGTCTCTCTCTCTCTCTCTCTCTCTCTCTCTCTCTCTCTCTCTCTCTCACACACAGACACACACACACACACACTTTTTTTCTCAAGATCCTTCTCTCTGTCTCTTTGTCTTTCTCTTTCTGTTACTCTGTCCCTCTCTTTCTCAACCTCCCTGTTTTTCTTTATCCATTTCCTTGTCTTTCTTTCTGTTTCACTCTCTGTCTCTCTTGCTCCCCCCGCTCGCTCTTCCTGTCTATGTCTCCGTTTCTCTATGCCTCTGACATCGTCTCCCTCTTTCCCTGTCTCTCTATCCCTCTCTGTCTCTGTCTGTGTTCTTTCTGCTTGAGATGTTTTATGAGATTCTGTTGTTCCAGAGTATGAAGCTGCCTCATTATTTTCTGTTCACAGGCTTGTGTAGAATTTTTCCCCAGATCGATGTAGTGTTAGCGTTCTAGCAGCATTAGGAGAGCGAGATGACGGTATGGAGAGTACAGGCCTGTACAGTGACAGGATCTTGTAACGTTAGAGAGGTCTGTCTCTGAATTAAGTGGTTTTTTTGGGTTCTTCTGGATTAAGTGGGCGGAGTCCCAGCTTGTTTTAGGTCTCAATTATTAAACTGGAGGCAAAAGAGCACCAGGTTGTGATGATGATGATGGTAAATTATTTAATTTTGTTTTTATACAGACGTATCGATGATGATATGGGCCGCACACACGAGCTGGAACATTCCGCCATTAAATGTATGCGAGGAATCCTCTACTGCTATATGCGGCAGGCTGACAAGGTGAGAGAGGTGTGTGTGTGTGTGTGTGTGTGTGTGTGTGTGTGTGTGTGTGTGAGAGAGAGAGAGAGAGAGAGAGAGTGCGTGTGTGTGTGAGTGAGTGAGAGAGAGAGAGAGAGAGAGAGAGCGAGTGCGTGAGTGTGTGTGTGTGTGTGTGTGTGTGTGTGAGAGAGAGAGAGAGCGAAAAGGTGAGTGTGTGTGTGTGTGAGTGAGAGAGAGAGAGAGAGAGAACGAGTGCGTGAGTGTATGTGTGAGAGAGAGTGTGTGTGTGAGAGCGAGCGTGTGTGTGTGAGGTGTGAGAGAGCAAGTGTGTGTGTGTGTTTCAGTGTGTGAGAGAGCGAGAACGAGTGTGTGTGTGTGAGAGCGAGTGCGTGTGTGTGAGAGCGAGTGCGTGTGTGTGAGAGCGAGTGCGTGTGTGTGAGAGCGAGGGCGTGTGTGTGAGAGCGAGTGCGTGTGTGAGAGCGAGTGCGTGTGTGTGAGAGCGAAAAGTGCGTGTGTGTGAGAGCGAGTGCGTGTGTGTGAGAGCGAGTGCGTGTGTGAGAGCGAAAAGGTGTGTGTGAGAGCGAGTGCGTGTGTGTGAGAGCGAGTGCGTGTGTGTGAGAGCGAGTGCGTGTGTGTGAGAGCGAGTGCGTGTGTGTGAGAGCGAGTGCGTGTGTGTGAGAGCGAGTGCGTGTGTGTGAGAGCGAGTGCGTGTGTGTGAGAGCGAGTGCGTGTGTGGGAGAGCGAGTGCGTGTGTGGGAGAGCGAGTGCGTGTGTGGGAGAGCGAGTGCGTGTGTGGGAGAGCGAACGAGTGCGTGAGTGTGAGCGCGAGCGAACGAGTGCGTGAGTGTGAGAGCGCGAGCGAACGAGTGCGTGAGTGTGAGAGTGCGAGTGAGTGTGAGAACGCGAGCGAGCGAGTGAGAATGCGAGCGAGCGAGTGCGTGCGTGTGAGAATGCGAGCGAGCGAGTGCGTGCGTGTGAGAATGCGAGCGAGCGAGTGTGTGCGTGTGAGAATGCGAGCGAGCGAGTGCGTGCGTGTGAGAATGCGAGCGAAAGTAGCGCGCAGGCAGTGAGAACGCCGAAAAGCGAAAGGCAGTGCAGTGAGAGCGCCGCGGCAGTGAGAGAGCGCGCGCGAGTGAGCGAGCGAGTGCGTGAGAGAGCGCGCGCGAGTGAGCGAGCGAGTGCGTGAGAGAGCGCGCGCGAGTGAGCGAGAGTGTGCGTGAGAGAGCGAGCGAGCGAGAGTGTGCGTGAGAGAGCGAGCGAGAGTGTGCGTGAGAGAGCGAGCGAGAGTGTGCGTGAGAGAGCGAGCGAGCGAGAGTGTGCGTGAAAGAGCGAGCGAGCCAGTGCGTGAGAGAGCGCGAGCGCGAGTGCGTGAGAGAGCACGCACGAGCGAGTGCGAGAGAGCACGCACGAGCGAGTGCGTGAGAGCACGCACGAGCGAGTGCGTGAGAGAGCGCGAGCGAGCCAGTGCGTGAGAGAGCGCGAGTGCGTGAGAGCGCGAGTGCGTGAGAGAGCGCGCGCCAGTGCGTGAGCGCGTGCGAGCGAGTGAGTGTGTGAGAGAGCACGCGCGAGTGCGTGAGAGAGCGCGCACGAGCGAGTGCGTGAGAGAGCGCGAGCGAGCCAGTGCGTGAGAGAGTGCGAGCGCGAGTGCGTGAGAGAGCGCGAGTGCGTGAGCGAGTTGTTTGAAAGCACGGGTGTGTGTGTGAGAGAGAGCGTGCGTGTGTGTGAGAGAGAGCGTGCGTGTGTGAGAGAGAGCGTGCGTGTGTGTGAGAGAGAGCGAGCGTGCGTGTGAGAGAGAGCGAGAGTGTGTGTGTGTGTGTGTGTGTGTGTGTGTGTGTGAGAGAGTCAGCGTGTGTGTGCGTGTGTGTGTGTGTGTGTGTGAGAGAGTGAGCGTGTGTGTGTGTGTGTGTGTGAGCATGCGTGTGTGTGTGTGTGTTTTAAGAAGCTGCTCATGTGCCTGTATTTGGCCCACACATTGCTGGGTGTAATCACATCTTGGATATTGTTTCATTTCATTTACTCCTGACCTCTAATTCCGGGGATATCTTTATCAAATCTTAATTAGAGCGCATCATTTAAGCAGTTAATTGCACAGCGAGGTGCTCGATTAGCGTCTGTCTCTAAAAACACGGCAGCTTTCGGTGCACCACTACCGCCAACACTGCTAACTTTATTAATCACCACAACAGCTGAGATGCAGCTCAACACAACAGCAGAACCCGTCTTTAAATTCGTACCGTCTCACACACACACCCACACTCTCTCTCTCTCACACACTCACACACAAACACACATGTATACACTCTCTCTCTCTCACACACACACACACACACACACACACACACTCACCCTCCCTCACACACACAAACACACATGTATACACTCTCCACACACACACACACACACACACACACACTCTCTCTCTCACACACACACACACACACACACACACACACACACACACACACTCACTCCCTCTCTCACACACACAAACACACATGTATACACTCTCTCTCTCTCTCTCACACACACACACACACACACACACACACACACACACACACACACACTCTCTCTCTCTCACACACACACACACACTCACTCACTCCCTCTCTCACACACACAAACACACATGTATACACTCTCTCTCTCTCTCTCTCTCTCTCTCTCTCTCTCACACAGACACACACCCACATGTGCATATGAACTGTTACACCTAACATTTAAATGGAAGAGCACACAGACACTTTCCCTCTCTCATTAGTAATCTTCTACAGTAATGAGTCTCATTAAAATGTATAACATTAGGGAATGAGGTCATTTTAATGTCACTCCTATTAAAAGATAAACTCGTTTCCTGAGGCTGAAACACAGAGGCTGGGCCACCTTCGCTGACCCACAGGCCACACCTCCTTTATTAACACAAACACAGAAGACACACAGACCTTGCCTCATCAACCCTGAAACACACAAGCCACACCCCTTCAATGGAAAGCCACACCCCTTCACTTACACACCGGCCATGCCTCCATCAACACTGAACCACAAGCCATACCCCCTTGACTGGCACACCTGCCTTGCCTTCATTGACACTGAAACTGCACCTCCTTCACTAATGCTGAGGACACACCTCCACTGAGACTGTGCACACAAGCCACACCTCCTTATCTGAGACTTGTACACAGGAGCTACACCTCCTTCACCGACACTCAAACACTGAGCCACACCTCCTTCATTGAAACACGGACACCCTGCCTCCTATACTGGACTCTGACTCAGAAACCACACTTTCTCCGCTGACACCTAGGCCACACCTCCTTACGAAGGATGACACAAGGGCCCACACCTCCTTCACTGTGAGAAACAGGCCATGCCTGCTTCACTGAGACGGATCCAGTTGCTTAAAGACCCTGTAATTGAAGTTCCTCTCAGTGAAACGTCTGTATGCATCTGGAATATCTCGGTGAGATTTAAGCCATGCTGGAAGTGTTGGCTATAAATAAACGCGCTGTATAAGCATCTGCGGCGAGGCAGACGGGAACTTTCTGCTCGATCTGTGGGATTTCTGTCACTGAGCAATCTGGAAGTGCCATGTTCACCAATAATTCTCTATAAATCTTTATTCGCAAAGTAAAACAACATTCACTCAGTCCATCTAGATTTAACATTTACGTCTCATCACATCAGCTGCGTGAGGACATAGAAACAGTCCGTATGAGGGGGACAGACTCCGCCCTCGGTTCACTCAGTCCTTTTCAGTTCCCCATTTAATGTTTATGTCAGCAGTGAAGGTTTTTGGTTTGTCTTTGATTTATTTTTTGCCTGGAAAATTATGGAATTAGTTCAGTTTTGAGTACAAGTGTCAAACAGTAAACATGCAGCTTTATATATATTTTTTTATTCTGTGATGATGATGATGATGATGATGTGTTTACTAAAGTGACAGTGTGCTTATTAGAGCTTGAGTGTGGCGTGTCTGGGACGATGGCGGTGCGGCGTGGCTGGGACGATGGCGGTGAGGCGTGGCTGGGATGATGG
>CM045748.1:31400359-31420359 GCA_024760905.1 Plotosus lineatus
AGTGGTACCTTGACTTACGAAATTAATCGGTTCCGAGGGCGAGTTCATAAGTCAACGTGTTCGTTAGATACAGCAGAAATTAACATTGGAAGTAATAGAAAACCAATTAATCCATTCTAAGCCCCTCCCAAACTCCTATAACCTGAAACAAGCATGTATATTTGACCTAATATATTAAAGATAAACATGTAAAACAATAAATATTTCATAATGATGATAATATGTACATTAACATTAATAATAATAATAAAACAAGAATAAACAAGAAGTCAACCAACCCTTCCGATCGTCACCTGCGGCAAAGGTGTCGTGGGTGCGAAGACGTCACGTGGGCAGGCATGAGGTGGTGCGTAACAGAGGAGGAGGAGAATTTTGTGCATGTGCACACTATGAATGCCAGCAAGGAAAAGCTCGTGGTGAGCTCCAACAAGGCCAGTGCTTCTCAAAATAGTGGGGCACCCCCCCCCCCCCCCCCCCCTTGAAGGTGCGGTGTGATGCCAGGGGGGTTGCATATGACCCTTTGGGAACATGCTTTTTTGCCATATTGTCCTACAATTAAGTGTAATTGTGCATCCTCTACAGTAGGTGGCAGTGGCACTCTCACTGTGTTTTCTATGATGTTGGGAAAAAGCATCGAGCAAATCATATAAAGTGCAGTGAACACTATTTATAGTTGCACGTGGGGCAATGGTGGGTGATTTTTAATTTATTTATTTTTTTCCCCCCTCTTGCACTAGGGGGCATCACAGAAAATAATAGAGAAGCATTGCACAAGGCTTTCTCAGACCCCGGAGGAATACATGTGGAAAAATATGACGCTAATCGGCCCGGAAAAGCCATTTGGCCAGCAGAGCTCATAAATCAAAATTTTTCTGGTTAAATGGGTCAGGTTTTTGGTGGATCGAAGGTCGTATCATGGAAAATTCATTATCAAAGATTCTCGTAACTCAAGGTACCACACGGGTCCAGACGCTCGCGCCATAAGGACCCTGTGATTGGCCGTAGAGCTGAAACACGATCATTTAATACTTTTGCACTTCATTGCACTGTGAAGATTGTGAGGTCTTCAACATTTTTCAAAGGGACAGAATCCGAAGAATCAAATCATCCTCCTCAGTCATTGCTGTTTATTTCTCCTCCTCTAAACCTCTCGACTCATTAATCATTTTTATTTTAGCCTCAAGTCATTTTCATTTCGCCCCCACTGTCTCCTCTCATTTCTTTTGTTCGTGCCCTAGTTCAGCACGCTTAAGGGCCTCGCGGTTTCCCCGGTGTTAAATTAAAGCCCTCGTCACTCATTCCTCTCTCCGCTGATTACACACTTCCACATTCACACACTCCCAGCTCATTCTTCTCGCCTGAGTGTTTCCCGTGGCCTCGATTTTAACGCCGCGACGTGGAAACGCTCCTGCACAATGCCTAAATCGCTGCCTTCACCATACACACTTACACAGAGGTGATGAATTGATGCTGTGAAGCGACGCTGTCCTGTTGGACGTTATTCATGTACCTGGATGCCAACTTCACAACAGAAATGTGCTTTAAAAAATACATTGCACTGCAGGGTCCAGATGTCTTTATAATTTAATTATTAATATATATTCTTGAAAAATGCCTCACTGCAGGAGAAGACTATGATGTGAAACGAAAAACTTGAAACAAGCAAACTGTAACCATAGCAACACCCCTAGCTAGTAATGAAAGCAGTCGCACCTTACCAGAGCGAATAAACTATTGACTAACGCTATTCATTAATCCATTCATTCATTTTTGAACAACTTAATCCTAATTATGGTCATGGGGAGGTTGGAGCCCATCTCAGCTGACTTGGGGCAAGGGCAGAGTACACCCTGGATTTCTCACCAGGCCATCGTAGGGCAGAAACGCGCTGACGGCTATGTAGCTCCTCTTTACAAAAGTCATCGGTGGTTCTCTTACATCAACCTCCAGCACAGACAGTGAGAGACATAGCTGGCCTTTCATAACCCAGTTAGCGATACTGGGGCAGTGACGACCCAGGTGGTAGTGGGGCTTGAACTCTCGACCGTGGTATCATATAGTGAAAGAAACTCATGTGGTGGAAGTTGTGTTCATTGCTGCTCTGATATCCCGGAGGAAGTAGCTCACTGTTCACACGCGGTTTTCAAACGAAACGCACACCCAGCATACAACAACCATTTAACTAAGCGTGTGTGCGTGCGTGTGCGTGTGTGCGTGTGCGTGCGTGTGTGTGTGCGTGCGTGTGTAGGTTTCCTTCATCCAGAACCTGGTGTTTTGCGTGGAACGAGCGTACCGTGTCCCGGACTTTGGAATGTGGGAGAGAGGAAGTAAATATAATAATGGCAACACAGAGCTACACTCCAGGTGAGTCACACACTTTCCACCATCTTTCTTCACCTCACACCATGTCATCGATCTCTCCTTCTGTCTGTCTGACTACCTCTCAACTGCCCATCTACTTATTTGAATTTGTCTCTTTACCCGTCTCTCTGTCGTGCTGCCTACATGTCCGTCTCTCCTTTTGTGTCTCTGTCTATCAGTCAAGGTGGCACGGTGACATTGTGTTTTGTGCATTCCCTCACAGCAAGAAGGTTCTGGGTTCGATTCCCAGCTCGGGGCATTTCTGTGTGCATGTATTCTCCTCGTGCTTGTGTGGGTTTCCTCCGGGTTCTCCAGTTTCCTCCCACACACCACAAACATGCACAGTAGGCGAATTGGTGGTTCCATATCTCACCAATGAGGTTGAATGATTGTATGAGTGTTGGCCCTGGCGATATCATGGTAAGCTGTCCACGGTATACCTCGAACTCGCCCAGTGTTGGCTGAGATGGGTGCCAACCTCCCCATGACCTTAATTGGGTAAAACGGCTTACAAAATGAAGGAATGTGTGTCAGTCCATCTTTTAATCTGTAGAGCTTAACTTTAAAAATTGACATGATGCAAATACATCTACTGTTTCAATTATAATTTATGTGATTGCACCTGTTTGCTGATTTTAAAGCATTATCATTATTATAATTATTATTATTATTATTATTATTATTATTATTATTATTAAAGGCTGGTACTGAACTCGCATTACTGAGTGTGAAATTGCTCGTAGCTGATTCTCGCTCTCTTTAAAATACATGTATTGATGTAAAAGAATCAATACACAACCAATCCATACCGCCTCACACCTCAATACTTGATACCTGTTTCTCATCTCCACCGCACGCCGTCTCTCCGGGGAGCCAATTAGAGAATCGACACCTTCATCTGGCTTTAAAAATATCGCAATTAACATTTCACGAGATGTTCAATCAGTGTGCAGTTCCATTTACATTGCGCTTCTAATTTAAATATACATGGTTTCAAACATCCTAATTTAACTAACGTTTTGCAGTGAGTTGTATTTGTTTATTTATTTATGTAGTTTATTTTATTTTTAAGAAATATACAAATGTATTAAAAATAATTAGAAATGTATATTTATAAAATTATAAAAATGTTCTGGGCGGCCCAGTGGTGTAGTGTTCGCATGTCCAGCTCCCAGGAAGAAGGTCCTGGGTTTGATTCCCAGTTTGGGCGTTTCTGTGTGAAGTTTGCGTGTTCTCTCCATGCTTGTGTGGGTTTCCTTCGGGTTCTCTGGTTTCCTCCCACAGTCCAAAAACATACACAGTATGTTAATCGGCTGTTCCAAATCTCCCCTAGGAGTGAATGTTTGTGTGAATATCGCCCCTGCGATAGTCTGGTGAGCTGTCCAGGGTGTACTCTGCCCTCACTCGATGTTGGTTGAGATGGGCACCAGCCTCTCCATGACCCTAATTATGATTAAGCAGTTCAGAAAATGAATGAATGAATATTTTCAACTTATAGTTTATGATTTATGTTGGGCGCCACATCCTCCTCAGAGTTGAAGTCCCAGGCTTTGTGATGGCATTTCTCTGTGGAGTTTACATGCTCTGCCTTTGATTTGCTCCAGGTTCTCTGGTTTCCTCCTACAGTACAGAAGCATTTACAGTTCACTGATTGACGGTTCCAAATTATGTCTGCGTGTGTGTGTGTGTATGTGTGTGTATGTGTGTGTATGTGTGTGTATGTGTGTGTATGTGTGTGTATGTGTGTATGTGTATGTGTGTGTGTGTGTGTGTGTGTGTGTGTGTGTGTGTGTGTTGGACCTGAAATGGTCCGTGAGCTGTTCAGTGTGTACCCTGCCCTCACCCAGAGCCGGATGAGAGGAGACTCCCCGCAACCTGAATTATGATTAAGCAGTTCAGTAAGTTAATAAGTGAGTGACTTCTGTAGGTAAAATATTAATGTCTGTTTATTTGTTTTAAAAAATTTTTTGCATAATTCGGTGTATTATTTATAATATAGTTTATATCTTAATTTAAAATTTTAAATTTATTGTACTCTAAAGGATCATTTAAGTACTAAAAACTCTAAATAATATTTTATCTTTAGCAGTAATAGTTATGACAATTAAAATGTAGAATTTTATATAAAACCTTTAGTAAACAGTTATGAAATTAGATATTTTATTATTAATGTTTTATATATATATATATATATGTGTATGTATGTGTGTGTATGTAGGTATATATATATATATATATATATATATATATATATATATATATATATATATATATAAGATTTTCTGAGTAGATCCTTCCGTAGGAGAGTGCTCAATACGTTTTGGTAGAGCAAATAATAAAGATAAAAGGACAGGACAAAGACTTTCTATTGAAACTCCATTTATCACTACAGATCTGTTTTGAGGGGTGGTGAAACCATCCTCTCTCTTCAGGTGATTATAGTATATACATGTGTATATGTGTGTGTGTGTGTACAATAAATTCAGTTTAATTATAAACTTTTAATAAAATTTACTCAAGATTTGCAGAATTTACTTTGCAGATGTGTATTTATTATAAAATTTATATGAATGTAAAATGATGATGATGATGATGATGAGTCATTCATTTTCTAAGACACTTATTCATAATTCGGGTCGTGGCGAATCTGACACCCATCTCGGTTGACTCTGGGAGAGGGCGGGGTACATCCTGGTCAATTTGCTAGACACAAGGCCAACACTCGCACAACCACTCCCACTCAGACCCAGGAGTGATTTGAAAACACCAATTAACCTCCTGTGCATGTTTTTAGACTGTGGGAGGAAACGGGAGTGCTCAAGGAAACCCACGCAATGGCTGCGGTGACCATGCAAATTCCGCACAGAAACACCCCGAGCTACAAATCATACCTCGGACTTTCTTGTAATGAGGAGGATGAGTAAACCACTGAATGACCGTGCTGCCTGATGATGATAAGAATAAGAATAGTTATAAGTTTCATCTGCATGAGTCAAATCCTCAGAATCCGAACGCCCTAGAGTTCAAACAAATCGAAATCTGAACAAAAAATCCGTGATTTTTTTTTTTTTTGTCCCGGAAACTGAACAAAAACCAGAAGTGAAACTCGCAAAATGCGCGAGAAAAACGAGACCGAGAGGGAGTTTAGGTGCGTGACTTCCAGAAGTCTGGAAGCTGTTGATATTATGTATCACCCTGATAAAGCGCGCTGTTCTAGGGAAGTCTGGAAGTTGTTAATACTATGTATCACCTCCATAAAGCTAAAGCTAGCACTAAAGCTAGTGCTAGCAGCACTGTGAACACCTTTAATGATGAGGTCATGAGCCACTTCCTTAAGGTTTTGAAAAGAAGGCAGAAGCAAGCTACAGAAGAAATGTTCTTCAAGAAAAGAAATATCCTGAAGAAGAGTCATCCATGCAAAGTGGTAGCAAGAGAAAGAAAACACCTTTAGCTGATTTACTTGAAGCAGTTATGGAAGGGAATTCACTTCCTTTCTCCCTCTGTTATGGAAGGAGATGCACTTCTTCTCTTCCTCTCCAACATTTGCAACATTTACGTATGTCAACTACTCACCACCACAAAGGTTAAAATTCTTATCTTTATTGTTTTTATGCTTTAACTGCACTGTGATTTTTATTTTAGGTGTTCTGGTCTCTCACAAAAGAGTTGTCTGTTGAAATGCATGTTGGAAATGGGTGTCGCTGTCACACGTGGGTGGAGTGCTAAACACACACACCTGATTCCACTTAATCACGGGCTATGAAGACTAGCAGTGTGCACCCGTTTTCATTACATTCTGTCTCCTGCATTTTTGGAGATGAAAACGGGTGCACTTTATTGTTCACAGGGAAGGCACTAGATCATGGAGAAATCATAGTCACTGTTAGAGATGCGGCGAAACACGGAAATCAGACTAAAGCGGGAACTGGTGGAGCACGGAGCTGAGAGTCAGAGAGATCACGGGGCAGAGGGACAGTCTTCTAGTTGAAGGATGAGCACTCTGCTAGTCTTTATAGCCCGTGATTAAGTGGAATCAGGTGTGTGTGTGTGTTTAGCGTTCCACCTGCGTGTGACTTGAACGTGCACAGAGATAAAGAGAGAGCGGCAAAAACTAGAGTCTCTCACAACACAGACCATAACATAATGTACTGTATACAATAATTGTTTCACTTAATTTGTGGACCTATGGTATGAGTTACGGTACTGTTAACTTCTGTTCAAAAGACAACGGAACAGATTAAGACCATTTACATTATTTGTAATGGGGAAAAGCAGATTTGGATTTCGAACAAATCGGAATCCGAGCAGCCATCTGGAACAGATTATGTTTGAGTACTGAGGCTCCACTGTAATTTATTGCATTTTCAAAACTTGGAATTTGAGTCGAGTGGAACTCCCTTTTTGAACAAAGCGGTTCACAAACAAAATTTCAAAGTCATACTTGTCTTCGTTTGCAGCACAAATGCGGTCATTGTTAAAGATTTCCAAAGATGTGCTGTCTGTTTATTTCACAAACTTTGGTGTAAACCATTTTCTGTAGTTGCACCACAGTTTTAAAATTGCTCAGCAAGCTTGCAAAAGATTTTTTTAAACGTATTTCGTACTGCGTGAATTGAATTAACTAATAAAGGAAGCGGGTATCACATGTACCCTGTACTGGACATGCAGTCTCGTTAAAAAGGAAATTCATCATTTCCAAGCTTTGTATCCTCGGAGATTCATGCAGGAGGTTTTGTATTGTGTTCACATCAGCACAAACGTGTCTAATCTGAGCGTGATGAACGACTGGAGCTGCACGTCACAGCAGTCAGCAGGTGGAAGAAAGAGCGCCGGGAAAAGAATGTTTCGGTTCGGGCAGAGATCCAGAGCGGTGAAGGTGATAAATGATTCTCCGCACTTCTTAAATCATCACAATGGAGACCCGAACAAAGCAAATGGTCGTCATTTTATTGCAGTGTGAGTCATCACTGCGTTTACGCCAATATCGTGCCAGGTTTCCCTGAGTGAAATCCCAGAGCCTTCAGCAGTTTGTCTCCGGCCAAGAAAAAGCAGCATGAGGGGGAATTTTAATTCACAGGGCTTTTCATTCCTATCATGCACTTGGCTCTTCAATTTATAATCATTCATTTACTTAAAATTAGAGACAAATTAATCGCTAAGTTAATAGGACTCCCGTGTTTTTGTCCGTGTCCTGCATGTCGGTTTTACTCAGTGGGGATCTTTCATTCATTTAAGCACTCAGCAGATGATTTTGAAGCCAATCCCCTGATGGTACCAGTTATTGGTTCCAGAGTTTAGAGCTGGATTTGAACTGAGGTTGTTGGCAGAGACTCAGGCACTTATGAGCACTTATGTCATCTTCAGTCTTCGGAATAGCAGGAGCGGCAGGTTAATGCAAGATTGAAGCCAAAGAAAAGTCTACATTACAGACAAATAACTTAAAATAAAAAAACATCTTCAGCAGAAAATGTGACTCTGAAACGAAGTGAACAGTGGAGCTGTGGCTCCAGAAAATAAATCACGGTTGCAGTCACATTAGTGATTTTGTTATTTGCAAAAGAATCATAAACTCAGAAATCCACTGATTTAATGGTAAAGATTTCTACTGCTTTTGATCTTTGAAAAACATTTGAAAACTTGTTCTTTTTAAGGAATTAAAAAAAAAACCTTAAATTCATTCAAATTCAGCTGGAAATAATCCATTAAATTAATTTTACGAACTTTTAGTTTTTAAACGTTGCCAGATGGATATATTTGTAGTTTTTTTTAATGAACCAAAGGATGATGATACAGAGATCCCTTATTATATTGTGAAGAGAAAGTTGAGAGACACCAGACCCAATACTGTGGATGAGCTTAAGGCCGCTATCGAAGCATCCTGGGCCTCCGTAACACCTCAGCAGTGCCACAGGCTGATTGGCTCCATGCCACGCCGCATTGAAGCAGTCATTTCTGCAAAAGGATTCCCGACCAAGTATTGAGTGCATAACTGAACATCATTATTGGAAGGTTGAATTTTTTTTGTATTAAAAGCACTTTTTTTTATTGGTCGGAAGAAAATATGCTAATTTTTTGAGAAGGACTAGTGAATGTGTATGTGAGTGTGTGTATATATGTGTGTGTGTGTGTGTGTGTGTGTGTGTGTATATACATATATATATATAATTTTCTGAGTAGACCCTTCCATAAGAGAGTGCTCAATACTTTTTCGTAGAGCAAATGTAATATATATATATATATATATATATATATATAATATATGTGTGTGTGTGTGTGTGGGTGGCGATTATCATTTAAAATTTCAGAGCTTAACAATGATCTGTTCTGAAAATACAGCATCTGCCTTGGAGCTCTCATTTTATGGAAAAATATGAATCTTCCAGAGAGGACATGTTTTGACGGACGCCGAACTTTCTGTCACTTTTACAGAACCACGCTCCATTGATACTGTTGATGACAATGTTTAGTACCTGTATACCATTACAGCAAATATTATACTTTCTAACTAAAATTTGTAACCTGAGTCAGAGCATCTGTTTAATAGGGGACATTTTTGACACACGAAACATGGGATTTATGATGATTCGCAGAAATCTTTGTAAACATTGCCCAGCCAATGTGGCAAAATAAGTGTCTTGGATACAGCAAGTGAAGTGAAAAACAACGAATACATGTGTCATTGTCCTCTGTGTTTTATATAACATGAAAACATGTCTTACATCACAATCTTTAAATACAGTTAATCAGGAACTCATCCGTTTTCTATAGGTGATATATAGTGCACATAGTGGGTAGAAATACATCAAGTATTATTATTCATTCTATAAAAGTGCTGTATTGCTGTTGATGCATCCTGCTCTCTCCTTTCTATTTATTTATACTTATTTGCTCGTCGATAGAACTTGATAAGATCTCATGCTTGATTGCAGCACTAAATGACCAGGATGGGCCTGCCTGGTCCCTCCATGTTCTGAATCCAGCATCACCTCACAGTTCGTTCTCTCCCTTTTCTTTTTTTTTTTTTTTTTTTTCCTGTACATTGATTTTACACCACTTAGCGCACATGAACACATTCGCTCTGCACTGCTGCATGAAGCCTTTCGCTTGGCCCCATCAGCGCTGAGGTCATTGGACATGAAGCCAAAATGGCAGAAGATATTCACTTTGTTTAACTTGAAAGGAAGGTGACTGCAGTGTGCCTTGTTTGCACCTTTTGAAAGCCTCAAGCCTTGTACAAAATTTTGTTATGTGTGAACATAATGACAATAAAGACTCTTGAATCTTGCAGCTCTGAGCAGTTTTGGATATTGATATCCAGGACAAAAGATGCTGTTTCTCTCAGAACTGGCAGGCACGATGGGTTTTCTCTTAAATAAAAAAGGGTGATGTGTAAAATCAATCCCGTCACTGATTTGGCTTTGGTTTTCTTTGTAGTTCTGTGGGACTCGCAAAAGCGGCGCTCGAGGCCATCAATGGTTTCAACCTGTTTGGAAATCAGGTAGGACTGAACAGTTCCTTATTTTATTGTTTACCTACCTTGATTCATACATTAAGGAGGGTGTGATTATGTAATAAATCCTTGGTATCTAACTTATGGTTTTACAAAGATTTTATTAAGCCCAGATTAAACTTGTTTGAATATTGTGTAATAGAGTATATATATATATATATATATATATATATATATATATATATATATATATATATATTATGTAGTATATTTTATCTATATCTTTTCTTTTCGGCTTCTTCCCGTTCTTGAGAGTCGCCACAGCGAATCATCTGATTCACAAATTTGATTTGGTTCATGGGTTTTTATGTTGGATGCCCTTCCTGTCACAACCCTTTCGCAAGGGACAGAAACACGCTGACGGCTTTGCAGCTACTCTTTACGAAAGTCAGCAATGGTTCTTTTACATGCTTCTCACCATAGACAGTGACAGACATGGCCTGCCTTTGATAACCCAGTTAGCTGCACTGAGGGGGGGACAGCCCTGTGGGGACTCAAACCCCCAACCTTAGGATTAGCGATCCTGCGCCCTATCCACTAGACCACCACTGCCCTGTGTGTGTGTGTGTGTGTGTGTGTGTGTGTGTGTGTGTGTGTGTATAAACTCTTTGGAATGCTTTTGGTCCTTCCCCACTTTCCCCTTTTTCTCACCTAATTTTAGTTATGTCCAATTCCCAGCTTTCAGTAATTACCTTCCCTATCATATAACCACCACTAACTACGGAGGAATACAGTGACCCCTCGCTATTTTGTGCTTCAGTTTCTGCGGCTTCAGAGCATTGCGGGTTTTTCAAAATATTCATAGAAAAGTTTTAAAAATTTTGAAATTAAGGAAAAATAGGGGGAAAAGTTTAGGAAAATGGCACAAAACAAGACCAATTATGCAAAAAAAACCCAAACAAACAAAAAACCCAACGCCCCCCCAACAAAACGACAGATCCTCCCCGACTTACGTCTTTAATTGGTTCCGGACAGCCGAACGTAAGTTGAAAGTGAACGTAAGTTGTTACAGTGACGTATGACATACAACGTATGACGCTCATACTGGACTATACATCCATAAATACCATTACCGTATCTCATAAAACACCCCTAAATCAATTATTATTGACATAACATTGTAAAATAATATCAAATATATCAAATAATATCAACAATAATTTCAAATAAGTCACTTATTTATACCAAGTCACTTTACATAAATCTTAAAACAGCCAATCAACGCTATAAAGCGATATATATAACTGAACTGGGAAGAAGGAGGGGCACATTCAGTCTGTCGTTTGTAAACAATGGACGCAGCGTCATTACATCAGGCTACTACGTAGGTACGTCTAAACTCAAAATTTCACCTTTTTTTTTTTTTGGAACCCCCCCATAAAATCAAACAAAACGTAAAACAGATGAACGTAAGTCGGGGAGCGTCTGTACTTATGTGAGGTGCGTATCTGTGTGTGCGCATGCACATCTGTATTTATAGTTTGTTATAAGCATTTATATCATTGAATATGTATTTATTGATTTTATATACATACGTCAGTCACGGGGGTTGATCCTACTTTGTGGAAATCGGCGGGGGGAGGGGGGGTCTCGGTCCCCATTAACTGCAAAAAGTGAGGGATCCCTGTATAACCACGCACACGCCCCTTCTGTGCCATGTGATGTTACCAACTGCCTCTTTACAAACTGGTGCACATGCATATTCGGAGACGGTCTCACACACTTGGAGGAAAAGCACTATCCGCCCCCTCAAGCTCACAGACGCCCATGATTGGCTGGTGAGTGCTGCAAGTGACATGGGAGCGGGTATATGATGCCCCTCCCTCCTCCCCATGAGAGCTCGGTCAGTTGACTCCCATAGACTCCTGGTTATGGATGGCAGTGACTATCAAATTTGAACTTGCAATCTCCAGGTCGATAGTCATGCACCTTGTGGACGAATCAGGAGGATAAGTCTTCAGTCTTGAATCCAGCTCACAGTTGCCATGGCGTTGTGTTATCATCTGCTCCGCTCATAGCTCAGCAACATCATTGTGGCTATAAAATTAAGTAACCTGAATGTACTGAATGAGCAGGTTATCACATTTGGTCTTAGTGTTCAAATAATGATGGGTGGTATGGGTTAAATATTGTTATTGTAGAAATAATGAGAAATGAGTGTTACTGGACTTCTTTGATGACTTGACCTTTGTGACCTTGAAAAATAGGCCAAGATGACCCAGTTTTCATAGGCTGGGAGGGGGTGCTAGAAGGGCTATTTATCATAAGTAGTGCCAGTTCTATATGTACTTATTTTATATTTGAGTGTTAACAAGAAGTGTCCGTGGTAGATATGTTTTTTTTTTTTTTTTTTTTTTTTTAAGTAATCGAAAGAAATGGCTTAAAATATTCAACCTGGCTGTGCTGCCCACAAGTGACTCCAGGATCTCATTGAACTGAACAATTCAGCTTGTATGACTGTTTTGTTGTCGATCTTGTGGAGAGCCTGAGTTGTTGCTCGGGTTGTTCCAGTCGAGCCTCAGCCACATTAATGAGGTAATAAAATGTACTTTTTCTTCCCTGATGGCTCGGGTATAAAACGGGGACTCGAATAATGAGAGTGGTTCAGGGAGCTCGAGAAATAATTTACATATATGTATTGAACCCCCCAGCCAGAGTCCTGGCCTGAACCCTATTGAAAGTGGGGATGTACTGGAGAAGACTTTATGGAGGGGTTCAGTTTTATCTTCATTAATTAAAGACGTCAGTGAGAAATGAACCCGACACTGGATGGAAATAAACATGATGTTGTTTAAGTTTATTGAAATGCCTGCATGATCACGTGCTATAAGCGACGGTAAAGGTGGAACATCTTCATCTGTACAACTTTTTTTTCCCACTCAGCCTGTTTAAAGTGCGTGTGTTTGTGTCTGTATGAACATTTAATTCAAAGGTGACAAAAAAAACCCCGAGCTGTAACCATAGCAACAGCAGCTGCACATTTTTGTTTGTGAAAGATTGACATGATGTCTTTTTATTATTATTTGCTGAACAGCTTTGAAATAAGTTTTGTTTCTCCTTTCACTTTAGCTGTAAACCGTGTCTTTACCGGTCTCTCTTTATTTTCTCTCAAGGTTAATGTGACAAAAAAATAACATTGTTTTGAACAAACATAAAACTTCTCTTTCTGGACTATGACATCAAATAAAAATCCCTGACCGACTTCTTCCACCAGTGTTACACAAACACATAAATACATTTCGCCTTACAGCACCCACCAGACGGGTCCTGGTGACACAGCCATTGCTATAGAAACGATAACTTGTCATGAGCATGTTTGTTATAAGGAAATAAACCATGTAGGATTTTTAATTATGATGCAGTTAGTAGATGTGAGGTTAAGTGATGTAGCATCACGAAAGTGTCCTCACATTGCAGCTGCGCCCCATGATGCGTTTTTTTTCTTTCTAACTTTAAATACAGTGGTACCTTGACTTACAAGTGTCTTTTTATTATGAATTTTCCTTGATACGAGCTTCGATCCACTGAAAATCTGCCCCATCCAACCAGCAAAATTTTGATTTCCAAGCTCTGCTGGGGAAAGGGCTTTTCCAGGCCGATTCATCATGAATTCTTCTGCGTATATTCCTTTGCGCTCCGAGAACGCCTTGTGCAGTGATTTTCAATTATTTTCTGTGATGCCCCTATAGGATGGAGGGGAAAAAAAAACAAAAAACATTTCACACCATGTGCACGACTATGGAGTTTACTGCACTTCATGTTGTTTGCTTGGTACTTTTTCCCTACGCCATAGGGAACACAGTGAGCGTGCCACTGCTACCTACTGTAGAGGATGCACAATTACACTTAATTCTCGTACAGTATGGTGAAAAAGCATGTTCCCCAGGGTCAAAAGCACCCCCCCCCCTCGGCATCACACCGCGCCCCACTATTTGAGCACTGGCCTTGTGGGAGCTCACCACAAGACTTTCCTCGCTGACATTTGTAGTGTACACATTCACAAAATTCTCCTCCTCTATTCCGCACCATCTCATGCCTGTCCACGTGACATCTTCACACCCATGGCATCTTTGCCACAGTTAATGATCGAAACAGTTAGTTAACTTATTGTTTATTCTTGTTTTATTATTATTATTATTATTATTGTTATTAATAAATATTGGTTTTCCGTGTTTATCTTTAACATATTAGGTCAAATATGTTTGCGTCAGGTTATGAGTTTGGGAGGGGACTGGAACGGATTAATTGGTTTTCTATTGTTTCATATGGGAATTTTTGTTTTATCTAACAAACATTTTGACTCCCGAGCTTGCCCTCGGAATGGATTAAATTCGTAAGTCAAGGTACCACTGTATCTAAACACTTTCTGTGAGGGTTATGTTTGTAAATGTTCTGTAGTGGTGATGTAGTGTACTGCAGCTGTGGGATTGATTACAGGTGTACGGGTCTGTTTTTAGAAGCGCATTTTCTCACCTGGTTTTTATCCTTTTAGTTGAATAAACTGTTTCTCTGTAAGTTACACTGATGCCAGGCTGGACAGTATCAGTGTAACGCATGGTCTCTGTCACCTGGGCATCCGATGAATGGTACCATCTTTACCTCTGATTTACTTAGTGTTTTGTTCTTTGAAGTTATTGGCAGGATTAATCCGCTTCTTGTTTATGAAAATAAAACTATCTTCCCCGAACTGCATTTGTTGTGCTGTGATGCATCAGAAAACGTTGTACGAGTCTTCTATTACTTTACTTAAACAAACTTTAGCAGTTCTGGATGTGAATATAAATAAACCTTCAGCAAGATTGTTAAACTGAGCAAACTGACTAAAAGTCGCACTTTTTTCATACTTTGCCTGAAGGTGCGACTTGTACTCCAGAGCGACTTATGTGAAATTATTACACATAATTTTGTTTGTCATAATTTCACATGTTTATTTTTACACTCACGACCACAAGAGGGCACTCTAGGTTTGGGTAAGAGTACCTGCTCATCCTGTACCACTGAAGAAATGTCCCCAAAAAGAAAATCCTATTCTGCGGATGACAAAGCTGCAAGTAGTGAAATATGCAGCAGAAAATGATAATCTAGCAGCAGAAGGAAAGCTTGGAGAAAACGAGAAACTTGTGAGAGACTGGAGAAAAGCAGAGAGTATTATTACTGCAATTAAGAAAACCAAAAAAAAAAAAAGCTAATCGCATGCTAAAAGCTAGATGGCCACAACCAGAAGAATGAGCTCGCACATGGGTGCTTGAGCAACGTGCCCCAGGGAGGGGCTTGTCAACAGTCCACTTGCATCTCCACATCCAGGTCGTTGTCAAGGAGATGAATATAAATAACTTTGCGTCAGGATTTTCTTGGTGTTACTGCTTCATGCAACGCAACCGTCTCTCTATCACCGAGGATCACAACGTCACAAAAACTGCCAGCAGATTTCCAAGCCAAGGTAGACAGTTTCCATGAGCTTGCGACTTATAGTCCAGTGTGACTTTTATATATGTTTTTTCCTTTATTTTGCATTTTTTGGCCAATGTGACTTGTACTCCGGAGTGATGTACAGTCTGCAAAATAGGATAATTAAGCTCGGTGGCACGGTGGTGCAATGGTTAGTATGGCCGCCTCACAGCAACAATGCGTGGGTTAACCCTCCTGGTATTTGGGTTTCCTCCCACAGTTCCAAAACAGTCGGCTGATTGGTTGTTCGGAAATCGCCCCTAGGTGTGAGAGTGAGTGTGAATTTTTGTATGAGTGTTTTCCCTGAGGTGGCCTAGTGAGCTGTTTTTGGGGTACCCTGCCTTTGCCCAGTGTTGGCTGAGATAGGCGGCAGTGTCTTCTATATCTGTCTGATTGTCTGTCTTCTTTTCTGTCTGCTTTTCTTCCTCTCATTTAACTGCCTGTCTGTCAACTTCTCTCTCTCTCTCTCTCTATCTATCTATCTATCTATCTATCTATCTATCTATCTATCGATCTGTCTGTCTAGCTACCTGTCTGTCTTCTTATCTGTCTATTTCTTTGCCTGTCTGTCTGATTGCCTGTCTGTGTTCCCTGCTTGTCTCTTCAGTCTTCCTGTCTGTCTGTTTCAATCTCTGTCTTAAATGCCTGTCTCAGCTGTCTGTCTTTCTCTGATGGATCTGTCTCTTTATCTCTTTACTCGTCCTGTCTGTCAGAATCTCTGTGTATGTGTCTGATTGCTTCAGTCTATTTATCTGATCTGCCCTGTCTGTCTCTCTGCCTTCCTTCCTGCGTCTCTGAGGATTTTTCTGTCAGTCTGTTTGCCAGCTGGTTTTGCTGTCGACCTGTCCATTCACTGTTCACCAGTGAATCCGCTGATCTGCCTTTATTTATTGATTTATTTATATATTTATTTATATCTAGCTCTCGGTCCATCTCTCTGAAAGCTGATTTTCCTGTTTTTCACCTGTTCACCAATTAATCTTATTTTTCTGTCCATCTGTCTGGTTATCAAATGGACAGACGATTTTCTACGTAGATGTCTGATCAGATTTTACCATCATGCTTCTGTCTGAAATTGTGTGTGTGTGTGTGTGTGTGTGTGTGTGTGTGTGTGTGAGAGAGAGAGAGAGAAATTCCACCTCTTCACTCTCCTCTCACTGCTCTCGTTTTTAGAAGGTGGTGCTGTAAATCAGGACGTTATGAAACCTCCTTGTCCAGCAGGAGAGCCGCTTCACTTCTTTGTTGGCTTTCTGATGGGTGAAGTGCTGCCCTAAATGGCACCTGCTGAGTGTGTGTGTTGGGGGGTGGGGAGTGGGGGGACAGACAGGACACAGTGGAATAAATGGCCATGATGCTGCAGTGATTGCAGATCCCTTGATTTGAGTCACACACTCACTGATGGAGTAAAACACTGCGGCGCTCAAACACTGCGTCTTTTAAACACACACCTGCATTAGAGCTTCGTGTGTGTGTGTGTGTGTGTGTGTGTGTGTGTGTGTGTGTGGAGGCATTAGGTGACATTAAAATGCTTCTGTTATGTGCTTTTAGTTATGCAAGCAGGAAGGGCTTTGTGTGTGTGTGTGTGTGTGTGTGTGTGTGTGTGTGCACATGTGCGCGCACTCACTACATCTTTTATAAACTGATCAAGATGTAACACTGTTCAAGATTTCCATTAAAATCCAATGCACTGTTGTCCTTTCTCCAAGGCTGTGTGTGTGTGTGTGTGTGTGTGTGTGTGTGTGTGTGTGTGTGTGTGTGTGTGTGTGTGTGTGTGTGTGTGTGTGTGTGTGTGTGTGTGTGTGTGTGCGAGACGTTCTGTGAAGAACAAATTTGTCTGAGTCACGACTGATGTTCCATTTCATCCACACGCACTGCACTACCTTTTCAGGAAGTCTATTGGACATGCCGCCAGCAGCTCCAGTTTGCTGGATATATCCTGATATGATATCACACACACACACACACACACACACACACACACACACACTAAGCTCTCAGACTAAGTTCCATTTCTGTAAAATACATCATGTGATCATTGTGAGTTTTGGGTCATTGTCTGGGAGACGTGTTGCTTTGAGTGTGCATTGTGATTACATTGGATGAAACCTGCAATGAAAGAAATAGCTGTTAAAGTGGATCATAAGCTTTTATAGAAATCCAAACTTTACATTTGTTACTCTGCTGAAATGGTGAGTTATACGCTTCATCCTGCCGGTTATTGTTCGTCAGGACAAAATCCTGACAGCGGCATCAGCAACATCAGACTCGGTGGACATCTCCGAAACTGAAGAACCTGACAGTAATCACAATCGTGTGTGTGTGTGTGTGTGTGTGTGTGTGTGTGTGTGTGTAGGGATGCTCCTGGTCAGTGATATTTGTGGATTTGGATGCTCACAACCGCAACAGACAGACGCTGTGTTCCCTCCTACCCCGAGAGTCTCGTTCTCATGTAAGTCACAATCCATTGTACTGTTCACAAAAGTGCAGCTGCCTTTGTGTTGTGGAACCACATCAGACCCATAACAGTGAATTATACACAATTTACTATTTGATCTTTCACCACACATTTGCTCTTGTATCCACGCCGTCATTATTACATCTGCTCTCTCACATCCATACAATCGCCGTCGCATGGACACTGTCACCGTCACTTTCGTGCTGTCGAATTCACACACTCGTTCTTGCATCAGTCACTTTCACGCTAACACACGTATTCCTGGTGTTCTCTATAAAGGTATAAACATCTGCAAGTGTTGGAGAAGTAAAAATAGTAAATAATCTGAGCTGAGCTGAAGTGTCCTGCTGTCCGCCTGGTTGATTGTCCTTCCTGATGTCTAGAACACAGATGCCGCACTCTTGCCCTGTATCAGCTACCCTGCGTTCGCAGTGGACGACGACGCCCTTTACACCCAGACGCTGGACAAAGTCGTCCGCAAGCTAAAAGGCAAATATGGCTTCAAGCGATTCCTGAGGGACGGATACAGGACGGCGAACGAGGATCAAAACCGCAGATACTACAGACCTGCTGAGATGAAGGTTCGAATGTTTATTACAATTTTCTGGAGATGAATAGAGAAGAAAGCTGATGGATATCTGGGTGGAGCCTGTAATAGACAGAGAAACAATTAGATATGTACAAACTTGCACATACATACTCTGTGTATATACACCTTTTTAAAGCAGTAATATATAGATAGAGGTACTGCCTAAAGGCGGAGCTCTCGATAGAGCTCTTTATTGACGGGCCTCGGAGGCTGGTGTTATAAGAGAGGTGCGGCTCCTTTAAGGCGTAAATCAAAAAAATAAATAAATCTCCCCTGAATATTCTGAATTCGTTCTGAAATGAAAGCAGGAAAGGTTAACACTCGGTTTTTCTTTCACGCTTCCGGTTCCTCATTCATTTGTATCACCTGTATGATTAGTTTATTTATACGTTTAACAAGTTAATATTCCATACTGCAGCAAAGATGGTGTCAGGGTGGGGTTGATAACGAGCAAAAAAGGACCGATGACGTTAAACGAAGAATCAATCTAAACACTTTCATCTCTCAAATGTCCGTGTTCCCAGCATGCATCTCTGTGACCCGAGATCTAAAATAAAAAGCCTTGAGAATGTGATAACAGTCAATGACGTCTCTGCACTGCATAAACTTTGAGTGCGTGAATTCAGCTCAGTTCTTTGGGACGTCTAAAGGAACTTGGTGTATTTTGCACTCACCATGTAAGGGAAACGCCGTGGGGGAATTTATTGGTGCACCAATCAACATCAAGTCTACCAGAGGATTGGCACGGACGGACATGGGAAGCATGTCGGCATTCTGGTGTTTAGAATGGCAAGCAGTACAACAGCCAGGACAGATCTGGTCTCATTGTGTAGCTCCAGATGAATAATAGTGTGCGTGTGTGTGTGTGTGTGTGTGTGTGTGTGTGTGTGTGTGTGTGTGCTCGCTTGTGTCTGTGTGTCAGAATGGAAGAGGCTGAAACTGTTTACTACCAGAATAAATCAGCTCATTAGTGGCAGCAGTTGACCTCCCGGAATTAACGAGCTTGTGTTTAACGAGGAATTGTAAAGAGTGTAAGCGTAAAGTGCTAGAACACACACACACACACACACACACACACACACACACACACACACACACACACATTTACATATCTCAGGGCATGAAGTAACAGACACAGAGCTTAAGTATGTTGTTTAGAATAGAATTTAAACATAATTTAACATTTATTTTCTGAGTGCATGCAACATTGCTGTCAGTCATATTCAGAGTGTAACCACCCACCTCTTTATGAACTGCTGTGCATGTGAACACACTCGGAGGGGAAGCACGGACCTCTTCTTTTGTACCCATGGACTGACTGGTGATCGCTGTGATGGGGGGGCGGGGGTGTGTATATTGTCCCTCCCTCCCTTGAGAGTTTGGCCATTCATCTATCACGGGTTCCCGGTTGTGGATGGCTGCGGCATTGACCCAATTTCAAACTACCCATCTCCAGACTGAGAGTCATGCACCTCGTGGATGCCGCACTTGGGAGCCTAACTTGCTCAGATTTTTTTAGGCATCTTTGGCGAACTTGTGTTTTTGTCGAATTGTCTGCAAATACTCACCACAGTCTCCAGCTGCGATCTTTTTGTGGTCTCCCAATGACCTTCACTTGTTCACCTCTCTGAGTACTG
>CM045748.1:31422859-31512859 GCA_024760905.1 Plotosus lineatus
CAGGACAACGTGACACCAATTTAAAAATGAATCACTTTGTACAAGTTGCTTTTCTATCGCGCCTCCAGTGTGATCTTCCCCCTCATCAATTTAACCAATTATAAGTTGAGAAATCATCAGAAAAGTTTAAACTTATTTGTGATTCACTGGTTGCTGTTCTTGTTTGTCCTTCTGGGGTTTGTTTCTTGACCGAATGTGAATCGGTTGAAAGTGAAATATGCTGAGAACAGAAACAGAAAACCTTTTAGCTCGCATCGCTTTTCCAGCCGTGAAGTAATTATTTTGTTATTTTGTCATCAGACGGAGCAGATCGCTTCTAGCCCTCCTGATTTCGCTCCTGAAGCAGCTTAAGCGAGACTCACTGTCGACGCGAGACCAGTCCAATTAACCTCCTTTATTTCATTACGCCGTAATCTCACTCACTCATCTCTCACTGCCAGATCGAGATCAGTAGCCGAGATAGAGGAGAGAAATCTGAGGAGTCTGATGGGGTTTCACTCTTCTTTATCCCGAAAACATCTCTCTGTCAAGTCATCATCAGTCCTGCGTGAATGGAAGAGTTTAGACAAGGTTTTTAATCTCCTCGGTGGTTAATATTTCATGTTGGAAACAAGCACAGTGATGCTGTTTAATCTGCTTACCACACAACGCTCACAGCTCTTCGTCTTAATTACACCGTGGAAATGTGCTGCTAAATACGGCCACCTGAACCACAGATGACGACTCAGCCGCTCACACACACACACACACACACACACACACACACACACACACGTGTGTGTCTGTGTGTGTGTCTGTGTGTGTGTGTGTGTGTGTGTGTGTGTGTATATATATACCAAATATACCAAATGCGTAATTCAAACAATATGCAAGTTGCTCTCATTGGCTGTCTCCCAACATCCAGCCCTGATGACCTCCCATTGGCCAGGAGGGATGACACTGTTGTTCCAACTTTGTTCAAGTTTGTGTGAACCGTGTTCATGTTTATGTGTCATTCCAACTGTATTTTATGGCTCAGGCTTTTAACCTTGCATAAACATTTGTAAGATTATAACTCTGCTAAGAAGACATGGTCAACACACAAGCGCATGCGCACACACACACACACACTCACGCATGTGTGATTCCTGGTGAAAGTGATTCCCGGTGCCATGGTCATCATAAGATTATAATTCTGCTAAGAAGACATGGTCAACACACACACACACGTGTGATTCCCGGGGAAAGTTCCCGGTGCTATGGTCATTTTAAGATTATAACTCTGCTAAGAAAACATGGTCAACATGAAGTAAGTTCCTTTAAAGGAAATGCTTTTATCATTCTTAAAGGGTACTTGCTTACAAAAGCTCCAGGTTCCAAAAAAGGCGCTGGAAAGGATTAATTTTGTAAGAAGTGCGTCGACTGTATATGTGTGTATATATCAGTGGTTCTCAAATAGTGGGGCGCGCCCCCCTGGGTGGGGGCTGCGAAGTCAGGAGGGGTGCGTGTGACCCCAGGGAACATGCTTTTTTTTTTTTTTTCTTTTTTTTGCCATGTTAGGAAAAAGTGTAATTCTACATCCACTACAGCAGGTGGCAGTGGCTTCCTCACTGTCAGCATGTGCCCAGAGGTAAAATAAGAAGTGAAGTTAATAAACCCAGCATGGAAATTTTTTAACAGGGACAGAAAGAGAGGCAGAGAGAGACGGAGACGGTGAGAGAGCTGAAAATCTCCAGACAGTTAAGTGGAGGGGGTGTGATGAAGCGGATGTAGCTGCGGGGAGAAATGAGGAAAGACCGCTGTGTTTACTGTGTCTGAAAACATTGGCAGCGGACGACATGAACCCAAATAAATTCAGGCGTCATTATACATCACAACCCGATCACGTGATGAGCCGCGTGAGTTTTTTTCAGTGAAAATTTGCCAAGTATTGCCAACAACCATCCTGCTTTGTAAATGATATTCCAGCAAACCGAGCTCTGTTAGCATCAGATAAGGTGCAGTACCAAACTGCTCAGTGTACAAAACCCCACAGCAGAGGAACTGATCCGCCCTGCAGCACACACAGTCTCTGTCATGCTGGATGACATCACTGCTGTGAAAATAAGTCCAGGTCCCAGTTCAGCATTGAGCAGGAGCTGAGAGTTCAGTATCGGGCTTTAAACCCTGCCTCGAAAAGCTGTGCACTGAGAAATGGGCTCATTATAGCCATTAATCTGGACTTAATCATTTTGACAATAATAATAATAATAATAATAATAATAATAATAATAATAATACAAATTGTCATATTCTTTTTTTGTTTTGTAGGTTAAAGTGTTTTATATATTGTGTGTGAGTTAATGTTGCTGATCAATTTGAATTTATTATTATTTATTAATTTTATTTAATTTTATTTTTCAGTAAAAAATGGTTCAAATTGTTGGTCAAAAATGTTGATAGTTTAAATGAGGATACTTTTTTCTTTCAGGCAAATTGATGCACTTTAAATCTTTTTGTTTAAAGACTAAACAATTGTTAATAAATTTATTCTTTGTTGGAAGTTGATCTATATTTCTTAATTTTTGTGTATTCCATAATCATAATAAGTATTTATTATGTTAATAAGGATACAGTGTATGCAGAGGATTACTTATAACAATTTTTAGAGAAATAACACTATTTATATTGGGGTCGAAATGTTTTACTCTTCCTGGGGGGGGTGGGGGGGGCATTGGTGTGTGTGTGTGTGTATATATATATATATATCTCTCCCAACCACCACCCCTGGCCATCACAGCTCCATCCTAGCCAATGGGAGGCGGGTGGGGCGTTGGGAGATAGCCAATGTGAGAGCAACTCGCGCATTGTTTGAATTTTTAAGATGGCGCGTTTCGTAACGTGAATTATATATATCTACACATGCACACACAGGTACATATATATAAAATGTGTGTGTTCTGTGTGCGCTTTCTCCTTTCATTTCTCCTTGCTCTCCTCTCATTCTTGTCCTATATTTCTCTCTCTCTGTTTTGTATCAAAATGCAATAGTTTTAATATGATAGCACTTTAACAAATTATTTTTAAAGACATCTGCTATAATCATTTATATTTTACAGTCATTATATATTTATTCTACCATTCAAGTCCCAGTGTATAAATTGTTGCTATAGAAACAAGAAAGTATTAGGAATGCATATCGATCACTTTATTTACTCTGTCTGTCTGTCTGTGTTCACGTGTGTGTGTGTGTGTGTGTGTGTGTGTGTGTTGTAACTCTACTCCTCCTGCAGCTCTTTGATGGGATCGAGTGTGAGTTTCCCATATTCTTCATCTACATGATGATTGACGGTATGACTGATGCTAATTCATTTAAATTTATTTTAATTCATTCGTGAATTTTAATCTCAACTTAAATGTACAGAAGCTCCTCTTTGTTCTTCGTTTTATTCAATTTAAAAGCAGTCAAACACACAGTCTTCTGTTTTAAATTTATTACATTTTTTATAATTGTATTTTCAATTATCAATGATACCAAACATTTTTTTTTACTGTTTTTGATCAATGCTGCTTAAGTATTGATGGAAATATATTTTCACAATTACATATTTTTTTATTATTTGTCATTTTATATTTATGGTTTGAATAATTCTGGAAAAACTATTGAGGGTATTGAAACGTTATGTTTTTGTTTTTTTATTTGTTTGTTTGTTTGGTACAGGTGTGTTCAGAGGAAACATGGCTCAGGTGAAAGAATATGAAGACCTCCTGCAGGCCGTCATTTTTCAGTCTTATGAAGGTAAAACTCTCTCGCCTTCAGAATAAATAATAAAACACACAATTGCACATGGTCTTAATCAGGTCAGAGGTCATAAGGATGAAAAATGAAAGGTAGACAGAAATAAGGTCAACAGATCTGATGTGTAGGTGGACTGAGAGATAGGAAGACCAATGCTGAGGTAAATAAAGACAGACGGTTATATGTGCAGACAGACAGGTTGTCTGACAAACTGAAGGAGAGGTAGACTGATCAGCCAGGCAGAAAAGACAGCTGGTTGGATAGGCAGACAGGTAAACACTGGGATACAGACAGACGAGCAAGGCTGTGAGGGAGTTAAACAGACAGACAGGTAGGTCAGACGCATGTGTCAAGCCAAATGAACAATTAGGCAAGCAGACATGTAGACAGAAGAGATGGGTGACCAGATAGACAAATACAAGATAGGTGTGACCGATCAATGGACAGACATGTAGATGGACTATTGGACGGACAGACAGATACTGTGTCAGTTGATTGGTGGACTGACATACAAGCAGACAGATGGAGTAACATACAGAACCAGTCTGGTATAGAGAGTTAGACAAAACTACAGTAAGAGAAATTGGCTTGGCTTTGAGTGTGTTTAGTTCCAGATTATTGTTGTCACACCATTACCCGCAGAAGCTGGACCTCCTTCCTGTAGGTCGACTCCTAATCTGTAATTAAACCTATGGCGGTGGTGTCGTTGGCAAATTTGACGATGTTGCTGGTGTGATTGGAGGGAAAAGTCGTGTGTGAAGAACAGAATGGGGCTGAGAACACACCCCTGTGGTGTTCCAGTGTTCAGGATAAGACTTGGGGAAATGTATTCTCCGATCCTAATGTTCTGAGGTCTTTTGCTGAGAAAGTCCAGTATCTACATGCACAGTGAGCTCCATATGCCCAGATTGCCCAAATTCAGAACCAGTATGTCATTGGACTGTATCAGGGGAGCTAAAGTCTACAAACAGCATCCTCACATTGGAGTTAATGCTGTGAAAGTGTGTGAGGGCTGTGTGTAGGGCCGTATTGATGTCATCCTCTGTTGACCTGTTTGCTCTGCATGCAACAGAGGGTGCCATCAGTGCAGCCCTCCACACAGGCCTCACCACACCAGAAATTTTGTGTGTGGGTGTGGTCTTCAGGTCATGCTGTCATTCCAAAGTACTACCACGTGCCGGCGGACTTTGTGGAGGCGGAGCAGAAGAAACATGGCAGCCAGAAACGTTTCCCGAGTAACTCGGGTCATGATGGGATGCTGTTCCTGTGGGGTCAGGCCCTGTATAACATCGCCAAACTGCTGGGTCAGTGTGTGTGCGTGGGTGTGTGTGTGTGTGTGTGTGTGTGTGTGTGTGTGTGTGTGTGTGTGTGTGTGTGTGTCACTGTGTGCTTCTGTGTCTGTATGTCCGTTTGTGTTTCTGTGTGTAAACTCTGTAGGGGTCACTGTCAGTTCTCACACACACACACACACACACACACACACACACACACACATACACACAGTGCTGGGTTATTCATGCAGCGATTAGCATGCTGTTTGCACTTCCTCCCACAGAGAGATCATTTCAAAGAGTTCTGCAGCTGCGGAGGCGGCGGTTTGTCGAGATGTTTTATTCCTTAAAGATATTTTATTTTGTGAACAGAGCAAGTGCCCAGAGTTACAGATTTACACTTCGTACACAATTTATCTGTAGCTCAAGGCGTCCTTTTACCATAACCCCATTACCTCCACTGTGTGTGTGTGTGTGTGTGTGTGTGTGTGTGTGTGTGTGTGTGTGTGCATGTGTGCAGAATTAATCTGTTCTAATAATCTTTATTTATTCACCATATAAGGGCACAAAGCACAGAAAATACATATCAGCAACTCGGAATAATAATCAACTTCTGTCCTTATGCTACCTTATAAAATAAATCAAATACAACAGAAGGAAACAAGATTTAAAATGGATAAAACAGTGTGTGTGTGTGTGTGTGTGTGTGTGTGTGTGTGTGTGTTATAATAAAAATATAAACATCATATCAAAATACTTCTTAATCCCAGAGTTAAAAAAGAATAAACAAAAAAAACCCAAAGAGTAAACAAAACATAAAATAGATAAGAAAACAATTGTAAGATGAAAAATAAGAATAGTACACCGTGTAAACAAAAATGAATAATGTGCAATAGCAAAAAAAATTGAAGGTTTTTTAATTGTACACAAAAAGTAAACCCAAAGACAAATCCTAAACAAAATTTAAACAAAACTATATAAAAGTAAATCACAAAAAGACAGCATAATAAAAGCAGTGCAGTGGAAACAAACAAACAAAAAACAACAACAAAAAGTAAATTACAATTAGAAACAAAGATACACAAAATGTGAACAAAAAAGTACAGAAAAGTAAAAGTAGAAGAAAATCTAAAAAGGAAACTTTAAACAAAATGTCAATAATTTTATAATAAAACAAGATTGTTAGAATGCAAATAAAATAGGAGTTAGAGGAAGGTCCTTACAAAGTTAGTAAAACCTGTTTGTTTTCTTAGTGGATGGTCTGATCAGCCCAAAAGACATCGACCCAGTCCACCGCTACGTACCGCGTCAGGACCAGAGGAACGTCAGCATGAGATACTCCAACCAGGTCAACACACACACACATGCACAAATCTACACAAGATCATGCTACCTTGACTTATAAAATTAATCCGTTCCGAGGGCGAGCTCGTAAATCAAAATGTTCATTAGATAAAACAAAAATTCCCATATGAAATAATAGAAACCCAATTAATTCGTTCCAAGCCCCTCCCAAACTCCTATAACCTGCACCAAACACGTATATTTGACCTAATATATTAAAGATAAACATGTACAAACTATAAATAGTTCATAATAATACAAGTACATTAATATTAATAATAATTAATAATAAAACAAGAATAAACAATAAGTCAACTAACCCTTCCCATCGTCGACTGTAGCAAAGATGTCATGTGGGAACGAAGATGTGGTGCGTAGCAGAAGGAGGAGGAGAATTTTGTGTGTGTGTGTGTGTGTGTGTGTGTGTGCACAATACGAATGTCAGCAAGGAAAGGCTCCCACAAGGCCAGTGTTTCTCAAATAGTGGAGCATGCACCCCTTGGGGGGTGAAGTGTGATGGGGGGGGGGATGACCCTGGGGAACATGCTTTTTTGCCATACTGTACCAGAATTAAGTGTAATTGCGCATCCTCTACAGTAGGTGGCAGTGGCGCCCTCATTGTGATATAGGGAAAAAGCACCGAGCATGAAATGCAGTAAACACTATTTATGGTTGCATGTGGTGCGCTGGGGGTGTTGTCTTTTTTGATTGGGGGCATCACAGAAAATAATTGACAAGCACTGCACAAGGCGTTCTCGGAACGTGGCGGAATACACGCGGACAAATACGAGGCTAATCGGCCCGGAAAAGCCGTTTCCCCAGCAGAGCTCGTAAATCAAACTTTTGCTCATTGAATGGGGCAGAATTTTGGTGGATCGAAGTTTGTATCATGGAAAATTCATTATAAAAGACACTGGAAGTCAAGGTACCACTGTATACTGAATATAAAAATGGTGTGTCTGTGTGGGCGTGTGCAAATACTCTCACTTTGACTTTTTTCCCCAGTGTTTTTTTTTTTATTTATTTTTTTTATTTATCCAATTTCTTACCTGTCTTTAAGTCACACGCCTCAAGGACACACATGCACTCAAACGCAGGGCTCGGTCTGCAGAGGACAGGTTTATTGAAATGTCACTCTTTCTCTGAAGCCGAACAGGAAGAGAATATTACTCTCATCTCCAGACAGATTTCACTCTATCATCACTCAACGCTCGGGTCTTTTATCGTCTCACCCGTTCAAAAACGAGGAACACGACTGGCGTTAATCAAGTCATCAGTCTGGAGTTTAATAAGAAAACACACTCCACCAACATCTGGGTAGAAATAATTAAGAGATAATTAGTGAGTAAAAATTAGTTCACTTTTACCATCACTCAGGGCAATGAAATTCCTCTTCACTGTATGAGAGAGAAACTGAAACCATAAACAACAGGAAATGTTCCCATCACATCTGTTTATAGGAATGGAACATGACTTGGATGTTTGTCGTGCATCCACACCCCAACAAGGAAATCCAACGCGGCTGCCATGCAATAAATAAATGCAATAAAGCATACACACACACACACAAGAGAGGCTCATACAGCACAGCTCAGGCTTGCACAGAATAAATAACACAATCTAACTCAGGCAGAGAAACTTTGGGTAATCTAAACAACGTTCAGCATTAATGACAGCATGGAACATGAACTTGTTAAATGAATAATTCACGCAACAAAAAGACAGGTGATCCAAATGTAGGGGGGGAAATAAGTGAATGAAAGGTGGTGAAAAGACACTCATTATTGTCCTCTCCTCTTTTTACTTCAGACCATAGTCAGGAAACCGAAGGAAATGTATTAATTCATTCATTTATTTATTTATTTTTCTGGCTGAAGTTGATTCAGCTCTTAAAGGAGCCACGGTATTCTTATAACCACAGCCTCAGACATCCATCAGTACAGATATACAGGCGTATAAATCTATATGCTAAGTTGTATTTTTTTAATACATGCGCTGAGAGACGCACGGGGAGAATCGATATCTGAAACATGGAGTCAGTTCTGTAACAGTGTGCGCCTTGGAGGGTGCCAAAACTTATGGTGCTGTTGGGATCATGTGTTTTTGAATAAATGTTTATTATTAATGCTGATGTAACATGTTTCAGTTGTTTAGCGTTAGCTCAGGGAGAATTCACCCCCCCCTCCACACACACACACACACACACACACACACACACACACACACACACTCAGGGTGTCTAAGCCTCTCTTTCACCTCAGTTAAGTGTAAATTGATTCTGGTCGTGCCTCTGCCTCGCCATTGTGTGCCGTACGGATTTCAGGCTAAAGCTAATAGATGTGAGCTCAAGCCATACAACTCATCGTGAATAAAGTTCACTCCACACTCACATTCCACCCCCAAATCCTCACCTGTTTCAATGCGGTTGAACGGGAGTGTGGGCTGGATTACACCATTACGTAACCAAACACTCAGCGCTGAGTTCAAAAAAGTCTATGACTTTCTTTCCTCTGCCACCATGAAGAGACTTTTATCAGAATTATTATTTTATATATATATATATATATAATATAAAACCCTCTATTTCATGTCTGCAGTGTACACCAAATATGTGATAAGACATTCACAAGAAATTCAACTCATTTATCGGAATATTCCAGAGTATCAGCACTGTCCTGATCATTATAAATAACAACAATAATAATTATAATGAGAAAATCCATCAGTAACAGATATCTGATTTTCTCATGTGCTTACTAACTTTTCAAGGTACTTTTTATTTTTATTTTTTTCCTGGTCACATTGAAAGGGGGTGGCTTGAAAGGGTGTAGGGCGTGTCTAACATGATTGACAGGAATCCTGTGGAATCACAAACAAGCACTTCAAATAAACATGTCTCTCAGCTAAGTAATACATCAGCTCTGATATCATCACTCCAACCATCATCATCATCATCATACCTGATCTACTTTTTCACATTACAGTGGTACCTTGACTTACGAGTCTTTTATAACAAATTTTCCATGACACGAGCTTTGATTATCCAAAAATCTGCCCCATCCAACCAGCAACATTTTGATTTACGAGCTCTTATGTACAAATGGCTTTTCTGAGCCAATTAGCCTCGTATATTTATGCGTGTATTCTTGCGCTCCGAGAACGCCTTGTGCAGTGCGTCTCAATTATTTTCTGTGATGCCCCCTATAGGAAGAAAAAAACATTTCACCCCCCCCCAACACCCTCATGCGACTATAAATAATGTTTACTGTATTTCAATATCATTTGCTCGGTGATGGTGAGAGCGCCACTGCCACCTACTGTAGAGGATTTGCAATTACATATAATTCTCGTAGAGTATGGCAAAAAGCATGTTCCCCAGGGTCATATGTGCCCCACCCCTCCCCCCAGCATCACACCATGCCCATTAAGTACTGGTTTTGTGGGAGCCCACCATGAGGCTATCCTCGCTGGCATTCGTAGTATGCACATGCACAAAATTCTCCTCTTCCTTCTCTATTACGCACCACCTCATGTCTGCCCATGTGACATCTTCGTGCCCATGTGACATCTTTGTCACAGTGGATGATTGGAAGGGTTAGTTGACTTATTGTTTATTCTTGTTTTATTATTATTATTATTATTATTATTATTATTATTTAATGTTAATGTACATGTATCATTTATTATTATTTTATTATTATTATTATTATTATTACATATTTACTGTTTATACATGTTTATGTTTACCATGTTAGGTGAAATATAAGTGTTTGTCAGGTTATATGAGTTTGGGAGGGGGTTGAAATGGATTAATTGGTTTTCCATTATTTCTGATGGGAATTTTTGTTTTATCTAACAAACGTTTTGAATTACGAACTTGCCCTCGGAACGGATTAATTTCGTAAGTCAAGGTACCAGTGTATTTCTAAAAGTAAAGAGTTACAATTTTTTTTTTTTGAAAATGTGACTGTACCGTTAAAACCTGGGTCACGTGATAGAAAAGGTGGAGAAACCTTGTATTGGAGCTGCTTTTACTTTTTCAAAACATTAAACAAGGGCAATGCATCATGAGATGCTGTGCATCCAAGACAACTCTGTAATCTCACAGTTTCACAGTATGACTTTGTGTGTTTGTTGCTACACATCCATGCCCTCCCTCCCCGGGGTGCCGTGTCACATCTGAGTGCTTTTAATTTGCACGATGCTCAGATTCATTAGGCCGGCCATGCGGGGACTCCGGCCGAGCTCCATTTTCACAAATCACGTTCTGCTTTGTCAAATTCAGTCGTGAGCTTTTTACACCGCTCTGCAATGCAAATGCATTTTGCTAAGTTGACTGTTTGACTTGATGAAAGAATTTACAATTGCTATTAATTTATTTCTTTTTTTATTGTTACTGTTTTGGGAGGTGACTTTCAACTCTGTGGCAGGACAAGGTGACATGATCCAGATTTTCACCAAGTTTGTTTGCATGTCAGACCGTCTTCAGATTGTTAGCATGGGGTGGAGACCGTCCCCATATAAACACCAGTATAGTCCTGCCATCATGGCATAATCCAGAGTCGATTCAAATTGAACATTTGTGTGTATAAACTACTTGTTTGCATGTCTGACTTTGCTAGAGGCTTTAAAAAGTACTCAATAAAAATCTAAAAAACAGACTTCTATGTTCCGTAACCAGTTAAACCAATAGGATCACTTGGCGTCATCATCCACTTAATCTGGGTCTGGGGTGCAACAGCCTAAGCAGTGAAGTCCAGATGTACTTCTCCCCAGCCAATTACTTCAGCTGTTTCGAAGGGACACTGAGGTATGCCCAGACCAGCCGAGGGACATCGTTCCCCCAGCGTGTTCTGGGCCGGCCCGGGTTCTCTTCCCAGTTGGACATGCCCAAAACACCGCATCAGGGAGGTGGTTGGGAAGCATTCTAAGAAGATCCCCAAACCACTGCAACTGGCTCATCTCAACCCAGAGGAGCTGTGCTTCTGCTCTGAGCTCCTCCTGGATGGCTGAGCTTCTCACCCCATCTCTAGAGGAGAGCCCCGCCACCTGGTAAATGCCCAAAGCTTGTGACCATAGGTGAGGGTTGGAACGTAGATCAACTGGTAAATTGACAGCTTTGCCTTGCGGCTTAGCTCCATCTTCACCACGATGGATCAGTTCAGGCTCTGCTTTATAGCAGAGGCTGCGGCGATCCGCCAGTCAACCTCTTGCTCCATCCTTCACTCACTCGTCAAACAAGACCCCGAGATACCTGAACTCCTCCACTTGGGGTAGGACCTCATTCCAGACCTGAAGGGGGCATTCCATCATTTTTTCTAACTGAGAACCATGGCCTCGGATTCGGAGGTGCTGATTCTCATCCCGACTCATTCGAAGGGTGTTGTATAATATGAAATATGCTGCAGCTATTGGTGGTTGCTGCTCATTTTCTCTACCATGTCTGCTGGTGTGATTCACTTCACCTTGGCGTCGTCTCGCCGTATTTGATGGATCACACCGCCGTCTCCACATCCTACATCAGTCGCTTTGTTCTGTGTACTCTCTGACTCCGACACGCTGTATATTCTCCTTGATACACAAGTGTGTGTCGCGACTTTATGCAGGATGTTCAGTCGAGAGATGTGACTGTGTATGTGTGGGAGGTGAACAGTATTCTCGAAAATCTTCTGCACTGAGCCGCACTGAAGTTCAATTAAACATTTAGTAAAGATCGTACATGCTCAGAGTCATGTTTATAAAACTCGTACCTGACAAAGTGCTTACAGCATGACTGTGCTAGTAATATCTCAAACATGTGATCAAAATGGCTATAAATTATTAATATATCTTATAGCTACTCCAGTACTGTGCACTTTAGCGCTATAAGGACTATGTTCAAATAAATGAATCATGAAAAAGTTCCTTGTTTCTACTCTCGGTACCTTAATTATTCGCACATTGTGCATGTTTGGTTTTGAATTTAGAGTGGTACCTTGACTTACGAGTGTCTTTTATAACAAATTTTCCATGATATGAGCTTTGATCCACCAAAAGTCTGCCCCGTCCAACCATCAAAATTTTTATTTACGAGCTGTGCTGGGGAAACAGCTTTTCCGGGACGATTAGCCTCGTATTCTTCCACGTGTATTCCTCCACACTTCGAGAATGCCTTGTGCAGTGTTTCTCAGTTATTTTCTGTGATGCCCCCTATAGGAAGACCTCCCCCAGCATCCCCCGCACGAATATAGTGTTTACTGCACTTCATATTTTTTGCTCAGTACTTTTTTTTTTTCAACACCATAGCGCGACAATGAGGGCGCCACTGCCACCTACTGTAGAGGATGCGCAATTACAATTAATTCTTCTATAGTATGGCAAAAAAGCATGTTCATCAGGGTCATATGTGCCCCCACCCTGGCATCACATTGCGCGGATTAATTGGTTTTCTCTTATTTACGATGGGAATTTTTGTTTTATCTAACGAACATTTTGGCTTATGAGCTCGCCCTCGGAACAGATTAATTTACCTCAGGCCAATACCCCCGTCACATGTCAATTTGTCGGAGACTCACACGCATCTTTTCCAAGGTTTTTCTTCCCTTCTTTTTCCTAATTTGCTTCAATTACTTTATTTGAATGTATTTTAGCGCAGCCCATATTTATTATACAAGTATGAAACCATCACATCAAATCCAACACGTCATGACCATCATGTTGACTCTCACTCATCTTTTTTCACATATTTTGACTCCTCTTCTTGTGCACCGATGCAGTCAGCCTCGTTATGCTTTAATTTTTTCGATAAAAAAGTCAAAGTACTCTCATGTCTATCAATTTGGATATCACAGCTCCTTTTTATTATTATTATTATTTCTGAGGAGGCTCTTTTAGCAGAATGCTAATGAAGCCCATTTCCTCTGTTTTGTTTTACATCTGCTTGCAATTAATCTGAGACTTCTTATTCTTATTCTTTGGCAAATCTTATTCTTGCGCTCTCACACACTTACGCACTCAGACATAGATCCGTTGAGTAGAATCAGACCAATAAAACTCACTCCTGCTTTTTTCTGTCAGACAAAATGGCGGCCTTTATAAAACCCTCATATTGGGACAAACTGATGCCCGATTCACGACTGGCATCTGGCGTTTTTTCTTTCATTTTCCATTTTTACCCGTTGAATCATCAAAGCCTGAGGCAGAGTAAGGAGCTAAATTAATCTTTCCACAAATAACAGGCTGTGTTAGCATAGTAGCACATTTGCACATTAACATGTCTCTGACTCAAAGAAAGTTTTCTAATGACACACAACAGATGTCAGGAAAAGAAATGAAAATCTGTTGCTAACGTCACGCGTTAGCATGAGTTCGTCTTTTTCAGACAACATGCCATGTGACTGTAAATTTCCAAATATTATAACGCAAACTAGCTAACACTGGCTAATCACGCCATTACGTAACAAATGTTCAAACTGAAGGCAAAGTGATGAGTCATAAAAATTCACACTTTTTTGCTAATGCTAATTAGCTGACGAATACGAGCTAGTTAAAACGTAACTAACAGAACAGAAAAAAATTCAGATTAAATGTATAAAACTGCTGAACTTTGTTGTTTGTGTGATTCTGTTTTGATCAGATTCATATTTTTTATTTTCATCAGGATACATTTTATAATTTGACAAATCTATGAACTGGCACTCTGATGCACTTTTGGGTTTTTTTTTCCCCCCCAGAGTTGAACTATTTTCAGTCAGATTATGAAAGTTGATTAAAAACCCTCCTCACTTTTCCTGACGAGAAACAAAACATCGAATTTTGCTGGTCTCTGGGTCATGTTAGCTACCTTATTAGCGTTAGCATTTAAACTTCCATATATGCCTGTTAAGCATTTAAACTCCTGCCAGGATTCCTGCCAGATCTTCATATCATAGCTTTTAATCTTAAAGTTAAAGCTTTCTCAGAATTCTTGCCCAGTTAGTTAACAGTACAAAAACTCTTCACTCCATTCGGTTAGCTAATTTATGCTAGTAGGCTATTATCGGTGAATAATAAACGATGGAAGATTTCTATCCACCTGATTAGCATTGTGCTAGCTGAATGGCTAAATCAGTGCACGTGGTGGTTCGTACGGACATTTTATGCGTTTAATTTGGAAGCAGATTTCTCCATTCAGAGGCATTTTTCAGACTTTCAGAGACAGACGTCCAATCAGCAGCTCATTATTGTACTGAAATGAAACTCGTCTGTGAGCCATAATGAGCTGAAATGATGGGTTCTTCATCATCTCTTTCACTCCGTGTCTCTGTTTCCTCCTGCCGCTCGTCTCTGCTTGTGTTTACAAATCAGTCTTTTCTTTCTTTATTCTCTTTTTTTCTTTCTCTTTTTTCCCTTTATGGCCTTCACAGTTGTGATGTTGATGTTGGCGAGCTCTGAAATGCCACAGACGGTGCTTTATCCCTCAGGAAAAAGCGATGGCTGTTTTTTCCACCACGCTCCACTGAGAGAGAGAGAGAGAGAGAGAGAGAGAGAGGGAAAATCTGATGAGTGTGTTGTTGTTCTCCGCAGGGTCCCATCGAGAATGATGTGGTGATCCACGTGGCACTTATCGCAGAGAGTCAGAGGTATAACCATCTGTCTCATGCTTTTTGTTTTCTTTTACTCATTCTTTACATCTCTGTTAATATGTTTTTTTTTTTTTTTTTTTTTTTTGGGGGGGTGGGGTTTAATTAAAAAAATACACTCCTCTGAAAAAGTAATTAGCGTGTACGGGATGGCGGTCTGTGCATGTTGCGTTGCTTTTGTTTTTACTTTTTCGAAGGGAGTGAGAGAAAACGAGGAAGCACATTCTGATTTATTCCTTGTTTTTCTCAAATATGGATTTATAAACAGGAAATAATTAATTATAAAAATATCAAGTAATTTTTAAATGTTTTTTTTTCTTGTACACGAAGGCTGGAAATCGAATATTGATGAGTTTACATTTTAGAAACATGAAACGAAAGTAAATGTTAGAGAATTAAAGTAATCTTTCGATTGCGCCTGAAAATGGTGGTGCTGTTTGTTTATATATTTTCGTCACTCTGTTGTCCTCATTTAAAATCCCCCCCTCTTCCCATTTTTATAAAAAGCACATATTAATCATAATCAAGGCACTTGAGGCACTTAAAGGCATCTGTGACCTCCTCTTCTCTCATACTCTGGAGTGGACCCTCGCTTGAGAGTAATTGTTGAAAGTGATGCAAGATCTGCTGCTTCAGGATCGCTCAAGGATCTGAAAATAAAGGGAGATGTTTACTGTATGTGTTTAATGATGCTATTTAATTCATCAACATACCCTGAGCCTTAGGTAAACAATGGTTTTACTCTATACTACATGCGATCAGAAGTAAAAAAGCAAAAATATCTTATTACAGTGGTACCTTGACTTACGAAATTAATCTGTTCCGAGGACAAGTTCATAAGTCAAAATGTTTGTTTGATAAAACAAAATTCTCTAATTACTATTAATTCGTTATTAAAATAATTAATAATAAATAATAATAAAACAAGAATAAAAAATAAGTCAACTAACCATTAAGATCATCGACTGTGGCAAAGATGTCACGTGGGAAGGCATAAGGTGGTGCGTAACAGAGGAGAATTTTGTGTGTGCACGCTACGAATGCCAGCGAGGAAAGGTTCGTGGTGAGCTCCCATAAGGATAATGCTTCTCAAATAGTGAAGCATGCCCCCCTTTTTTTTGGGGGGGGGCTAGGACTCTGGGGAATATGATTTTTTGCTATATTGCACTAGAATTAATTGTAATTGCGCATTCTCTACTGTAGGTGGCAGTGGTACTCTCACTGTGTTCCCTGTGGTGCAGGGAAAAAGCACCGAGCAAACGGTATGAAGTGCAGTAAACACTATTTATAGTCGGGAATGTGTGTGTGGGGGGGGTTCTTTCTATAGGGGGTGTCACAGAAAATAATTGAGAAGCACTGCACAAGTCGTTCTCAGAGCGTGGAGGAATACTAAGCTAATTTCCCCAGCAGAGCTCGTAAATCAAAAATGTGGTCGCTGGATGGGCAGATTTTTGGTGGAATCAAAGCTCGTATTATGGAATTTTTTTTATAAAAGACACTTATAAGTCAAGCTACCACTGTATTTTTAATAGTTTTTTTAATTCATGATGGCTGTCATGAACTCTGAGAAGGTTCTGCTTTAACACACGACGGTGTCTACTTCAATCTCTTTTAAAAGGTTTACGTATATATTGCATGAAAAGATAAGCAGAAAGGCTTCTGACTGACGCATCGACACAGTGTGTGGTGATCAACGTAGAGATGGCAAGTTCAAATGCAGGCTGATGCCACAGCCGTCCATGACCGGGAGTGCATGAGATCGAATTGCTCCCTCACGAGAGGGAGTGAAGGCATACGCTGACTTACCTGTCACTCACAGCAATCACTCGTCAATTATGGAAGTCTGAGGTCATTCGTACAAAGAGGTGGATATTGATTTTCCCTCCGAGTGTGCTATATTGCCCCCAAAATACGCATGCGCAGCAGTTCATAAAGAGGCAGGTGGACTTCCGTTATACACCACAGTTCCTCTGAGGGAGTTTTTCTTTGTCACTGTCGCTATGGCCATGTTTATGTGGGATGTTTTGCGTGACAGAAATGTTTAAATTGTTGACATAATTTTTTCAAGCTACTTTGTGATAATGTTAACAATTAAAAAAAAAAAAAACACTATACAAATAAAACGGAATTGAATATATAACGTACTTGTTGGTGTAGTGGTTCACACATGCACCTAACTGCAAGAAAGTCTTGGGTTCGTTTCTCGGGTGGGCATTTCTGTGTGGTCTACATTTTCTCTTTGTGCGTATGAGGGTTACCTGGCTGTCCCAGATTGCCCCTAGGTGTAAATGGTTGTGTGTGTTGCACTGTAATGGTCTGGTGATCTGTTCTGGGGGCACCCTACCTTAGTTCAGCTTTGGCGGAGATAGGTTTCAGCCTTCCTGTGACCCGAGTAGGATTAAATGGTTCAGCGAATAAGTGAGTGAGTGTACATGTCATTAAAAATTAGAAATGAATCGGTATTCAGAAACTGACCAAGAAATAAAGCTCAAGTGTATGTGTGTGTATGTGTGTGTATGTGTGTGTATGTGTGTGTATGTGTGTGTATGTGTGTGTGTGTGTGTGTGTGTGATTTAGGTTGCAGGTCTTCTTGAACACATATGGTATTCAGACCCAAACCCCTCAGCAAGTGGAACCCATTCAGATTTGGCCTCAGCAGGAACTTGTGAAGGTATTTAACAGCATTAATCAGTACATTCATTCATTAGTGTATAAGATAAAGTCACTTGATCAGTCAAACAAAAAAGCCAGCATGAATCCCCCCTCCACACACACACACACACACACACACACACACACACGATTCTCATTTCAGTGCATCAGTGTCATAGCACTTTAAGTGTGTATCATCTCTGTAATAATGATACAGGGGCATTTATTTATGATTCACATCTATTGTCAGCCTGTAAAAGAGGCTCTCGTGTCCTTTTTAGATATGTCTGATGACTTACAGACGCTCCCCGATTTACGTTCATCCGTTTTACATTTTTTCGATTTTACGGGTTTTTTTTTGTTTGTTTGTTTGTTTGTTTTTTTCAAAAAAACGTCAAATTTTGAGTTTAGATGTGCCTACATAGTATGCTAATTTAATGATGCAATGGTGCTGCATTCATTGTTTACAAACTACAGACTGAGTGAGTATGTGTGTGTGTGTGTGTGTGTGTGTGTGTGTGTGTGTATAATATATAAACACAGTCATCCCTTGAATATCGCGTATATATGTAGACCAGACATGGCCGCGATATTCGAAAAATCGCGAAGTAGGAACACCCCTCTCAGTTCTACCATGTTGTCTCATTTCTGTTTTCGCGTCTATACAATATCAAGAAGTGTATATTAAACGTTAGTTATATGCATATGTAAATACTGTAATGTAATAATATTTAAATAGAATTTATATATATATATATATATATATATATATATATATATATATATATATATATATATATGTGGAATGTCACCTCTCTGGCGGGGAAGGAGCCTGATCTGGTGCGTGAGGTGGAGAGATACCGACTATATATAGTCGGGCTCACCTCAGCGCATAGCTTGGGCTCTGGAATCATCCATCTCGAGAGAGGCTGGACCTTATTCTATTCTGGAGTTGCTCATGGGGAGAGGTGGCGAGGAAGTGGATTCAGAAGGAACAATGTGGTTTTCGTCTTGGCCGTAGCGCTCTTGACCAAATCTATATGCTCCACAGGATTCTGGAGGGGGCATGGGAGTTTGCCCAATCTGTCCACATGTGCTTTGTGGATTCGGAGAAGGCTTTCGACCGTGTCCCTCAAACGATCTTGTGGGGCGTGCTCTGAGAGTTCAGCGTTCCAGACCCGTTGCTACGAGACATTCGGTCGCTGTATCACCGGAGCCAGAGTTTGGTCCGTATTGGTAATAACAGGTCGAATTCATTTCTGGTGGGAGTTGGAGTCCGCCAAGGCGCAGTTGAGGGGTTCTGGTTTGGTGGCCATCAGATCTCGTCTCTGCTTTTTTGGATGATGTTGTCCTTTTGGCTTCATCAAGTCGGGACCTCCAGGTCTCATTGGAGCAATCCGTAGTCAAGTGCGAAGCAGCCGGGATGAGGATCAGTGCCTCCAAGTCTGAGGCCATGGTTCTCAGTCGGACAAGGGTGGAATGCACTCTTCAGGTCGGGAATGAGGTCCTGTCCCAAGTGGAGGAGTTTAAGTATCTTGGGGTCTTGTTCACGAGTGAGGGAAGGATGGAGCAAGAGATCGACAGACAGATCACTTCAGCCTCTGCTGTTAAGCAGTGCCTGTACCGATCCGTCGTGGTGAAGAAGGAGCTGAGCCGCAAGGCGAAGCTCTCAATTTACCAGTCGATCTACATGCCAACCCTCACCTTTGGTCACGAGCTTTGGGTAGTGACCGAAAGAACAAGATCACGGATCCAAACGGCTGAAATGAGCTTCCTTCGCCGGGTGGCGGGGTTCTCCCTTAGAGATAAGTTGAGAAGCTCTACCATCCGTGGAGAGCTCGGAGTAGATCCGCTGCTCCTCCGCATTGAGAGGGGCCAGTTGAGGTGGCTCGGGCATCTGGTCAAGCGTCCCAAACGCCTCCCTGGTGTGGTGTTTCGGGCATGTCCAACTGGGAAGAGACTCCGTGGTCGACCTAGAATACGCTGGAGGGACTATGTCTCTCGGCTTGTCTGGGACCGCCTCGGTGTCCCCCCCCGGGAGAGTTGGAGGAAGTGGCTGGGGAGAGGGACGTCGAACTCTTTGCTTAGGTTGCTGCCCCCGCGACCTGACCCTGGACTTAGCGGAAGATGATGATGATTATGACATATTGTAAGCGTTGATTGGCTGTTTTAAGCTTCATGTAAAGTAACTCGGTATAAATGAGTGACTTATTTCAAATTAATGTTGATATTATTTGATATATTTGATATTATTTTACAATGTTATGTTTATAATAATTGATTTAGGGGTGTTTTATGAGATACGGTAATGGTATTTATGGATGTATAGTACAGTATGAGCGTCATACGTCACTGTAAAACTTGCGTTCACTTTCAACTTATGTTCAGCCGTCCGGAACCAATTAAATATATGTCGTGGAGCGTTTGTATTAATGTATCACGAGTTGACGCGTTCACTGTGAACACAGTTAAGTTAGCAGACAGGTGAAAGGTTTTAGCTTCTTTTTTATGCAGTGGTACCTTAGGAAATTAATCCATTCCAAGGCAGATTTTTGGTGGATCGAAGCTCGTCGTCTTCTTTTCCTTTTGGCTTTTCCCTTCAGGGGTCACCACAGCAAACCATCCGCCTCCATCTCACCCTATCCTCTGTATCTTCTACTCTCACTCCAACTACCTTCATGTCCTCCTTCACCACATCCTTAAATCTTCTCTTTGGTCTTCCTCTCGGCCTTCTGCCTGGTAGTTCCAACCTCAGCATCCTACTGCCAATATACTCAATATCCCTCCTCTGTACATGTCCAAACCATCTCAATCTAGCCTCTCTGACTTTGTCTCCAAAATCTCTAACATGTGCTATTCCTCTGATGTACTCATTCCTGATCCTATCCATCCTTGTTACTCCCAAAGAGAACCTCAACATTTTCATCTCTGCTCCCTCCAGCTCCCCCTCCTGTCTTTTCCCCAGGGCCACTGTTTCTAAACCATACAAAATCGCTGGCCTCATCACCGTCTTGTACACTTTTCCCTTCATTCTTTGCCGATACCTTCCTATCACACATCACACCGGACACTTTTCTCCAACCATTCCAACCTGCCTGCACACGCTTCTTCACCTGTTTTCCATACTCTCCATTGCTCTGGACTGTTGAACCTAAGTACTTAAAATCCTCCACCTTCCTTATCTCTGCTCCCTGTAACCTCACCGTTCCTGTTGGGTCCTTGTCATGTCCTTGGCATGAAACCAAACTGTTGTTCACAAATGCTGACCTCTGCCCTTAGTCGAGCTTCCACTATTCTTTCCCATAACTTCATCGTATGGCTCATCAACTTTATCCCTCTGTGGTTGCCACAACTCTGCACATCTCCCTTGTTCTTAAAAATGGGTACAAGCACACTTCTCCTCCATTCCTCCAGCATCCTCTCACTCTCTAAGACCTTGTTGAATGTTCTTGTCAGGAAATCTACTCTACCTCTCCTAGACACTTCCATACCTCCACCGGTATGTCATTAGGACCAACTGCCTTTCCACTCTTCATCCTCTTCAATGCCCTCCTCAATTCTCCCTTACTAATCATTGCTACTTCCTGGTCTTCAACAGTCACCTCTTCTACTCTTTTTTTTCTCTCTCTCATTTTCCTCATTCATCAGCTCTTCAAAGTGCTCTTTCCATCTTCCCAGCACACTTCTGTCATCAGTCAATGCATTTCCCTCTCTGTCCTTAATCACTCTAACTTGCTGCACGTCTTTCCCATCTCTATTTATCTGCTGCACGAGACAGACAGACAGAGAGAGCGTGAGACAGACAGACAGACAGAGAGAGCGTGAGACAGACAGACAGACAGACAGAGACAGTGTGAGACAGACAGACAGAGAGAGTGCCAGACAGACAAACAGACAGAGAGCGCGAGACAGACAGACAGAGAGAGAGAGCGTGAGACAGACAGACAGACAGAGAGAGCGCGAGACAGACAGACAGACAGAGAGAGCGCGAGACAGACAGACAGACAGAGAGAGTGCGAGACAGACAGACAGACAGAGAGAGCGCGAGACAGACAGACAGAGAGAACGCGAGACAGACAGACAGACAGACAGAGAGAGCGCGAGACAGACAGACAGAGAGAACGCGAGACAGACAGACAGACAGAGACAGCGTGAGACAGACAGACGGAGAGAGCGCCAGACAGACAAACAGACAGACGGAGAGAGCGCCAGACAGACAGACAGACAGAAGGAGAGAGCGCCAGACAGACAGACAGACAGACAGCGAGAGCGCCAAACAGACAGACAGACAGCGAGAGCGCCAAACACACAGACAGACAGAGAGAGCGCCAAACAGACAGACAGACAGAGAGAGCGCCAAACAGACAGACAGACAGAGAGAGCGCCAAACAGACAGACAGACAGAGAGAGTGCCAAACAGACAGACAGACAGAGAGAGCGCCAAACAGACAGACAGACAGAGAGAGCGCCAGACAGACAGACAGACAGAGAGAGCGCCAGACAGACAGACAGACAGAGAGAGCGCCAGACAGACAGACAGACAGAGAGAGCGCCAGACAGACAGACAGAGAGAGCGCCAGACAGAGAGCGCGGCAGACAGACAGACAGAGAGAGTGTGAGACAGACAGACAGATAGACAGACAGACAGAGAGAGTGTGAGACAGACAGACAGATAGACAGACAGATAGAGCGCGAGACAGTCAAAGAGAGCACGAGACAGACAGACAGATAGACAGAGAGAGCGCAAGACAGACAGACAGAAAGAGAGCATGAGGCAGACCGACAGACAGGGTGCGAGACAGACAGGGTGCGAGACAGAGAGAGTGCGAGACAGACAGAGAGAGAGAGAGAGAGAGAGAGAGAGAGAGAGCTGCTAAAGTGAACAGCCTAGAGACACACAGCTCCATCTAGTGGTGTTCAAATATCATCACAAATTCCAGTGGTGTACATATCGAGTAAAACACAGACAGACCGAGGTTTCCCTGCAGAGATATGACGACAGAATATAGATTTTATACAGCAGTGAGACTCAGCCTGCATATCCCTGGTTCCCCTCCCTGCTCTTCTCTCCCTTTTCCTCTTAATGTCTGTTTTTCTCTTTTCTTTTCTTATGCTTCTGTATTTCTGTTTTCTCTATTCAGAGGAAAAAGTATAAAAGCGGCATAACGTCACTTTTAGGAGGGAGTGGTTCTATTTGGTCGGTGGGTTCTGAAACCTGGAGTACTGAAATAAATCACAAGTAAAGTAGTTCTGTCTAAAATCACAAATAAAAATCTGTGAAATCTACTGTTGGCTCCGGTTTGTGTTTCAGGATTCATGGGATTTGAATCATGTGAATATTTTTAATGAAAGGTCCAGCGGTTTTTGATTTGAGACCCAGTTGTTGATCAGAACCATGCCGACACCGGTAGGAAGGTTTATCGGCTCGATCGGCGCTTGTTAGCAGGTTTAATGGTTCTGTGCATGATCACGCTGAATGTTGAACGGTTGTTCAGGGCCTGGTGGACAGGGCCGTTCCGGCTCTGATGAGCCATCTAGTGGATGTCGGATTAATTTGCCCAGATGTTCATAAAGTACAACCTCAGGATTCTGTGAATGGGAAAGATTAAATATTCTCGTGGAATTACTGTGTGTGTGTTTACAGGCGTATCGTTTCTTAGCCATCAATAAAAAACTTGGTCTAAGTGGACGTCCAGAGAGACCGGTGGGCTGCATTGGGACCTGTAAGGTGAACACACACACACACTCTTGCTCTTTCTCTCTCTCACACATACACACATACACTTTCACTCCTTTTTTCCCTCTCTCTCTCTCACACACACACACACACTCTCTCATTCCTTCTATCTCTCTCTCACTTTCTCAAACACACACACTCGCTTTTTCTCTCTCGCTCTTACTCTCCCTCACACACACTCTTGCTCTTTCTCTCGCTCTCTCTCTCTCTCTCACCCACACACTCTCACTCCTTCTTTCGCTCTCTCTCTCTCACACACACACTCCTTCTCTCTCTCTCTCTCTCTCACACACACACACACACACTTCTCTCTCTCTCTCACTCTTTTACACACATTTGCTTTTTCTCTCTCTTGCTCTTACTCTCACACACACACGTTCACTCCTTCTCTCTCTCTCTCTCTCTCTCTCTCACACGGATATACATTTTCCACGACTGCTTATTAATATGTGCATTCGGTGTAGAACTTCTGTGAAATGGATGTGTTAACCACTGCCCCCCCGTGAAGTTAAAACTAACACTAATTAAAAACTAATTTAGAACTCGTCAATTTTTCAAAATGAGACTAAGAATTAGACACACACTAGTTAAACTAAACTGAAGGAAAAGTAAAACTAAACTAATGAAAATTTTAATTATAGCAAATGTGATCTAAATGATACTGTAATAATCTGTTAAAGTCGGATGTGAGGTTGTTTCCTAATTTGCATAATCATGCATATTCATTGAACCTGACTGTTTTTGTTTTTGTACATTTTTGTTTTGTCAGATTTATCGCATCCTTGGGAAGACCGTGGTGTGTTACCCCATTGTATTTGACCTCAGTGACTTCTACCTGTCTCAGGATGTTATGCTCCTGATTGATGATATCAAGGTGAGCTGCTATGATGTCACACCTGGCCGAACTCCCAGGCCATGGGGTTTAATGTTTAAGAATTTCTGAACTGTGCGTGTGTGTGCCTGTGTGCAGAACGCCCTGCAATTCATTAAACAGTGCTGGAAGATGCCAGGTCGCCCACTGTTTCTCGTCCTTATCCGAGAGGATAACATCAGGTCCGACTTTTTAATTTTTTTATAAACAATCACACCAAGTAAAAAAAACCTGCACTTTAATATCTCTCTTTGTCCTGTAGGGGGAGCCGCTTTAACCCTGTACTGGATATGCTGGCTTCGTTCAAGAAGGGTAACATCGGCGGGGTCAAGGTTCACGTTGACAGACTTCAGGTAGTTCTTAATTCTTGACTGATTCTCTTTACAGTTTTATTGTACTTTAAACAAACAAATATATATTTTACACTTGAGTGTGTGTGTGTGTGTGTGTGTGTGTGTGTGTGTGTGTGTGTGTGTTTATATATAGACTCTGATCTCTGGAGCTGTTGTGGAGCAGTTGGATTTTCTGCGTGTCAATGAGACAGAGTAACTCCTCTCCTGATGATGCTGATGATGATAATGATGATGATGATAATGATATCTCCTCCTGATCTGATCTGAGGATGTGATTCATGTTTCTTCTCCCTTAAGGATTCCTGAGTTTAAGAGCTTTGAGGAGCTGGAGCTGCCCAAACACTCGAAAGTAAAGCGTCAGACGAGCACGCCGAACGCCTCAGACCTCGAACAGCAACCCGAGATCAACATCGATGAGTGGAGGAACAAACCCACACACGAGATTCTGCAGAAGTTCAATGTGAGTCTCAGGGCAAGCATTTAACTGACGTGAGTGACATGACTTCATATCTTAGCTTGTATGTGTGTGTGTGTGTGTGTGTGTGTGTGTGTGTGTGTTTCCTGCCAGGACTGTGACTGTCTCGCCAGCCAAGCTCAGCTTGCTAGTGTCCTCCTGAAGAAAGAAGGTCCAGACTTTTTCAGCAGAGATGGTACCACTTTCTTTCTCTGTCTCTCTCTCTCTCTCTCTCTCTCTCTCTCTCTCTCACACACACAAACACACACACATGGATGGATAATATGGCTGGATGGAAGGATTGATGCCTGGCTGGGTGGGTGGATAGATGGATGGACGAATGAATGGGTGGATGGATTGATGGGAAGACAGATAGATGGGTGGATAAAGAGAGGAAGGATATATGGCTTAGTGGGTGGGTGGATGGATGGGAGGACAGATAGATGGGAGGATGAATAGATGGAGAGATGGATGGATTGATGATTCTCTAGATCAATTGTCTATTTCTTCTTTTTGTTTTTTTTATCTTTTTTGTTTTTACTTCATGTCGAGTGTCTTATCCAGGTTCCTGCCAGTCAACTGTTGCTATGGAGTCAATAACGTTCAGAACGATCACAATCATCTGCGCCATGCGGATCAATAAAACTAACACATTCTTACCAGTCAGGAGGAACTGAGCTGTGCTTTAGAATAAACAATTAATAATCTCACGGTGTTTCTTTGTGTCTCCACCAGAGTTCCTGAAGGGGGAGCTGGAGCGGATCTACAGGAGAGCAGGCAGCAGGAAACTCTGGTTAGATTTCACACACTTACGTATACACACACACACACACACACACACGCATGTGCACATTATTGCACACATACATACATGCACACACATACATACACACACATGCACACATACACACAAACACGTACACACACATGCACACATACATACATACACGTGCACACACACATACATACACACGCACGTGCATACACATGCATGCACGCACGCACGCGCACACACACACACACACACACACACACACACACACACACACATGCACACTCAAGTGGAAGTCTGGAGTGGCAGAGAAGTATGTTAGAGTGGTGCAGGACATGTATGAGAGATGTAAGCCAGTCGTGACGTGTGCTTTTGGTGTGACAGAAAAGTTCAAGGTGGATGTGGGACTGCATCAAGGGTCAGCTCTGAGCCCCTTCTTGTTTGCTGTGGTGATGGACAGGCTGACAGACGAGGTTAGACTAAAATCTCCATGGACTATGATGCTTGCAGATGACATTGTGATCTTTAGTGAGAGCAGAGAACAAGTGGAGGAAAATCTAGAGAGGTGGAGGTATGCCCTGGAAAGGAGAGGAATGAAGGTTAGCCTCAGAAAATCAGAATACATGTGTGTGAATGAGAAGGACCCAGGAGGAACGGTGATGTTACAGGGAGCAGAGATAACGAAGGTGGAGGATTTTAAGTACTTAGGCTCAACAATCCAGAGCAATGGAGTAGCGTGTGCAGGCAGGTTGGAATGGTTGGAGAAAAGTGTCCGGTGTGATGTGTGATAGGAGGGTATCGGCAAGAATGAAAGGAAAAGTGTCCAAGACGGTGTTGAGGCCAGCGATGTTGTATGGTTTAGAAACAGTGGCGCTGAGGAAAAGACAGGAGGCGGAGCTGGAGGTAGCAGAGATGAAAATGTTGAGGTTCTCTTTGGGAGTAAAGAGGATGGATAGGATCAGGAATGAGTACATCAGAGGGACAGCACATGTAAGACATTTTGGAGACAAAGTCAGAGAGGCTAGATTGAGATGGTTTGGACATGTACAGAGGAGGGATGCTGAGGTTGGAAGTACCAGGCCGAAGGCCCAGAGGAAGACCAAAGAGAAGATTTATGGATGTGGTGAAGGAGGACATGAAGGTCGTTGGTGTAATAGAAGAAGATGCAGCAAATGGGGGGAGATGGAGGCAGATGATTCGCTGTGGCGATCCCTGAAGGGAACAGCCGAAAGAAAAAGAAGACACACACACACGCGCGCGCACACACACACACCAATAGACATTCATTTCCTCTTTAAAGCCTTAAATGCACTATGTATGTGAGTGTGTACAGCTGAAACCATCAGGTCCATCTGTACTTGTTGCTCTCATTCCAGATTGATTGCTCCCTTTACTGGAACTCTATACTTCACTTTTTTATTTATTTATAGTTTAACTACAAACATTAACTCAAAACAGTTTTACAGAAATGTAAAGATTTGTTAATTTTTATTATTATTATTATTATTATTTGTTCAGTATTAAGCAGCATCATGTACAGAGAGCCTGTCAGTCTGAAGGGACAAAAAACTCAATGTTAATTTTAAAATTATTTTGTTTATATTTATTCGATGTAAAAAGCACCCCCTCCAATGTTTTTTATCTTGCGTCTAATAACCGCCCATGTGCACTGGGAGCAAAATGGTAGATCAAACTTACCAATTTTATTAGATCAGGCTCTGTAACGGTAAAACGAGGCGTTCACTGGCTGTAAAAGTGAGTTTACATGGTACAAGACCCCCTGCCACTGGGGAATATCTATCATGTTCATCAGTAACAACACATTTGATCGTTGCGTTGTGCTTTAAAAAACAGGAAAATATTTTGCTGTGTTCTTTTGGTAAATGTCCAACAACCGATGAACCATTAGAAACTGCTACAGCAAAACTATAGATGAATGGAGCAATGAGCCAGATATGGACCTATCAGAAAGCGATGACGAGGATTTTTCACCCGATTCTCCTGCTCACTAACTTCATACATTTAGAGACGTTCCTGGCCATGTGCTTATGTTTATGTTCGTGTTGATTGGTTCAACGTTGGCTCAGTTTTACTTCCAAGAAAATGTTTAAAGGAACAGCACCGGGAGGGAAACGTAAGGGGTCTTTTATTTTTAATTATTGTTCTCTGTTTATTTTCAGCTTTCATGTAAGTAGTTTGGTTGATACCACAAAATGAGTAACACAAATATCAGTAAAACTCTTTTATCATTCATGTTTTCCACCTCGATGAGAATAAGAACTTACCGTTCCACTCCGCTGAGAACATTTTAATGATCGCCCACCCACTCCAATTTTTTAAGCACCCTGAGCGCTTATCATGTCGAATACGATATATATATATATATATATATATATATATATATATATATATATAGATAGATAGTAATATAAATAGATATTTATTTTGAAAACTTTACATTATTATTATTATTATTATTATTATTATTATTATATTACACGAACACCACACCTCGTAGTCATGTTAAAAAGAAAGAGCAAAGAATGCTGGGATTACGAATCAGAATTGAAAAGCAAAGCTTGTGGTGCAGCATCACCACAGAAACACAGAGGATAAAGTCACCTCGATATTCAAATTAAATAATAATTAATACTACATTAAAAACTTACACAAAGTAAATTAATCCTGGTTGTTTTTTCAGACGTATTTTACTTATTTTACGTATTTTATTTAAAGGAAATATTTTAATGTAAAACGTTTGAACAATCCTGGTTTTTTGCTCACACGAATACAGGGACCCCTCACTTTCCGCGGTTAATGGGGAGCGAGACAGCCCCGCGATCGCTGATTTCTGCGAAGTAGGATCGACTCCCCTGACTGATGTATAATGTATCTATCTATCTATCTAGTGGCTGAGTCGTAGGACGACCATTGGCGACCCGACATAAAGGATAAAGCCCTGGTTATCATCTTCATGGAGGTTTTCTTGGCAGGATTAGTGCAGGGGTTTGCCATTGTCTTCTGCACGAGACGAACCACCGGGCAATTTTAGAACGGCCAATTAACCTACTGTGCATGTCTTTGGATTGTGGGAGGAAACCGGAGCACCCGGAGGAAACCCACGCAAGCACGAGGAGAACATGCAAACTCCACGTATATATGTATATGAGTATATAATATCAATAAATACATATTAAATGCTATAAATGCTTATAATAACAAGAAACATTGAAAAATAATCCATAAGCTGTAAGTAAAATATAAATAGAGACACGCACGCACACAGATGTGCACCTCACATAAAAATGTAAGTAGTTTTCTTGGGTTGTTTTTGTTTGGGCTTTTTTTTTTGTTGTAAAATTGGCCTTGTTTTGCAGCATTTTCCTTAACTTTTTCCCTATTTTTCCTTCATTTCCTTATTTTTTAATGAATTTTTTCTTGAAAAACCCACAATGCACTGAAGCCGCAAAAACTGAAGCACAAAGTAGCGAGGGATCACTGTATAAGTATTTTTATCCTGAAGATGCTCTTGGATTTAGTGAGTGTCCTTTACATTGCAGCATATAAACTTCTATTTTATTTTATTTTATTTTATTAATGAGTCATGGTGGAGCAGGAAATCACCAAATTTAAATTTTAAACCGAAGCATTAGCGTGGCATTAGCACATATTCACACTTCTGTATGTTTTTTCTTGTTTGCTTTTTTGTTGAACTTTGCTTAAAAGTGAATTGATTTCCGGACATTTTAACCCGATGTAGGATGGCGGTGCGTTGCACAGCAGCCGCTACTCAGAAGTTCGCCAGTTCTATAGCTCCTCATATAACAACCCTGTTGGTCCACAGTAAACAGGTAACACGTGTCTCCACTGCATGCTTCATTTCTGTGTCAGTGTGAGTGAAACATCACCAGCCGTTTGATTAACAGGAGAACACGCTTCACTGATGAGCTGTGATGATGATGATGATGATGATGAAGCATTTTCCATTAATTTACTGCAGTGGTTATTGGGCTCACATGTATATTACATCAGTAACAGAAGCTGATAACAGACCTGCCAACCATTTAGCTTCGTGTGTTGTGTGGGAGGGTATTTTTATTATTATTCTTATTGTAATTTATTTAAATCTTGCCCCACCCCCCCTTATTCATATCACACAGAAGTACTCATTCATTCTGATTACTTGGAGAAATGGCCAGCTGTGTTCTTTGTTTGTTTGATCGACACATTGGTGCAGGAACAGCTATTTATCATGACTTTCACATAAAAGAACAGGAAGTAACTTGGTCATTGCATGTGAACATCATGAAAGTCCTGCATGGGCTATTTTTATTCATGAAATTCTGTGTTGGCAGCGCTGTAGTGGTGATGATGATGATGGTAATAATAATAGTAATGATAACAACAACAACAATAATAATAATAATAATAATAATAATAATAATAATAATCAGGGTATTCATTAAGTTTTAGCATAGTAGGAGGATATTGATAAGTAGGGGGTGGAAATTGTTTGAGGCAAGCATGGGGATGGGGGTGTCCCCAGAAAAAATTTAAAATTCATGTGCTCTGTGATGCATTCTGGGCCCATATTTATCAAAAAATCAGACAAATTAGAAGCAAATAAAATTAAAAGTTTATATTATAAAAAAAAATAGTATTTGTTACAAGAATAGTAGACTTACTTCTTAAAGGAAAGTACAGTAAAACCTCCGCTGACGAACGCTTAAGCTCATGAACTTTTCGCCTCAAGAACATTAAATTTGCGAGCATATAGTCTCTGCTGACGAACTAGTTTTCGGCGGACGAACCAAACCACGCGGTCGAACAGCGCCACGGTGGCGGCCACGAGAAGCTGACGCACGCTTACAGCGTCACAGTTCGTCACCCCCTTTCTTTGAATGCGGACGTGGTTTGTGTTTGCTAGACATTTTGGACCATATTGAGTGTACTTTTGCTATTATGGGACCGAAAAAGACCCACCACAGGCGGAGATCATTGAAAAACACGAACGAGGTGTGCGTTTGTGTGACTCAGCGTCCCAGTACCAGTACGCTAAGTCTACCACCATCCTTAAGAACAAGGAAGCTATTAAGGGTGCGTGTGTGGCTAAGGGTGTTTCCAAACAGTAGGCGTTTCCAAACTCTCCTTCCAAACAGTAAGTCCCTCCCTCCCTCCTCCTCCCACTCCATTCCATCAAGCCATCAACTACCATCACAAAGGTAAATAAAACCACTTTATTATACAGTACAGTTTATTTCTTTAATTACAATACAATAGCACATTTATTATACATAAAATAAGGTATATTTTTGTGTAGTTTTAAGGCTTATTTAGTAGAAAATTATGTTTTATGGGGACCTGGGAACGGATTATTCTCATTTTAATGGTTTCTTTTGGGAAATAAATGTTCGGAAGACAAACTTTTCGCCTCACACACACTTTCTGGGAACCAATTATGTTCGTGAGCTGAGGTATCACTGTACATAAAACTTCTTATTTTTGCAAATTGTAACAGTTACCTTACTAATATAAAACATTTGTGAATCAAACTGCGACCCTAATCTGTCCAAACTGTTTATATAATATAATTTTAGGATGAATAAGATTAGACTATTAGAATAAGATGAGGCTAGTTTAGTTGGGGACGAGTTTTCACTGTTATCGCTCAGTGCAATCAAGAAATAATTTGTGTTCGGACATGACATAAAACTTTTTTATCGATTTCATGAGATACGGATGTTTACGAAACAGTGGAATCATCGGTCTTGAGTCGCTTCCACAACATATTAATGTTGGCTGTTTAGATCTACTTTGCTTCGGTGCCATGCTTGTCGGTACGACTCACATCAGTTTGGACTATAATTCACCTGGATTTGTACGACCCGTCACGATCTAAATCTACACGGGAGCACAGGCAAATGGCGGCACGTATATAAAAAGCGCCGCACTTTTGAATGAGGTAGCATAGTGCATCATGGGATATCGGAAGGGAACCGATTGAGAAATTATCAAAACAAGTGATCGTGTTCCCCATAGCTTAACAAAGCCGTGAAAATGTTTAATAAAGATTATTATTTACTATTATAAAATATGCGGCACGGTGGCGTAGTGGTTAGCACGTCCGCGTCACAGCAAGAAGGCCTGGGTTCGATTCCTGGTCTGGGCGTTTCTGTGTGGAGTTGCATATTCTCATGCTTTCGTGGGTTTCCTCCGGGTGCTCCGGTTTCTTCCCACAATCCAAAGACATGCACAGTAGGTTAATTGGTCGTTCTAAATTGCCCGTAAGTTCGCATCGTGCAGAAGGCAATGGCAAACCACTGCACTAATCCTGCCAAGAAAACCTCCATGAAGATGATAACCAGGGTGTTATCCTTCATGGCAGGTCACCAATGGTCGTCCTACGACTCAGGCACTAGATAGATAGATTATAAAATATAACCGGCGCTAGGCTAATGGTTGCTGGCGCTTCCGCCGGCCACCGGCTCTGAATGAAAAGTATGATGATAATAATAATTCATAGTGTTGGAGAAATGTGGTCAAGTGTAGAAATTGCAGCTTTGGTAAACAGATTGATGAAGAGATTGTAAAGATCTGAAGAAGGATGAAAATAGAAGAGGAAAAAGTTGATTAGTTTAACGTAAAATTTTATTGGGGTCTGCTTTTTGATTTGTTTTCCTCATTTAGTGAAGTGTGTTTATTGTTGTGCTTCACCTCCTCACCACTGCTCATTTTATGGTTATCTATTTCATGTAGGCAAAGAGACAGAAAAAGAAAGGGAGCTGGGCGATATGGAAAAGATACAAGATCAATATTTGAGAAAAAAAGGGTAGTTAGGTTCATGATCATGCTTGAAATGTTCTTGTATAAAAAATTATTAAATCTCATAATTATTCAAAAATAAATAAATCAATAGAAATCAGGCTGATTATATACAGACGAGGTTACTGTAAGCCCTGCCTCCTGTTTTCTGATTGGTTTGTGTTCAATTGAAATATCATATATGATTATACAGTGATACCTTGACTTATGAAATTAATCCTTTCCGAGGACGAGCTCGTAAGTCAAAATGTTCGTTAGATAAAACAAAAATTCCCATCGTAAATAATAGAAAACCAATAATCCGTTCCAACCACCTCCCAAACTCATATAACCTGCACCAAACGCATATATTTGACCTAAAATATGAAAGATAAACATGTAAAAACACATAAATAATAATACATGTACATTAATAATTAAGAAGAAAATGGGGGAAACCCCCCCTCTCTAAAAAAAAAAAATCTGATTTATGAGCTCATCTATTCTTTTTCATTCTGAAATTTAAAGGAGAAAACCCCTTTTTGATGTGGTATCGGTGTTGAGTGTGGGTATCAGAACACTGCCATCTCCACACGCAAAGCTTTCTCTGATGTTTAAATTTAACGAGAATAACTGACTCTCTCCACATTACTACCTTTTGAAATAAATAAAGTTCCTGCTGTTTTAAGGCTTGTTGTGGGATGATGTGTTTCTGCTCACCAGGTCCATTGTTCGTCTCACCGCCAGTCTCTTAACTAAGCTAGTGGACAGCCTTGCTCCAAGTATTACTAGCGTTTTAGTGCAAGGCAAGCAGGTAAGTAGGATCTGAGATCGGGACGTCAAAGAAAGAACCAAATTTTAAAATGTATTGCGGTAGAAATCACATATTTAACATGTTTATTTGAAGAAAGTTTTAATGTTCACATTATTTGTGTTGTTTGTTTTTTTGCTAAATGAACAGAATGGCATGTTTCACGCGGTGATACTTGATATAAGTTAAATCACTAACCGTATTTACACCACTAACTTGGCTAACTAACCCAGTGTTAACATTGCTGCTGGTTTATTGTTTGGGATGAGATGATACGGTGGTGGATGTATCATGAAGCCTGTTAGCTTGCTAGTCTTTTTAGCAAGTTAGCTTGCTAGTTTAGCTACTTTAAAATGATATTATGGAAACAGTGAGGTCGTGTGTATTACTCTTATGAGTGGGGAAAATTTTTATCATCTTTTTTTTTTTTTTTTTTTTTTTTATACTGGCGAATTCTAAAAGTTTTCTTACATATTCTTTTTAATTAAAAAAAAATAATCCATCCTGGGGTTACATTGGGATTTGGAGGGTCTCCTGTTTGTTAGTTTGATGTCAGCACCTGCATTGGGCTTCATTTATCAGGCACAGTTTGCAAATGTCATATCAATTCAGACATGTCATGGCCACGTCCACCTTTAGTGAAAGAGCGCGACGTCACATGGCGAAAAGGGCAAATCACCTTTCAGCTCTTGTTGCCACGGTAACTCTCTCTCACATGTTTATCACTTCAAAATATTTCCAAGTGGAACTATGACCAACTCCCCGATTCACTGTAGCAGATTTGTGGGAGCTTTTATTATCGTTATATTATATCGTTTGAGTTCATTTTACTTGTGTTCGCATCATTTGTGACCTGCTCCAGCATAATATGGATAAAGTGGCAAGGTAATGTTTTGAGTAAAAGCAGGGTCACATGTAGGCAGTCTCTTCCGAAGGAAAAGTTAATTCTATTTCATATAGAATTGAATACATTTGAACTGGAATTTGCATATTTTTTGAAATATTTAGTTGAATTTAAAGTAATTGAGGTTCAGATGTGGACCTGTAAAACCCGGTTCTGTAACTAATGACTATTTTCTGTAAAGTAGCTTTTCCTGATTATTGACAAAGAGATAGATCTCAGTCCATTTTCATGCTATAATTATGTTTATACAGAAGGCCCCCATTATTTGTGGGGTTGCGTTCTGCCCGCACCCACGGATTGCGGAAATCTACGAATTATTGATGTGGTTTTACAGCCCTATGTATGATATTAGATGTGCTAAAATCTGCTTGTTAAACCCATTCTCTCTCCAGTTTTACTCATTAATACAGTAATAATGCATTAACATGTAGTAATGATTGCTAAAAACTTTTTAATTTTGTACTGTGATAATATTTATGGATAAATAAAGCGCTTAGGCTCCTTACCAGAAGCTAGAGAAGATGCAGGGTGTTTGAGTGACATCATGGGGCTTAAATGACCATTAAAAACTCTCGGGGGAGGGAAATAAAATTTACTTAGCAATTCAGGTAGTCACGTTGATAACTTGTGTGTGAAGGAGAAAAAAAGAGGTGGACAGTTCATCTGCAACCAATCAGCAGGAGAGAGAAACAAAAGCTCTCAGCCATTGACTAAATTTGAGTCATGTGCCAGTAACTTCCAGGGCGGCCGCTAATCCGCGAGTATGCGGGGCCGCGACCGGTGAACCGCAAAAGGGTGGGGGCCCACTGTACCTCATTTTAAACCAGATTCAGTTTTCTTTATAAAAATATCAATAAATCAGGATCTCGCATCTCCTACTTGGTGCATATTATGCTGATGAGGGTGACTTATAGGTGATTATTATGATCATCACAAGGACAGTATAAAACGGAAACTCTTGTGCAGCTGGAAGTGCGAAGTTGGCTCTCTGTTTCAGAAAGATCACCATGACATCACCGCTCCTGCTGGGTTCTCCCAGTGATATAAGCCCAGTATCATCACATGGAGCATCAGGAACTCTGTTTAAATGAAGTTCATTCTCAGCAGCATTTTATTCTCGACTGCAGTTTTGTTTTGGGTTTTTTTTTTCTTTCCTACTGATTCATTTCTTTTCATTAAAATATTTTTGTCACCTGACAAACATTTGGGTTTCGCCTCCCTTGTTGATTGGCTGTGCCTGATCACTTGTCAGTGCCTGTGTGAATGAGGCATAACTCGGTTCAACAACCCGAGGTTCAGCTGTCGACGCCACATCAGCGAGTATACGGCGCTCTGGGGCTCTGTGCCGATTTAAATGTTGCGTGAAGCCATAAGCTTGTTGGTATCTGTGCTCACCAACCCACCACAGCCAACCTTTTTCACATAACTCCCTGTATTTTCAGGAACGCCATACTTCCTGCGTAAAAACAGTGGTCACGTCACTCTGAATAAATTTGCTCGTATCCAATGTGATCAATGAGGCCCGATACAGAAAGCACTCGCTTCCTTTTATTTTATCGTACTGTGAATAATTTTAAATATTTTTATCATGGAAGTTTCATTTCTGTCCTGAAGTGTAAATGTTAGGCGTTCGTATCTACTTTTTAAGGGTCTTGGGAGCCCTTTTAATTATTTCCTCTGGTTTTGTATCAGATGAAACTTCTTCATTTTCTGGATGGAACATGAACACTTTTATGTTTTTCTGAAAAATAATTTTTAATTATTCTCTCCTGCTTTTTGAACCTCCGTGATCATGATACATCACCATAATATATCGTGCCATCCCTCCATGGTGTATACGTAATGTGTGTATATTATTTACTGTGTACTGAAAGTCCTCTGATGTGTTCCGTGCTCTCGTTACTCCAGCCCCAACTGGTTCCTTTTGGGGTTTTTTTGTTGGTTGTGGTTTGTTTGGGTTTTTTTTTTACATTTCTATAGAATTTCTCTGATTATCTTCAGGCCTCTTTTCCCTCCATTAGTCCCCAACTGATTTATTCTACTGAATTTCCAGAAGGAGGAAATCTGCATACAGACGGTTCTTAAACGCTTTAATGGTCTGAAACATGGTTTTGTTCTGAAATTGGGTCAGTCCGCACCGCTGGCTGAGGAGGTGTGAACCGTGCAGCTTGTGGTGGTTAAAACCGTAGAGACGAGACGAACAAAAATAAAAAGGGATCAGGACCTTGTGGGGTTTTTAATGATCACAAAGCTACCTTGTCAGTTTTGGATAAATTGCGGGTCACTGGGTTGAGTTTAAAAGCTGCAATATTTCAATGAAGCGCAGACAAGATCAAGAAATGCATCATTTAAAAAGGACCCGTTCTGGACTTTAATGGAGAAACGAGACACATCAGAGCATCAACGCAATCACGCACCGCCACCAGATTAGTCACTGAGAATAAACTGTTTTCGTTGCATCAGGTGACTCTGGGTCTTTTCGGACACGAGGAGGAGGTGATCTCTAACCCGCTGTCCCCGGCCGTCATTAAGGATATTATTTACAGGAAGTGCAGTCCTCATGGTGAGCGCGAAGCCGTGCTGCAGCAGGAACTCGTCATCCACATCGGCTGGATCATCTCCAACAACCCCGAGCTGTTCCGCGGCATGCTCAAGATCCGCATCGGGTGGGTCACAAACCAGCGGCAAACAGTCCCGCTTTTTAAAACAAAATCAATTAAACCATTAACAGGCTCGTTTATCCTTTTAAAAGACTGGATAAACTTTAACATCGAAAAGTAAATGTACGTTGACACAACTGGAGAGTTCTGGACCTTGATTAGTGAGAAGGTCTTGATTCTATAAGAGCAGCTCTGACAGTGGTTCAGGTTTATATCGTTTCTATGGTAACGGCTCTGTTTGGAAAAAGCAGAATAAAGCAGCGTTTCCGTATGTCCTTTATTTATCACTGGGCTCGGGGACTGACACCTGCTGCTGATGTGGCACTGCTGGAAATGACCCTCGGGACTGACCACACTGGGTTTATAAAACTGGCTGATGTGCACTTACTGCATGTCCACCGTTCTCGCTTTAATTTCTCAGTAAATGGAAAAAGGTGTGTTTTCTTACTCTAAAGTAAAAATAGAGAAAAGTAAAATTTAGTAAATAATTTAATTTTATTATATACTACACAGGAACGTCATGTTCTGATTGGTTCACTCATTTGATATAAGCAGTCATTGAATGAAGCCAAGTCCGATGTAGATCGATATTTGGCTGAGGGGTTGCTATCCCCAAAGATAAAGACCAAATATTTCTTTATTTTACGAAACTCTATAATTGTTCTTTTATTCAATAAAATCTTTTTAACCTTGACATTCATGTTTCTGTTGTGCAGAGAGAATAATAATTCACCTGGCTGATAACAACGATGCATTTATTAAATTATCCCAAGGCACCCATGCAATACCAAAAATTATTTGATAACTTTCCACCAATCAGAAGCAAGAAAATCTCTTGAACGAATAATAATAATAATAGGTATTATCCACCCTGCAAACTTGGGATGATGCTCAAATTCCTTGGAATTTCTTTGAAGTGTTAATGAGGAGGCAACAAGGCAAATTTTATTTAATCAGAATGTGACTTCCAGGTTGTTTTTTATTATAATTTTTAATGGTGCAGAATTTGTAGTAAATGTTTTGTTGTGTGTGTGTGTGTGTGTGTGTGTGTGTGTGTGTGTGTGTATATATATATATATATATATATATATAAAAAATATTGTTATAAAATATGGAAAACAGATGGATTGTCCAGGCCATGAAACACGAGTTGAAGATCCGTGCAGGAGACGGGCCCTCTCAGGACATCTACCAAATGTCACCTAGTGATGTCAAACAGCTGCTGCTGGACGTTCTCCAACCTCAACAAACCGGCAGGTGAAAATATTCATTTTCTGAACCACTTCATCTTAATTATGGTCGCATGGAGGCTGCTGCCCATCTCAGCCGATTCTGGGGAGGACAGGGCCGACAGTCACAACCACTCAGTCTCACACCTGAGGTCGATTTGAAATAGCAATTCATGTTTTTGGACTGTGGGAGGAAACCGGGGAACCTGGAGGAACCCACGCAAACACAGGGAGAACATGCAAACTCTACACAGAAACGGCCGAGCTGGGAATTGATCCCAGAGCTGCTTGCTGTGAGGCAGATGTGCTGAACACTGCGCCACTGTGCTGCCGTCAGGTGAAAATATATCAACAAAAATACCGGTTTTATTCCTCAGCATGATGGTTCTTTAGGGGTTAATTTTAACGGGAACACAGAATGTTCGAGAGCTGGAGATGATCCTCTGCTCTGCTGCTGGTTTCATCAGGTTTAAGGAAAATGTGTGAAATTTGGTTGATGTTTTTTTAACTCTTCAGTAATGTGTCGTCTAGCATGTTATCTGTTTACACAGCTCTTTATTTCTGCACCGTAACACTTAAGTGTCGTGTTTGGAATCATTTGATCGCCTGTTTTTTTTAATATATACATGTGTATATATATACACACCAGGTCGTGGCTGAATCGGCGACAGATTGACGGGTCTCTGAATCGTACACCGCTCGGGTTTTACGATCGGGTTTGGCAGATTCTGGAGCGGACGAGTAACGGCATCATGGTGGCAGGGATACACCTACCTCAGGTAAATTTATTCTGGTGCTCTGGATCTGCACAGCTCACTTTCCATGAATATTTAACCTTTCACCTTCAAGTTATTTAATAATCACCTCGTAGTTCTGTACGTCTCGTTACATTAATCTGAGATTCAGTATGTTTGAAGTTAAGGTCGATGTATTTGCGCAGTGGTGGCTCAGTGGTTAACAGTGGATTCGAAGGTTGGGGGTTCGAGCTCCAGTATTACCACTATTGGGTCCTTGAGACAGACCCTTTTTATCTACGGCTAAGAGAAGCGGCTGCAACCTCCTTCCTCCACATTAGTAGCTGAAGTGCCTAAACCTCAACTGCCCACTGCTTCGTGTGTGTGTGTGTGTGTGTGTGTGTGTGTGTGTGTGCGCATGTTCACTTTGAATGTTTCAATGCAGAGGAATTAATTTCCCTGATGGAGTTAATACAGTATTCGGCTCCGTCTTCCTCTGGTTGTTCCGGGGTCAGGTCGCAAAGGCAGAAGCCTAAGCAGTGTGGTCCAGGTTTCCCTCCACCCAGCCACTTTGTTCAGCTCTTTCAGGGGGACACCGAGGTGTTCCCAGACCGGCCGAGAAACGTAGACCCTCCAGCGTATTCTGGGTCGATGTCGGGGTCACATGCCTGAAACATCACACCAGGGAGGCGTTCGGGAGGCATCCTGACCCAATCTTTTTCCTTTCGTCTGTTCCCTTCAGGGGACGCCACAGCGAATCATCTGCCTCCATCTCACCCTGTCCTCTGCATCTTCTTCTCTTAGACCAACTACCTTCATGTCCTCCTTCACCACATCCAAGGCTTCCGTGTTGAATTCTCCACTTTAAGTTAGTGCTGGGTGATATAACGATAAACGATCCTATTGCGATATGTTCGTTCATATCATCAGCCAACTGATTATCATTAGAATCGTGAGTCACCAGATACTTCGGAAATGAACAGCTGCAGTGTTTCCAGTCTGTCGACGCGTCAGTGAAGAGTCTGGATGAATCTCCTCGTATTTCCTCAGAAGCGCCGATGATGAAATCAGGAGGATGATGTTTGAAATCGTGATCTATTTTATAGTTGATTATTTGTGCTTATCTTCACCACACACACTTTTCCTCTCTGTAGCAGCCCACTCTGTCTGATATGACCATGTACGAGATGAACTTCTCCCTGCTGGTGGAAGACACACTGAAGAACATCGTGCTGCCCGAGTACAGGCAGATCATTGTGGAGGTGAGACTGTGCTTCAAGAATTTTTTTATATGTTACAGAACATAACAGCAAAGTGTGTGTGTGGGTGTGTGTGGGTGTGTGTGGGTGTGTGTGGGTGTGTGTGGGTGTGTGTGGGTGTGGGTGGGTGTGGGTGGGTGTGGGTGGGTGTGGGTGGGTGTGTGTGTGGGTGTGGGTGTGTGTGTGTGTGTGGGTGTGTGTATGTGTGTGTGTGTGTGTGTGTGTGTGGGTGTGTGATCTGGTTCTACTCTTGTTCTTCCCAGCTCCTGATGGTGGTGTCTCTGGTGCTGGAGAGAAACCCTGAGCTGGAGTTTCAAGAGAAGGTGGATCTGGATCGGTTGGTGCTTGAAGCCTTTGCTGATTTCCAGAAGGATCGAGGATGCGCTGATACGGCTCAGTGTCAGGTCAGCTCATCACCATTATTACCATCAATATCACCACTTTCAGTATTATCTCTACTACTATCATCACCATCATTATTAGTACCATCACTTCCACCACTGCCAGTACTACCACCACCACCTTAACAACCACTATCATCACTATCACCACCATTATCCGTGCTCTCACCATCACTATCACCATTCTCATCATCATCGCTGCCACCACTATCATTGTTACCTCAACCACCATCACCATCATTACCATCACCAGCATAATCACCACTATCATCGTTCTTAGCTCGAGCACCATCATTATCACCACCACACTATTACCATCCTCTGTGTCATCACTAACATTGTTACCATCACCATTATTACCACTTTTAATCTTACCACTATCACCATCAGCACTTTCTCCATCAATATCAGCATAATTACTTTTAACATTATGATTGTTATTTACATCAATATCCCCATATCCACCACTGTCATCATTATCACCATATTCAGCACAATCACCATCATATCCCCATATTCACGACAAACACCACTATCACCATCATCATCATCATCATCTCATAGTCACCACAAAAGCCACCATTATCCCCATAATCACTATTCCCTTATTCACTACGAATAAACATAATTACTGCTGTCACTATAATCATCATTATTACCACGATCATTATTATCACCTTGACAATAATAATAATTTGCAGAAGGAGATGGAGTCGTTCTATAACAGTCCTCCTCTGGGGAAGGGAGGCACCTCCAGCTACTTGACTAAAGCAGTGATGATCCAGCTGCTGCAGGGGGAGGTGAAGCCCTGTAAGGACGACCCCTGCTCCGTCAGCTGAACTCACTTTCCTTTTCTCACCCCCTCTCTCTCTCTCTCTCTCTCTCTCTCTCTCTCTCACACACACACTTCATCATGTTTATTTTTAGCATATAGCACACGCTTTAACCTTTGTAGTTCCTCACGTATATATTTTTAAACTGCTCCGTTGTTCTGATTTTTAAAACTCGAGTGTTCAGTTCACCTCCTGATCCCCTCCTCCTCCTCCTCCTCCAACATCTTCCTCAGTCTTCTCGTGCTCTGTTCAGCTTACACCACAGAATACTTCAGTTTATCGACGTGGCTCCTCGACCCAGTTTCCAAGTCACATCGTCAGGTTAAAAAAATCGTTTCTACAATAGAATGCTATTATTATACCATGTGAGCAAAATACTGTCACTAACCTGCATGAGCTGGATTTTATGAAACTTATCAGAGAAGTTTGTCCTATTCACAGCACCATAAATATGGATAAGCTCCGCCCACCTGCTTTTTTAAAAAGTGAACTAGTGTGTAGCACTGGGTGGTTTTCATCACACTGTAAAGTTGTTGAATTCAGTAAACTCAGATTGAAGTAAAGTTAAAATTAATTTAAGTTATTAATTTGGAGCTCAACTTCAAGAACTCCTTCGTAAAGCAGGCATCAGTTGCTTCTAATCACGTATCGAATGATTAATCTGAAATCACATCAGGTGGAAATTTCTCTTCTGTAATATTGCCAACAGCGTTAGTGCTCACCCAGATCTTCACCATACTCATCCTGTAATTTTGCCCTGGCTAGATGTTGGTTTGTTGTGCTTTTATATGAAGGACCAAATGTGCCAAAATTAAACATTAATATTTATTCTCATTATTTATTAATACCTAAATTATTGTTTTACTCTTAGCAGCAAAGATAGCGAGTGAGACGAGCATGTTTGCATTACTATGGTTGAAAATGATGGTTGTTCATAGCATAACTAGACTAATACAAGCACCGAGGCTTAGTTAGCGAACTAAAGTTAATCAAAAAAATACGTCATACAGCTAACACAATATAACTCGCTGATCCCATCCACCGAAGATGATTGACAGATGAGCACACCATGTAAACATTTAAACAGCTTAGTAATTGATGCTCCCTTCGATTTTAGATACTGAATATTGCCCTATATATATATATATATATATATATATATATATATATAGTGTGTGTGTGTGTATATACACAGGGATACATCGCACTTCAATTCATGCAGCTTCAGTGCATCGTGTTTATTATTTATTTATTTTTTTTAATATTCATCGAATTAAAAAATAAGGAAATTAAGGAAGAATAGTGGAAAAAATTTAAGGAAAATGCCACAAAAGCAAGACCACTTATGCAAAAGAAAAAACCCTAAACTAAAAAACAACCCAAAACCTCCCATCAGAACTGCTCGCACATCTGTATGTGTGTATTTATATTTTATTTACATATTATGCATTATTTTTAATGTTTGTTATTATAAATATTTAATATGTATTTATTGATATTATATACACATATACATGTAGTATACGTCAGTTGGGGGGTGATCTTACTTCGTGGAATTTGGTGGTCACAGGGGAGGATCTCGGGCCCAGTTAATGGCAGAAAGTGAGGGATCCCTATATATATATATATATATATATATATATATATATATATATATATATATAGCAGTGAAATTGAAGACCTTTCATCTTCTATTACTTGTGTGTCTGTTACGTGTGACGATAATGAAGCTATGAAATTGAATGTGTTGAATTGAATCTGCTAGATTGGTTTATTTTTGTAACTAAACTGTAGAGATGTATAATTTTGTTTCGTTTGGTCCTGCATATTTCTCTCCGACCTCGGCACACTCGAGTCTGCTTTTAAAAGGTTGAAAAAACGATTGTGAACACAAAAGTGAAAACTACTGTTTTTGTTGTTGTTTTGACTTCTGCATCCCCCGTTGGGAATTGATCTGTTTGTCACTTCTTTCTGCATGTGGTAGTTTGGTTGCATGGCAGCGTTAAGAGCAAGAGAACAGGGTGTGAAGTTCAGCACTTAATCTCAGTGAAATATAAAAAGGTTATTCTGCAATCTGATGTTCATTAAAGGATTTCTCACCGCTATCCCTGACCTTTTAAAGCCCTAAAGCACCAAAAGAATGTATTAAAGCTCTGTGTGCGCGCGTGTGTGTGTGTGTGTGTGTGTGTGTGTACACCTTCTAAAGATGTTTTAAGGGAAACACAGAAATAAATACAGATCTGAAGTGCACACTGAAGTCTTGTAGTTTTTTCTCTTCCTAACTGAATGGTACTTTCAAGTAAATTTTAATTGAAAAATCAATAAAAAATGAATTTAAAACTACAATCTGGCAAAACCCAGGGGTTCAGCTAAAGTTTTAGGTGTGTGTGTGTGTGTGTGTGTGTGTGTGTGTGTGTGTGTGTGTGTGTCATCTCCATTACTATCCCTATATGTGAGGCGTTCCACCAAAAGTAGGCACTTGTCGCACAGACCACTTCTGAGATAAAGGCCAGAAAAGTAAAAATGGTCAATTTTTATGGATGTGGGACTGCATCAAGGGTCAGCTCTGAGCCCCATCTTGTTTGCTATGATGATGGACAGGCTGACAGATGAGGTTAGACAAGATTCCCCATGGACTATGATGTTTGCAGATGACATTGTGATCTGCAGTGAGAGCAGAGAACAAGTGCAGGAAAATCTAGAGAGGTGGAGGTATGCCCTGGAAAGGAGGGGAATGAAGGTTAGCCTCAGTAAGACAGAATACATGTGTGTGAATGACAAGGACCCAAGAGGAACGGTGAGGGTGTACAAGACGGTGTTGAGGCCAGCGATGTTGTATGGGTTAGAAACAGTGGCCCTGGGGAAAAGACAGGAGGCAGAGTTGGAGGTAGCAGAGATGAAAATGTTGAGGTTCTCTTTGGGAGTAACGAGGATGGATAGGATCAGGAATGAGTACATCAGAGGGACAGCACATGTAAGACGTTTTGGAGACAAAGTCAGAGAGGCTAGATTGAGATGGTTTGGACATGTACAGAGGAGGGATAGTGAGTATATATTGGTAATAGGATGCTGAGGTTGGAACTACCAGGCAGAAGGTCTAGAGGAAGACCAAAGAGAAGATTTATGGATGTGGTGAAGGAGGACATGAAGGCAGTTGGTGTAAGAGATGATGCAGAGGACAGGGTGAGATGGAGGCCAATGATTCGCTGTGGCGACCCCTGAAGGGAACAGCTGAAAGGAAAGAAGATGATGTAAATAAAATATAAATACACACAACTCACATAAAAATGTAAGTAGTTTTGATGGGGGGGGGTATTTTTTTTGTTTGTTCAGTTCATTTTCTGTAACCGCTTAATCCTAATTATGGTCGTAAGGAGGCTGGCCATCATCCCAGCCGACTCCTCGTGGGGGCAGAGTACACCCTGGAAAGCTTTCCAAGCCATCGCAGGGCAGAGACACGCTGACGGCTTTGCAGCTACTCTTGTCGAAAGTCAGCAATGGTTCTTTTACATGAACCTCCCACCATAGACAGTGAGAGACACGGCTGGCCTTTGATAACCAAGTTAGTGGTCTGGCGGGGACAGTGACAACCTTGTGTGGAGTGGGCCGCGAACTCCCAACCTTAGGATCAGTGATCCTGCACCTTATACCACTAGGCTACCACTGCCTCCGTGTTTTTGTTTGTTTGGGATTTTTTTTGCATAACTGGTCTTGTTTCTGTGGCATTTTCCTTAACTTTTTTCCCTATTCTTCCTTATTTTCTAATTTGATGAATATTTAAAAAAAAAAAAACATGATGTACTGAAGCTGCATGAATTGAAGCATGAAGTAGCAAGGGATCCCTGTGTGTGTGTGTGTGTGAGTGTATATGTATATATGTATATGTATACAGTTGTACCTCACCTTACGAAATTAATCCGTTCCAGAAGGGGTTCCGTAACCTGATTTTTTTTCGTAAGTTGAGCCACATTTTACATGTAAAAGGCCTGATTTGTTCCAAGGCCCCCAATACTACCCCCTAAACCCTTTAAAAATTATAAAAGTATACCTTTTAAGGCCTTCTGCTTCAATATCATACCAATGGTAGACGGGTTTGGCCATATTCCTTTGCAATATCACTCAACTGCATGCCACGAGCCCGCTTCTTCTTTTCACTCACACCGGGAATCACACTCGCGCGTGTGTGTGTGCACGTGTGTGTTGACCATGTCTTCTTAGCAGAATTATAATCTTACAAATGTTTAAAGGTTAAAAAGCTGAACCCAAAAATAAAGTTGCAATAAGCACACTCGAAAAACTCATGAAACAACAGTAACTCTGTCCTTTACACATGTTAGAACTTCGTGAAAAACAATGGGTCGAAGGCACATGAAACGTATTATGGAGATGCAGCTCCATAATAGCCAATGGGAGGGAGCTGCATCATGGGTATCATGGCGATACAGCTCCCTCCTAGCCAATGGAAGGCCAGTGGGGCGGGATGTTGAGAGATAGCCAATGGAAGGCCAGTGGGGTGGGATGTTGGGAGATAACGAGGTAGCCAATGGAAGGCCAGTGGGGTGGGATGTTGGGAGATAACGAGGTAGCCAATGGAAGGCCAGTGGGGTGGGATGTTAGGAGGTAGCCAATGGGAGAGCAACTCGTGCATTGAATGAATTTTTGAGATGGCGCATTTCGTAACGTGAATTTGTTTTGTATCCAGAGACAGAAAATTTTAGTAAAATGCATTTTGTAACCTGGATTTTTTGTTTGTTGGGTCTTTTGTAAGGTACCACTGTATGTGTATATATGTATGTATGTGTGTGTGTGTGTGTGTGTGTGTGTATACTGTATGTATGTATGTATGTGTGTGGTAGGTCTGATCATAAAATTGGTACTTTTTCCAACTAAACATCTTAAACGTGGACATTGAAATATTTTTCTCAAGGTTGATCTGTGAACCAATGCATCAAAATCTTTAGTACATGCCTGGGAGATAAAATCATATTTGGAATAATTCAAATAATTCCTAGTTTACAACTTTTTCAAGCTCAATTTTTTGAAGAGAGAAAGACCTCATCATTTTCACATCCTGCTGAGCATGTGCTAAGCTCTCCACAGGTCTAAATAGCACATGAATTGGAGCACAGGCAAACACACCATGAATCACAGAATTGCAAATAAGCACCAGATATAAAACAATGTACGTAACGTTTCCTGTTCGTGTTACACTGTGCATCTTGTGCTCCCACTGATCACTGATGTGTCAGCATTTCTTGACTTTGGATAATAAACACAAGTTGAACATATCGAACACCATCAAGCAGCAACTTTTAAGTCGGTTTAGGAACTGGGCCACATTACATCATCAGTAAAAATCACTTTCGAGTCCCATAAACAACTCCACACTGCCATCTTCATCAGCAATCTCTGTGGACCTGATCCTTCAGAGAACAATAACCAGGGAGACTATGGTCCCGCAAATAATCCCACTGAGCTACAGCAGTGCTGAGCAGAAAAGCACCTCAGCATGTCCAGCTCCAACAGCAGAGGAGGACTTGTGTTCCATCCCACTCAGACAAGAACATGAAGCTGAGCCCACAAACCTAGACTCAAACGACTCATCACACCTTGTGGATGTCTCAGAAGAGGGGTAAACTTCAACAGAAAATCTTGAGTGGCGCCTCGAAGGCTCATCTACTTGGATATCTACTGGAGACTCCTGTGTTCCACTGGGTCTGGACACGATGAGGATGTGAGGCCAATGCGTCGCAGATCACATATTAAACTGCCAGTGTAACCGAAACCAAGTCCTCAAAACTCATCATCACTTTTGCAAGCAGCAATGGTTGGGGTCCAAGCAAGGACGACAGGTGGTGATGAAGAGGAGATGATGTCACAGGGAGGGGCTTAGGAAAATCTGGAAAATAAATAAAATCAACATAAGATAGTGATATTGGACCCCAACACCTGCAGACAGAAATCCATGATCGTTTTTTTGATTTAAGGGTTAACGGATCATTTACTGAGACAAAAGTCCAGGCCCACCCTCAGTTCTCATATGGTGCAGAGGAAAGTGCAAGCTTCTATGCTGCTTGAGGTCATGGGTTCGAACCCAAGGCTCCTATTTTCCCTTTTGTTCAGGGGTTATAATCATTATTGATTGAGACAAAAGTCCAAATGAACAGCTTCAACCCCAGACCTGAGGTAGTGTGTTGGTTAATCTGATGGTCTCTGCAGCCTGAGTTTGAGTCTGTTTTTGTCTTCAATTTTATTCATCGCTTATTAAAACATAAAACTCCAATAAGTACCACTCAACCGAGTCCTACGGTGGCACAACGAATACTGTAATGCAATGTGCTCACTGTGTGCGATCAGGTCCCAACCTTCAGTTCAGAGTTCAAGCTCATCATTTATTAAGACAAATATCCAATCAGCACATGGTACCTGAGTGTCATGGCAGTGCAGTGCAGTGGTTTGTCTCTGGGTCTCTTCTACAGAAGCTCATGAGTTCAAACCGCAGTTTTTTGCATTCCTGTTAATTGCAGGGTTCAGTATAAAAACATTAAAAGGCCTAAAAAAATTCTCTCCAATTAAGAGTTCCTGTGGCTCAGTTGGAAGAGCGTTGCCCCTGGATGGGGAACTTGCTGGTTCAAATCCAGCCTGGACTCCAGGATATGGACGTAAGTGGTTCTGATGTCAGTGGCAGGACAAATACCAAGGAAGGGACAGGATGGCTGGACTGGGAAGAGGAAGGTACTGGAATGTGTGCAGGGGGGTAAGATCCGGGCAGCTGCCCCCCTGAGATTTGTGAAGGCAAACGAAGTGGGTTATGGAGCTTGAAGAGAGGAGTTCGACTTAGTTTTGCATTTAGAAAAAAAATTCTTCCAAATACTATCACCCCATGTTTCATTTTGGGCCGCAAGAGTCCGTCTCCTTACCCGACCGCTCTGCTCTACATTCAGCCACCCAGCCTACCATGCCTCACCTCAGCCAGGATTCAAACCCACAACCCCTGCACTGAGAGGCAGAGACTCTACCACTGAGCCACCAGCTCACACACAGACCTTACGGAGTCATCGGACTTTTGTCTTTTAAAACGGCCACAAAAATAAAAAGAAAAATAAACCAAAACCAAAAAAACAGTGCCTCCTGTGGCCAATGTATGCCATACAACAAACAATCTCTCTCACACACACACACACACACACACATCTCCAAGGTTTTTCCATCAAAAGCATTGAGTGTTTCCTTCCGGTCGTGCAGGAGCCACACCTGGTTCGACTCGTTAAATGACTTCAGCCTCATCTCCAGTTATAAAGTGTGCGCCTCCTGTTTGAAAGAAACAAAAGTCAGAATTTTCCATGATGGTCATGTGAACGCCCAGCTCGAATCTCCATAACAACTCCACTCACCAACAGAAGATCTGAGACACCTCCACACCAACCACAACCTGAAGAAGCTTTCTGATTAATGAAGGTCACAGAATCACGAGCACCTGCATCACCTCCGATCATTCAACCCGTCCCATCACCTTTCATATTCCACATCAGGAACAGCACCATGCAGGGGCTCGGGGGTGGGTTCCGTGTGAAGTTTGCACGTTCTCCCCGTGCTTGTGTGGGTTTCCTCCGGGTTCACACACAGTCAGCTGACTGGTGGTTCCAAATCGCCCCGAGGTATCTATGGCCTCGCTTGTTGTTCAGGGTGTATCTCACCCACAGTCGGTTGAGATGGGTGCCAGTCTGCCCACGAGTCTAATGAGAATTAAGTGACTTAGAACATAAATGAATAATGAAGATTTGTTCAACATTTTATTTTAATTTATGCAAATATTTTCTCCAACATGTCACACGCTCCACCCTTCAGAGTCGATTCAACAATTTCATCATTATTTTATTTTTCATTTCTGCATACGGTATTTAAAAAATTACAGTACAGTTAGACATTAAAGTCAATAAATTAAACAGAGCCGTTTCTAAATTATTATTTTGATTGAAAAGACTAAATCATAGTCCTGACGCCGTCTCCGCCCCCAACCCCAGCTTTTTACATTTCAGAGCTGAAAACCTTTTTTTTTTTTTTTTTTTTTGAAACACTGGCTGACTCTTTCTTCGAAAGGAAGAAATCACTGAAGCGTGCATTGCTCTGCGTCTGTCCCACTTCTCCACATCCTGATTAAATCCCGAATGATCGAGTGCGGCGTTCATCCCCGGCGGCTGGTGATAAAACCACGGCTGATATTTTTACATCCTTTAGTGGGCGGATTCGATTTTGAAAAGTTATGGAGAGCTCGCCTTACTTTCCTGGACAGTTTTATTTTTAGATGCATGCTGGGAAGCAGACGGGACTCTTTTAAAAGTGTGTACCTTATTCGTGGCTTCACGAGAAGACGTAGCGCCGGTACGGTGTCTTACTGCCAGGGATGTAGAGTATCAGATTCTCTCCAGAACCAGTGCGATCCAAACCCAAAGAAATAAACAATAATAATAAAAACACTAATCTTTCCATGTAGGCCATTTATCCCCGATCACAGCATATAATCTCCATGGCGATGTTGCTCTGATTGTTCGCGTCGAGGCTCAGCAACATTATTGCGGGAATAAAATGAAGCGGCTGATGATCTGAATGTTCTGAATGTGCAGGTTATAACATCAATGCCCTTTCTCTCCCCTGATGGCTCGGATATAAAATGGGACCCGAAAAATAAAGAGTGGTTCAGGGAGCACGAGGAATCATTTTCACATAAGTACTGGCCCCCCCAGAGTCCTGGCCTTAACCCTATTGAAAGTGTTGGGGATGTGCTGGAGAAGACTTTATGGAGGGGTTCAGTTTTTCCTTCATTGCTTAAAGACGTTGGTGAGAAACAAACCCCACACGGGAAGGAAATAAACGGTGTGTTGATGAAGTTTGTTGAAACGACGGTGTGACGATCACGTGCTATAAGCAACGATAATGGTAGAACAACGACATGTTCATCTGTGGGGGGTTTTTTGTTTGTTTTTTTTTTTTTTGCCCATGAAGTGTAATTAAAAAAGTGTAAGCATGACCCACACGCATCACTTTTTACACGCAAACAGCAATAAAGTGAAAAGAAGGAAACGACTCTGGATCTCTAACTGGAACCACGCGGCATTTTATTGACTTCAATTTTGATCCCAAATTCTGAGAAAGTTTCTCAGGACTTTCTCAGGAGAGACGAGTATTACAGGGAGCAGCTTTATTACTAAACGTATTGGACTGCGGTGTCCGATAGCGCCGGGGGGTTTAATTTGGTCTCCGGGTTTAACGGTGACGTGTCAGGAGTTAACGGCAGGATGTGGGAGGTTCTTATTTTCCTCTCATCGATAAACATCAAACCTTCACAACACTCGTCCCGACCCCATTCACTTCCCTCAGGAGAGACAACCGGCTGCACTCATTCGGCGACATTTCTACAAAAACTTTATTTTACTCTACAGGAGAGGAAGCAGTATAAATATTTACGTCTGAATAATTTCAAACGCAATAAAAAGAGCAATGACATGTCGGAGCAACTCAAAGCCGAACAAAAACTTTCAGAAAGAAAGTCGCATACAAAAAACTGATCGAGTTCAAATTTCCCAGTGGTGGATCTTCATCTGTTCAAATGTGATGTGCACAACAGGAGGCAGAAAACACACCGATGCCCGAAAAGCCATTTTCCACATTTGCAATTCAGAACCACGAAAACGAGAGAGAGAACCGGGTCGTGGTTTTTTTATTTGGTTCCTTTGCTGAAGCACTGATGGTGAAAGCCTGAAAAAAATGCCTTTAGTTATTTTTTGTTCGATTTGTGAAGTGTCGCCGGTGCAGAATTCATGAAAGGAAGCATTTACTCCGATTTATTACTGGGCTTTCAAAAAAATGCACAATCGTGGGTATTTTCCACCGTCAACGTGGTTTTTCACTTTATAAACCTAAATCAAGTACAGCGGCACCTTGAGCTACGAGTGTCTTTTATAACGAATTTTCCATGATACGAGTTTCAATCCACAAAATATCCGCCCATCCAACCAGCAAAATTTTGATTTTGATTTACAAACTCTGCTGGGAAAATGGCTTTTCCGGGCCCATTAGCCTCGTATTCTTCCGTGTGTATTACTTCACGCTCTGAGAACGCCATGTGCAGTGCTTCTTCATTATTTTCTGGGACGCCCTGTATAGAAAACAAACAAACAAAAAGAAAACATTTCATGCCCCCCCCACCCAGTGCCCCGCATGCAACTATAGTGTTTACTGCACTTCATATCGTTTACTCGGTTCTTTTTCCCTACACCATAGGGAACACAGTGAAAGCGCCACTGCCACCTACTGTAGAGGATGCGCAATTACACTTAATTTTAGTACAGTATGGCAAAAAAAGCATGTCCCTGGAGTCATACACGCTCCACCCCGGCATCACTCTGCACCTCCCCCAAAGGGGGGTCGCGCCCTACTGTCTGAGAAGCGCTAGTCTTGTGGGAGCTCACCACGAGCCTTTCCTCGCTGGCATTCGTAGTGTGCACATGCACAAAATTCTCCTCCTCCTCCTCTGTTACGCACCATCTCATGGCTGCCCATGTGACATCTTCGTCACAGTCGATGATCAGAAGGGTTAGTTGACCTGGTGTTCATTCTTGTTTAATTATTATTTATTATTAATTATTATTAATGTTAATCTAAATGTACTATTATTATGAAATATTTATTGTTTTTACAAAATGCAAACCGACATGTATATCTTTAATATTAGGTCAAATATAGGTTTTTGGCAGGCTATAGGAGTTTGGGAGGGGTTTGGAACAGATTGATTGGTTATTTTAGTTATTCCTTATGGGAATAATTATTTTATCTAACAAACTTATCGGCTTATACGAGCTCGCTCTCGGAACAGATTCAATTCGTAGGTCAAGGTACCACTGTATTTCATAAAGAAAAAAAAAACAACTCGCTTTTGTTGCGAGATTAAAACAACATGACATGATTTATTCATTCATTCATTTTCTGAATCACTTAACCCCAATTAGTGTCACAGGGAGGCTGGTGAGGGCGGGGTACACCCTGTGCAGCATGCCAGATCGTCGCAGGGTAGAAACACGCTGATGTTTATCCCATTGGCCTCTTTTTGATATTGAAATCAGTGTTTCCTCCAATACAGGTTTCATCAAAACAGGAAACTAAATCTTGGGCTCCAGAGATGGCCAGACAAGGTTCATGACTTCTCACCTGGAGACCGCAAGTTTGAATCGGGTTAATACCACAGCTGTCCTTGGCCATTTGTGGAGTTCTCATGGGAGGGAGGGACAGCATATGCCCACTTCTCTATCACTCACAGCGATCACCAGCCGATGATAGGTGTCTGTGAGCTCACTGTACGAGGGGGCGGATAGCACTTTCCCTCCAAGTGTGTTAGACCGGCCCCCCAAAACACCTGCGCAACAGTTTGAAAAGAGGCGGGTGGCTAGCATCTCATGTCATGGAGGGAGCATGTCCATGCTTTTGCCCCTCCCTAGTTGGTGGTGGTCGTGTGATAGGGAGGCAATATAGAGAAAATGATGGTGGTGGTGCTGGTGGTGGTGGTGGTGGGGTCTTACACGTGTCCAATATGAAAACGAAGTGAGCGTTAAAATGTCTTCCTTATCGCCCGCCTGAGCGATTCGGTGTTCGGATAATTTGGGCGGTGGTGGCTTCGTGGTTAAAGCGATGGCTTACTGGTTCAAAGGTCAGCAATCAGTCACCACTGTTGGGCCCTTGCGCGAGGCCCTTAGCCCTCAACTGCATAAAAATAATTGTTGTTAGTGTTTCTGGGACAGAGCATCCGCCAAATGCTCTACATATAAATCATAACAAGGTTGGTGTAAAAATTAAAAGCTAAAACCAAATAGTTAATGTACTGAAGCTCCTCTAAAATCACCAAGACAGTACAACCCTCGTTCCTCTGTGTGTTTTTCGCCATCAAGAAGCTTCAGGTTTACAGGTTTGGTGTTAAACTTCTTTAAATCTTTGGGGAACTATTCAGATCTTTCCACAGAATCATCTGTGCTGAGGTTTTCCCATAACTTCCTATTGGGCGTGGCTGAAGCAATGCACATCTTAAAATTGCTTGTCTGGCTGAACCCGTCAGTCCCACCCATCTCATTAATGTGCTGAATTACTCAATCCCATGTGAGTCATGGGGAAGCTGATGCCTATCTTAGCCCACAATGGATAAAGTCGGGGTACACCCTACTCTGAGTGAGTTGCCCTGCGATAGTCTGGAGAGCTGAGACCGACATGCCTGATGAATTTCATACACTCCGATGAAAACTTAGACCAGGCACAATCCTTCGGGACACGGGGTGGCGCTATAGAGCCAAGAGGCCACAGCCTGAGGTCAAGTCTCAATCTTTAAGTAGCAATGGGGAGGACAGAGGTGGAATCAAATTTCATGAGGGTTTTTTTTTTTTTTTTTTTTTGCTGACCAGAAACACCACACTGTGTATTTGTGGCTCTTTGTCTCCACCATGTGGAAGTATACTGAATGACAGACAAAGATTTATGTCCTGCCGGTCATGATATATGAAGGCGAAACATGGGCTCTCAACAACACAATGAAGGAAATGCTCAGAGTGGCACAGAGGAAAATCGAACGCCTCATGCTGAATGTCTCTCTAAAGGCTAGAAAGCTCAACACATGGATCAGAGAGCAAACAGGAGTGAGGGACATCGTGCACACCATCAACAACAGCAAGCACAGATGAACAGGCCATGTGGCCCGATTCTCCGACAACCGTTGGACAAGCAGAGCAACAGAGTGGACACCCCGGAGCTGGAAACGACCACGAGGACGACCAAAAACAAGATGGCGCGACAACCTGACTCAATGCCTAGGCCACAACTGGCCAAGCCTCGCACGAGATAGAGCCCGCTGGAAGAGGTCCAGGGAGGGGTTCCTCAGCCATGAGTGAAGTCACCCTGAATCCTGATATTACTTCAACTAAATATCCAGAAGATCGGAGAACATGTGGTTAAAGAAATCAGGAAAAAAAGGAAAAGAATAATACGCAAGAGAAGAGAATAAAAAAAATAAACAAAGAAATTGGGGCAGAAAAGACATCAAAAGAAAAGAAAAAGCATTTAAAATGACACAAACACACACACACAGGGAGAGAGACACAGATGGACAGAGCGAGAAAGAACCTGAAATGAAAATTGAAAAGTTCAGGAAGAAGGAAGGTATTATGGGATATGAAGTTTCCCTGATGAATAAACGTCAAAAAAAAAAGCAAAAAAATTAACACTCTGTGTGTGTTTTAAAAAGTTTATATTATTGTTATAAAGAAGGCAGTGGTGGTCTAGTGGTATAGGGTGCTGGATCACTGATCCAAAGGTTAGGGGTTCGAGTCCCACTCTCCACAAGGTTGTCACTGTCCCCCCCCAGTGCAGCGAACTGGGTTATCAAAGGCGGGCCATGTCTGTCACTGTCTATGGTGAGAGGTTCATGTAAAAGAACCATTGCTGACTTTCGTAAAGAGGAGCTGCAAAGTCGTCAGCGAGACCTCTGCCAAATTAAACATGTGAATAAGATGATTCACTGTGGCGTCTCCCGAGAAAAAGCCGAAAGGAAGACAGACATATTATTGTTATAAAGATATAAAGCTCATGATCCACCACTGGAGGGAGGCAAACACAACAATGAATAAAATGCATGACCTCTGATTTCAACTGACTTCATAAAACTCAAACAAACATTCACGCAAAATAAACACCGTAAATAAAACTTAAAAGATTTTAAACATTGCATTACCTCATATGTTCCCATTTCAATAACAACAGATCATTCCTGTTGTCAGGGACTACTGAGAGAGAAGCAGAGAAATGAGAACGAAAGCAAGAACCGAAAAGAAAATAATTTGAGGATTTTAAGGATACGAAAGAGAAATAAAAAAAAAAAGGAATGAAAGATAATAAAAAAAAGGTTCACGTGTTTGAAACCAGAGCTGCATCACCATGAAATATAAACAGGAATCTAAACAAAGTTACCTATATACACACATATATCCTACACACACACACACACACACACACACACACACACACACACACACATATATATATATATATATATATATATACAGTGAGTCGTCAATTTATGACCGCGTTTGGTTCTGGCAGACCGGTCGTAACTCGATCTGGTCGTATGTCGACTTTCCATCCAAATACACTGACGCCAAACAAAATCAGATGAATAAAACTCACGCATTTAAATCTATACATCTATTTTCAATTCCATGTCACTGTGACACGCAGCCGAGAGCCAATCCTTTCTGTACTCCACTGTGTGGGCGGGTCCGATAGCTTCAAACTCCAATTTTATTGGATTATAACAGCCATAGCTGCGCATGTTGTTTGAGTAAAGGGATAAATTTCCCTCGTTTTGATCGGCTCATTTCCACGACGCCAAGCACAGCTGCAAACAAACACAAATGGACAGACATGGAAAAACTTCAACCCGCAGAGCAGCTGATTGCCAAAACTTGGGACGCGCTTCCTGTCACATAAACACTGCAGCGTGTGAGTCCAATAAAATTAGAGTTTCAAGGTATCGAACCCGCCCACACAGAAAGGATTGTCTCTCAGCTTCGCGCCACAGTGACGTGGCATTGAAAGTAGATGAATAAGTTTGCTCTGAGCAGTTAGAAAGTGAAGCTGCACCATCTCCTGCTTGGCCTTTTAAGATGCTGGCGCTGCCGGAAACGCAAACAACCGTCGTACGCAACACTCGCACTGCACCGCCATCAATCATGCTTCACCACTTTTGCGGTCGTAAAGTCAATCAGTCGTAACTCGCATAGGTCGTAAGTCGACAACTCACTGTGTGTGTGTGTGTATATATATATATATATATATATATATATATATATATATATATATGGGGCAGTGGTGGTCTAGTGGTATAGGGCGCTGGATCACTGATCCAAAGGTTGGAGGTTGGGGGCTCGAGTCCCACTCTCCACAGGGTTGTCACTGTCCCCCCCAGTGCAGCAAACTGGGTTATCAAAGGCGGGCCATGTCTCTCACTGTCTATGGTGACAAGTTCATGTAAAAGAACCATTGCTGACTTTCATAAAGAGGAGCTGCAAAGTCGTCAGCGTGTTTCTGTCCCTTGCTAAAAAGGGTTGTGACAGGAAGGACATCCGACGTAAAAACCTCGGCCAAATCAAACGTGCGAATCAGATGATTCACTGTGGCGACTCCTGAGTAAAAGGGAAAAAGCCGAAAGGAAGACAGACACACATATGCATATATATATATATATATATATATATATATATATATATATACACACACATACAATAATTATTTGTTATAACAAATAATTATTGTGATTTGCTCTACCAAAAAGTATTGAGTACTCTCCTACGGAAGGATCTACTCAGAAAATCACATATATATATATATATATATATATATATATATATATATATATATATATATATATATATATATACATACACACAGGCAGGGGGGGCACTAACCAGTGTCTCTCCCCCTTATGCCGGTCCCAAGCCCGGATAAATGCAGAGGGTTGCGACAGGAAGGGCATCCGGCGTAAAACTTCTGCCACATTTTAAAAATGCAAATGATCAATACAGAATTCATACCGGATCGGTCGAGGCCCGGGTTAACAACGACATCAGTGCTGTCAACCAACAGGGTGCTGATGGAAACTGGACTACTGTTGGTCGAAGACGTCGAAGAAGGAGAGGTGGGAGGCGTGTCCGTAGGCAGAGAGAGAAGAGGAAATGCGTGAGCCGAGGACTGAGAGTAGGGACTTTGAATGTTGGAACTATGCAAGGAAAGATAGGGAGCTGGCTGACATGATGCAGAGGAGAAAGGTGGACATACTGTGTGTTCAGGAGACAAGGTGGAAAGGTAGCAAGGCTAGATAGAAGCTTAGGAGCAGGGTTTAAACTGTTTTGTAATGGTGTGGATGGGAAGAGAAATGGAGTAGGAGTCATCTTGAAGGAGGAGTTTGTCAGGAATGTTCTAGAAGTGAAAAGAGTGTCAGACAGAGTGATGAGTCTCAAGTTAGAAATTGAAGGCGTGATGGTCAATGTTGTTAGTGCTTATGCCCCACAGGCAGGATGTAAGCCAGAAGAGAAGGAGAGATTCTGGAGTGAGTTAGATGAAGTGATGCAGAGTACCCCCAGAGGTGAAAGAGTGGTCATTGGAGCAGACTTCAATGGACATGTTGGTGCAGGCAACAGAGGGGACGAGGAAGTGATGGGCAGGTTTGGTATCCAGGACAGGAACACAGAAGGACAGATGTTGATCGATTTTGCAAAAAGGATGGAAATGGCTGTGGTGAATACTTTCTTCAAGAAGAAACAGGAGCATAGGGTGACTTATGAAAGCGGAGGTAAGAGCACACAGGTAGACTACATCTTGTGTAGGCAATGTAATTTGAAGGAAGTCTGCAAAGTAGTAGAGGGTGAGAGTGTTGCCAAACAGCATAGGATGGTGGTGTGCAGGATGATGCTGATGGTGAGAAAGGTGAAAAAGGCAAAGGCAGAGCAGAAGACAAAGTGGTGGAAGCTGAAAAAGGAAGAGTGTCGTGTTGTCTTCAAGGAGGAGTTGAAACAGGCTTTGGGTAGTCAGGAAGTGCTTCCAGAGGACTGGACAACCACAGCCAATGTGATCAGGGAGACCGGTAGGAGAGTACTTGGTGTGTCCTCTGGAAAGAAAGTAGATAAGGAAACTTGGTGGTGGAATGAGGAAGTGCAGGAGTGTGTACAAAAGAAGAGGTTAGCCAAGAAGAAGTGGGACATTGAGAGGACCGAAGAGAGTAAACAGGAGTACAGGGAGACACAGCGTAAGGCGAAGGTAGCAGTGTCAAAGGCCAAACAGTATGATGACTTGTATGATAGGTTGAACAGTAAGGAGGGAGAAAATGATCTATACAGGTTAGCACAGCAGAGAAATAGAGATGGGAAAGACGTGCAGCAAGTTAGAGTGATAAAGGACAGAGAGGGAAATGTATTGACTGCTGACAGAAGTGTGCTGGGAAGATGGAAAGAGTACTTTGAAGAGCTGATGAATGAGGAAAATGAGAGAGAAAAAAGAGTAGAAGGGGTGACCGTTGAGGACCAGGAAGTAGCAAAGATTAGTAAGGGAGAAGTGAGGAGGGCATTGAAGAGGATGAAGAGTGGAAAGGCAGTTGGTCCTGATGACATACCAGTTGAGGTATGGAAGTGTCTAGGGGAGGTAGCAGTAGATTTTCTGACAAGAATATTCAACAAGGTCTTAGAAAGTGAGCAGATGCCAGAGGAATGGAGGAGAAGTGTGCTTGTGCCCATTTTTAAGAACAAGGGAGATGTACAGAGTTGTGGCAACTACAGAGAGATAAAGTTGATGAGCCATACAATGAAGCTATGGGAAAGAATAGTGGAAGCAAGACTAAGGGCAGAGGTCAGCATTTGTGAACAACAGTTTGGTTTCATGCCAAGAAAGAGCACCACAGATGCAGTGTTTGCTTTGAGGATGTTAATGGAGAAGTACAGAGAAGGTCAGAAGGAGCTGCATTGTGCCTTTGTGGATCTGGAGAAAGCATATGACAGGGTGCCGAGGGAAGAACTGTGGTATTGTATGAGGAAGTCTGGAGTGACAGAGAAGTATGTTAGAGTGGTGCAGGACATGTATGAGAGATGTAAGACAGTGGTGAGGTGTGCTGTCAGTGTGACAGAAGAGTTCAAGGTGGAGGTGGGACTGCATCAAGGGTCAGCTCTCAGCCCTTTCTTGTTTGCTATGGTGATGGACAGGCTAACAGACGAGGTTAGACAAGAATCTCCATGGACTATGATGTTTGCAGATGACATCGTGATCTGTAGTGAGAGCAGAGACCAAGTGGAGGAAAATCTAGAGAGGTGGAGGTATGCCCTGGAAAGGAGGGGATTGAAAGTTAGTCTTAGTAAGACAGAATACATGTGTGTGAACGACAAGGACCCAAGAGGAACTTTGAGGTTACAGGGGGCAGAGTTAAAGAAGGTGGAGGATTTTAAGTACTTAGGCTCAACAATCCAGAGCAATGGAGAGTGTGGAAAAGAGGTGAAGAAGGTTGGAATGGATGGAGAAAAGTGTCCGGTGTGATGTGTGATAGGAGAGTATCGGCAAGAATGAAGGGAAAAGTATACAAGACGGTGTTGAGGCCAGCGATGTTGTATGGTTTAGAGACAGTGGCCCTGGGGAAAAGACAGGAGTCAGAGTTGGAGGTAGCAGAGATGAAAATGTTGAGGTTCTCTTTGGGAGTAACGAGGATGGATAGGATCAGAAATGAGTACATCAGAGGGACAGCACATGTTAGATGTTTTGGAGACAAAGTCAGAGAGGCTAGATTGAGATGGTTTGGACATGTACGGAGGAGGGATAGTGAGTATATTGGTCGTAGGATGCTGAGGTTGGAACTACCAGGCAAAAGGCCCAGAGGAAGACCAAAGAGAAGATTTATGGATGCGGTGAAGGCGGACATGAAGATCGTTGGAGTAAGAGTAGAAGATGCAGAGGATATGGAGAGATGGAGGCAGATCATTTGCTGTGGCGACCCCTGAAGGGAACAGCCGAAAGGAAAAGAAGAAGAAGAAGAAGATATACACACACATATACACACATCCTACACACATATAAACACATACAGGAATCCCTCACTACTTCGCACTTCAATTCATGTGGCTTCAGTGCATCACAGTTGTTGTTTTTTCTTAATATTCATTGAAATAAAAAATAAGGAAATTAAGGAAGAATAGAGGGAAACTGTTAAGGAAAATTCCACAAAACAAGGCCAATTATGCAAAAAATCCCCCCAAAAACCAACCCCCAAAAAAAAAAAAAAAAAAAAAAACTCAACATCTCCCATCAAAACCACTTACATTTTTGTGAGGTGCATGTCTTTATGTGTATTTATATTTTATTTACATCTTATGCATTATTTTTAATGTTTAATTGTTATTATAAGCATTTATAGCATTGAATATGTATTTATTGATATTATATAACATATACATGTATGTATACATCAGTCGGGGGGTTGATCATGATTTCAGTGATTGCGGGGGGATCTTGGTCCCAATTAACAGCGGAAAGTGAGGGATCCCTGTATATCCTACACACATATACACACACATACATCCTACACACATATAGCAAACACACATACACACATATCATACACACATACACCCTACTCACAGATATCCTACACACACACACACACATATACATATATATATATATATATATATATATATATATATATATATATATACATATATACATATATATACATACACATATATATATACATATATATATATATATATATATATATATATATATATATATATATATATATATATATATATATATATATATATATATATATATATATATATATACATATATATATATATATATATATATATATATATATATATATACACACACACACACACACACATATATCCTACACAAACATATCCACAAATATACAGTACACACATACACCCTACACACAGATATCCTACACACACACACATACACACATGTTTTTCCTACACACACACATACACACACACATATATCCTACACACACACACACACATATACACACACATACACACACACATATATATATATATATATATATATATACATAGAGGATTTTCTGAGTAGATCCTTCCATAGGAGAGTGCTCAATACTTTTTGGTAGAGCAAATAACAAAAATAAAAGGACAGGACAAAGACTTTCTATTGAAACTCCATTTATCACTGTGATTTATCATTTACCATTTATCACAACCTTCTTTCTGTGAGGCAGATGTGCTGACCACTACACCGTGCCACATGTTGTGGCTCTAAAATGAAAACTATAAGAGATTTCATCGGTGGTGATTTCTAACAGCACGCCGTGTCTGTGTTGTTATTTTGGTTTTGATGTTCCTGTGACGTTGTGACACTCTGCAGCTCTTCTCCTGCTCTTCTCACTCAGCGGATGGATTTGTTCCCACGTGACCAGCACACTGTGTAAATCATCCGGCAGGGCCCGTGCGAACGACGTTATCTCCTCGCTGTGACACCCAACAGTACAAACAGAACGTTTCAAAGGCGGCTCCGGTCCCACCCCCGAGCCTCTGAGCCGCCGAGCTCACGTCAGGTCAAGATTTGCCGTCTCAAAACACACGAGATAAGAACTTGATGACCCTGCGCTAGCATTTCAGCATCGCTTTTCCATAACCGTGATTTACACGCTGGCAGATCCTGCCCTAATCCCCCAGGACCATGATGTCACCGGTGTACGGATGGACCGGAGATAACGCTGTGAACGGCGCTCTTTCATAGGAACGGATTAAAACCTCATTAGTTACGAACAACTTACAAAGATCTCTGTAATGACATGAGTCTGGTGGAGAAATATAATCACTGAGGAAGAACATAATCCACCACGAGCATGAGGTCATCAGCGTACACATCCATGGATCTGGAGATAAGGGACTGGACGCAGGTCTTCTGTAGGACACCGTCTGGTGATGATCTGAAATGAGGCTGATGTCAGAAAATCTTACACACTTCGTTTTATCGATATCATGATCCACATGAGATCAGCCATCGTTAACATCAACATTTAATGGATAATGGATTCAACTCTCAGACGCAGCACGTCTCCATAACAGCAGCCTGTCAGTTCCTAAAGCAACCATTTCAAACAGAACCAATGTCACACTCACACCATCTGACAGACAATCACAGCCTACTGGGTCGTTCTGACCTCATCTTAGACGTTTCCCGAGTTCCTCGCTTGGCTTAGTTTTTTTTTGTTTTTTCTCGTGTCCCATCCAGGAGGAGCTGAACTCCTGGTCGTTTCACGCTGTGGGAACCGGGGATAAGCACTGGCGTGATGAGCTGCTAGGCTCTGGTGTAAAAATGCCAACTGACTTACCCCGTGCTTGCGTGGGTTTCCTCAGGGTACTCCGGTTTCTTCCCACAGTCTGAAAACATGCACATAGGTTAATTGACAATAACCCCTAGGTTTTATTGAGTATAAATGGTTGTGTGAGTGTTGGCCCTGCAATGACCTAGTGAGATGGGCACCAGCCTCCCCGCGACCCTAATTAGAATTAAGTTCTAAGTTCAGGCAAATCAATGAATGATTGAAAGTCCCTCAAACGTCCCAACATCATCGTGTTCTATTTCTCCAATATTTCCTCACCAGAGCGGAATAACACTCATCACATGATCAGAAGGGGAGATGCAGGTAAGCACAGCAAACACCCATTGAACTGATCTGCACTCATCACTCACTGGCTGAACTGTTTGCCAAAAGCCTATCTCAGCTGATACTTGGAATAGAAGCGATACACCCTGAACAGCTCACCAGACCATCACAGGGCAACGCACAGAACCACTCACATTCACACCAAGTTACAATCTGTAACAGCCGATTAGCCTAATATGGATCGGAGGAAACTAGAGTGCACGGAGGAAACCCACAGAAGCAAGGAACAGCTGTGAGGTGGATGTGCTGCACACTGCACCACTACTGATTTTATTATTTATATTTTACTCAATTAAACATTTATTCTAAATCGTTACTGCATTCTGTAAACAATAATAATTCCTCGACGTTTGTGTTTATGAAGAGTTTATTCAAGCTAATCGTTTTTTCTTCTCCTCTCCAGCGTTACATAATTTCTTAAACGCTCCACTGGTCGCTGCTCATCGCTCATCCTGAGTGTGTATTTCTTCACGAGAACAGAAAAAAAAAAGAAAAACATTTCAAGTGTTCTCTGTGGGAATAAGTACATCAATAAAACACGTCGAAATCACAGAAGGAGCCGGACAGCGTGCCGAAGGGTCGCTCACGGACGTTAGTGCGGCAGGATGGAATTCATATGAGATTTTGGTCCGGACGCGGTGCGGTGAGCTTTCTGCGTATTTATGAAGAGATTTGAAGCCGACCAGACAGTAGCCTCGTTAATATTCGTACGAGACTCTCAGCAACAAAACGAGAGAATTAACTGAAGTAATTCTGAACACTAAACTTTAAGTGAAAATATAAAATATAAATGGAAACACTGTAACTATGACTGAGAACCAGATACTGAGATATACAACGTGTACATTGACGCACTGTGGAATGGAATAAATAAATAAAAACAACACATAGCAACAAGGTGGAAAAGTGTGGCAGTGCAATACAGTCGTAGAATTTGTGGCTTCAATGTCCGTTTACAAACAACTGATTTGTGTTAGGGTGTGTGTGTGGAGGAAGGTTGCATGTGTGTGTGTGTGTGTGTGTGTGTGTGTGTGTGTGTGTGTGTGTGTGTGTGTGTGTGTGTGTGTGTGTGTGTGTGTGTGTGTGTGTGTGTGTGTGTGTGTGTGTGTGTGTGTGTGTGTGTGTGTGTGTGTGTGTGTGTGTGTGTGTGTGTGTGTGTGTGTGTGTGTGTGTGTGTATGTGTGTGTGTGTGTGTGTGTGTGTGTGTGTGTGTGTGTGTATGTGTGTATGTGTGTGTGTGTGTGTGTGTGTGTGTGTGTGTGTGTATGTGTGTGTGTGTGTGTGTGTGTGTATGTGTGTGAGAGAGAGAGAGAGAGAGAGAGAGAGAGAGATTGTAGGGTGGTGGGGTGATGTTTTTCACCGTTCTGGGGTAAAATCTCTTTTTTTTGAGTCTGGTTGTGCTGGTCTTGATGCTTCTGCATCGCTTTCTCAGAGGAAGTGGTATAAACAGTCCATTTCCCAGGTGTATGGGATCCGTCGCAATGCGGTCTGCTTTCCTCTGGACCCGGACGGCATATATTTTGTCCAGATCTGGTAGACGGCAGCCCATGATCCCCTGTGCAGTTCTCAACAGCCAGGTCGAGTCCTTTCTGTCCTCAGCAGTGTAGCTGTCGTACCACAGCGTTGCACTGAGACAGAGAAAACTTTCTATTGTAGTGCTGTAGAAGTTCTTGAGTAGCTGAGACCAGAGTTCAGTACGTTTCAGCTTCCTGAAGAAGAAAAGTCACTGCTGGGATTCTTCTCCAGATATGAGGTGTAAACAGACTAAGACAGGTCAGAAGAAATGTGGATGCCCAGGAACATAATACTGTCCACACTCTCCATCACCTCTCCATGAATACAAAGAGGAACGTTTTTTTTGTCTATCTGGTGCTCCTGTAGGCCACCATGATCTCCTTGTTCTTACTGGTGTTCAGAATTAGTTGAACACCAGTTCATCAGGTGCTGAAACTCCTCTCCGTAGTGTGTTTCATCACTGTCCGGTGTGAGGCCTACCAGTGTGGTGTCCATGGCAAACTTCACAAGCTTGTAGCAGAGCAGTCATGTGGAAAGCGGCTGAAGAGGACTTGGCTGAGCATACAGCCCTGTGGTGTTCCAGTGTTCAGGATCAGGGTGGATGATGTAGAGTTCCTTATCCTCACTACGTGAGGTCGGTCAGTGAGAAAGTCCTTAATCCAGTCACACAAAGTGGCTTTTGGGTCCTTGATCAAGGTCCTCAACCCTCAATTGTTCAGTTGGATAAAAATGAAAATTGTAAGTCGTACTGGATAAGACTGTCTGTCAAATGCTGTAAATGTAAAGTGTGAACGCTGACAAAGATCAAAGCTGATAAGAAAGGAAAATTACAAAGGAACGCACCCTTTTGGTTCCCGTGTTTCAAACTGGGGGTTCAGAGCAAAAACACGCTGATGACCATGCAGCTCCTCTTTACAAAAATCAGCAGTGGTTTTTTTACATGAACCTCAATCACGGACAGTGAGAGACACGGCCGGCCTTTGATAACCCAGTTATCAAACAAAGCTATCAAAGTTATAACTGGGGGTGGGGGGTGGGGGGGGCAGTGACAACCCAGTGATAGTTGGGCTTGAACCCCCAACCTTGGGATCAGTGATCCAGCACCTTATCACCAGGCCACCACATTTGTCTTTTTTTAATTTTCTTTACCAAGACTTTAATCTTTACGTCACTGTGACTGGTATGCAGTGACCGTGTCACACACTTTCCTCCGAGATCAATAAAGTATTCGGATTCTGATTCATCTGTTAAATAATCTTTAATGTCCTTTATTCCAGCGCAGGTTTGTGTTTACATTGACGCTGGTCTGAGCTTGATGGATGACGAACATCTTTCTCAGCATTTTTCGCCTCAGCCATTTGTGATGCTTTTCAGGTGCTGACACGTTTGAAACTGAACCGCAACGCCTCCTTCCTTTGGGGGCAGAAAAGGCGCTTTTAGCTCCTCTGTCTGACATGGATAACAACATTATTCTGAAATTCTGAAGTGTGCATCTCTCACACACACACACACACACACACACACACACACACACACACATATACATCACACACGCATCACACACGCATCACACGTATCACACACACACACACACACACACACACACACACACACACACACACACACTTTAAAGAGAAGATGGAAATTGTATTTATTCCTCAGCACTGCCATACTATGTGCTGAATAAAACATATGGGGTCATGTTGCTTTCGGAAATTAATCAACTTTGCTTCGTCACACCACTTCGGACTCACTCTACACCAGGGCAATGTTTCTGATTTAAATTTAAATCATGAGATGATTAAAGAGAGATTAAGACTCAAAAATAAATGATGTCTGTTTTTAAAAAGAAATTACAATTCGGTAATCTTCAGTTTTTCCATTCATTGATTTTCCGAACCACTTCATCAAATACTTGGGGGTGGTGGTGTCTAACTCAGCCAACTCTGGATGAGGATCACAGGGCCATTAGACACACACACACACACACACCCCTATTTGTGAGGCGCTCCACTGAATGTAGGCACTTGTCACATGTGACGTATGGTGCTTGTGAGACAAAGCGCGGCTTATCCGGACTTCCGATCTTTCAAGTGAGCAAGTGCGCATTGAATACTTGTTTAGTACTCAACCTTTACTTGCTCACTTGAAAGATCGGAAGTCCGGATAAGCCGCGCTTTGTCTCACAAGCACCATACGTCACTTACGACAAGCGCCTACATTCGGTGGAGCGCCTCACATATACACACATCTAAAGGCTATTTGGAAAAACTAGCTGGCCTACCGTGCATGTGTTTGGATCGTAGGAGGAAATCAAAGTACCCGGACGAAACTCATGCAATCATGGGGAGAATATGCAAACTTCACAGAGAAACACTCGAACCCAGGACCTCTTGCTGTGAGGCACACCTCTCCACCACCGTGCCAATAACTTGGATTATTTGAGGCTGTAGATCTGTTTATTCTTCATCTTTGGTTCATTTTTTTTTTCAACATCAATAGATTTTTCAGTTTTAAACACAGGTCAGGTGAGCCCTTGACCTCCCTACACAGCAGATGTGATGCTCTTTGAAGTACATTCCTCTCATTCTCAAGTGCTGAAGGGAGGTGTAGGTGTGTGTGTGTGTGTGTATGTGTGTGTGTGCGTGTGTGTGTGTGTGTGTGCCTGAGTCCTGTTTTCACAGCCATATGCTGAATCAGGAAATGCTTTAAAGCTCCTCATGGCATTACAGTCTCTTCCTCTCAACACCACCAGGAGGAGTAGTGCTCAAATCTAAACATCTTTTTTTTTTGGAGTGGGATAAAATAACATATACAAGTTAGAAACTAGCTGTAGCAGACCAGAACATCTCTGTCTGCAAACTTTCTCATTTAAACCCATGGAGTTCTGATGAGTCCTGTCCATCCTACACAAACACAAATCTCAGGAATCCTGATTAATCAGAAAATCTGACCTGTCCCACTTGCCAACCTACACAATTCAAGCTATATGACCAACCCCAACCCCATGCTCGAGAAATATTTTGCCCAATGATGAGTGGCATTGACCAGAAGATTAATCCAGTCTGATTTACTGCTGTGAAATTCTGTCCAATCCCAACCCCTACACCATAAACTTGGACCATCCATTACATCAATTCAGAGACCTAGCATAATCCCACTCTCCGACCCAGAAACCTGGCCTTATTCCACTCATGGATCCAGAAAATGGACTAATCCCATCCCCTATTCTAGAAGCTTGGAATAATCCAACCTCCTGCTCTAGAAATGTGCATCAATCCCAAAGCTTCCTCCAAAATCTTAGACCAATCTTACTCAAATCTCCAAAAACTCCGACCAACCCCAGCACCTGCTCTAGAAATCTTGTCTGGCCCCCCTATTGCTCCAGAAATTTAGTCTAATCCTGATCACTTTTCAACCTCCTGCTCCAGAAATCTGGACCAGTCTCATCTCCATTTCCAGAAATTTAGTCAAATCCCTCTGACCAGTATCAGTTGCTAATGTAGAAATTTCGATAAATCCCACACACCAATCAATTCTTCAATCCTGAACGCTCCTGCAGAAGCCCGTTTCCCATTCCCTCTCACTGCAGCACCAAAGTTGGCCAATCCTGTCTGCTCCAAAAGGAATTCTGAACTGTCCTGACTTTGCCGGCAAAGTATCTGATCCTCTGCCAACAGAAAAAAGTAGGTTTCTATTGCAAAATATAAGAACTAGAACTGTGTTCCCCAAACGCATCACTGGTGTGGTGTATGAGATATGTCCAACTGAGAAGAGACAATATATATATATATATATATATATATATATATATATATATATATATATATATATATATATACATACACACACACACACACACACACACACACACACACACTGTATAACTGAACTGGGAAGCAGGAGGGGCACGTTCACTCTGTCGTTTGTAAACGATGGACGCAGCATCACTACGTCATTACATCAGCGTACTACGTAGGTACATCGAAACTCAAAATTTGACTTTTTTTTTGAAAAAAAAAGAAAAAAACGGAAAAATTGAAAAAAAAAAAACGTAAAACGGATGAACGTAAGTCGGGAGCATCTGTATACACACACACACACACACACACACACACACACACAGACACTCATGTGCATACACGCACTCATGCACTCACTCACACGAACGCATGCGCCGCACACACACACAGACACACACACACACACACACACACACTGACTCACTCACTCACACTCACACACACACACACACACACACACACACACTGACTCACTCACTCACTCACACACCCCCTCACTCATTCTCGCGCACACACACACACACACACACACACACACACACAAACACACACACTTCAGACGCTTTTAGTCGTTATAAATTACACCGTCACTGAGAAAATTCTCTTAAAGAGTCGTTTTTAATTTGCTCCCTCAGGATATTTGATTGTACATGAACAGCCGCTATGTCACAAAACACATTCTGGATGAAAGGATTACAGAGTAGCATTTAAGTATAATATTCTGGATTTAAAAAAAAAAAAAAAAGGTTCCCAATCCTGATTTTTGGGAATTTGGGATGAAATGATAACGAGGTGAATTTTGCTCTAGTGAACACAGTGTAATAATCCTTATAATCACACGGCACTGACGGAACACTGTTTACACAACTCACTGCAGACATAGTGTGTGTGTGTGTGTGTGTGTGTGTGTGTGTGTGTGTGTGTGTGTGTGTGTGTGTGTGTGTGTGTGTGAGGGGGATTTCTGTTATTAAGACAATCTTGACAGGTGTGAAATGTTATGCTGTTGCTTGTAAATGGATTCAGAAGCTCGTATTTCTCCTTGGTGAGATCAAACAAACAGACAAATGATGTGCTGTACGTTTATAGTGCATGGTGTGTGTGTGTGTGTGTGTGTGTGTGTGTGAGAGAGAGAGAGAGAGAGAGAGAGAGAGAGAGAGAGAGAGACAGACAGACACAGAGATAGACAGAGAGAGAGAGAGAGAGAGAGGGAGAGCAAAAGAAATGGGGAGACAGAGAGAGACACACACACGAGAGAGAGAGAGAGAGAGAGAGAGAGAGAGAGAGAGAGAGGGAGAGATGGACAGAAAGACAGACAGACAAAAGTGAGACAAAGAGACAGACAAAGAAACACAGAGAGAGAGATAGACAGAGAGTGTGTGTGTATATATGTACAGCTGACATAAATATTTAAAAACTGTAAAAAAATGAATTTGCAGGACACACTGGCGCAGTAGTTAGCATGTCCTGCTCACAGTAAGGTTTTGGGTTCAATTCTCAAGCTCCAAAAGGGTTTTGCTGTGTTAAATTTACATGTGAATGGTTGTACGTGTGTTGGCCCTGCAATGGTCTGGTGAGTTGTTAAGGGTGTACCTCTTCCTCACACAGAATCAGCTGAAATGGGCACCATTCTCCCCGAACCACGAGTTAGGACGAAGCAGCTTAGAAAATGAAGAATGATTAAATTTTGAAGATACACACGGATTGTATATTCAGTCCCCCAACCTGACCAAGGTTCGTAACTTTTCCCACCGAGCTTCCAAAGTGTACCACCACCCTTCCTGACAGAGTTATTTAAAATCACAAATCATATTTCCTCCTTTATTTGTGTTGTGTGCTCTCGTAATTGCTATTTTAAAAATAGACCACAGGTGTCCAGACACTCCTGCTGAATGCATCATTTCATAATCCAGTGGTACCTTGACTTACGAAATTAATCTATTCTGAGGGCAAGCTCGTAAGTCTAAATGTTGACCCTGGGGAGCATGCTTTTTTGCGATACTGTACTAGAATTAAGTGTAATTGCGCATCCTCTACAGTAGGTGGCAGTGGCACTCTCACCGTGTTCCTTATGGTGTAGGGAAAAAGCACTGGGGGCAGTAGTGGTCTAGTGGTATAAGGCGCTGGATCGCTGATCCAAAGGTTGGGGGTTCGAGTCCCACTCTCCACAAGGTTGTCACTGTCCCCCTCAGTGCAGCTAACTGGGTTATCAAAGGCCGGCCATGTCTCTCACTGTCTATGGTGTGAGGCATGTAAAAGAACCATTGCTGACTTTCGTAAAGAGTACGCTGCAAAGCCGTCAGCGTGTTTCTGCCCTGCGATGGCCTGGTGAGCTGTCCAGGGTGTATTCTGCCCTCGCCCTGAGTTGGCTGGGATGGGCACCAGCCTCCCAGCGACCCTAATTAGGATGAAGTGGTTACTGAAATGAACTGAACTGAAAAAGCACTGAGCAAACGATATGAAATGCAGTGAACACTATTTATAGTCACGCATGGGGCGCTGGGGGGGGCGTGAAATGTTTTTTTTTCTTCCTATAGGAGAATCACAGAAAATAATTGAGAAGCACTCCACAAGGCGTTCTCAGGTCATGGATGAATACACGTGGAAGAATACGAGGCTCATTGGCCCGGAAAAGCCATTTCTCCTCCAGAGATCGTAAATCAAAATTTTGCTCGTTGGTTGAATGGGGCAGCGTGAGGGATGAGGCAGAATGCAGCCATGAGGGAGGGGCACAAGCCAGTGTCTCTCCCTCATGCCGGTCCCAAGCCCGGATAAATACAGAGGGTTGCGTCAGGAAGGGCATCCGGTGTAAAACAAATGCGAAATAAAATATGTGAGTCACAACAAAAAAATTCATACCGGATCCGTCGAGGCCCGGGTTAACAACGACCGCCATCAGTGCTGTTAACCAACAGGGTGCTGGTGGAAATTGGTAGGAATAAGAGTGGGACCCCTCCAGCTTTACTGAGTGATTCTTTAAAAAAAAAAAAAAAAAAAAAAAAAAAAATCAACTTTTAATTTTTGCATCGGCATGAAAACTTAAAAATTGCATAATAACTAAAACAGAGGGATTATGGGAAAGTATGCCATGTGGTGCATCGACAGTGCTCTACCGCTACCTTTCAGGCCAACACTGATTGGTCAAAGCACCACGTTGCCTTTAAATTTTCTGATGTGTACGATTGTTATGACATCATATAACAGGCTGACCCTGTTCAGTGATCCGATTGGTTGAGCATTCCAAGAGTGTTTTTAAATCCTATAACCATACGGATCTAACCAATGAGATCCTACTGTCCCAGTCATTCTATATCCACTGCTTCACACGTGTTTCTTAAACTCTATTCCCCAAAGTCAGAAGTGATGAGATTTCTCTCCGCCTTTGATCGATTTCACTCAGCTTCACACAGATGTTTAGCGAAAACAAGTGTCAAAAATCATGGCTCGAGTGCTGATATATCGGGTCACAGCAGATATGGGGAAACGTTATTTTTCCTCACATTGAGCTCTGTGGAGGTTAAAACCCCTGGGGGGCTCCTCCTCGTTTATAAATGACACACAGATATGTACTTTATACACAGAATATCATCGAGTGAAATTGTGTACAGCTTTTAAAACATAAATGATAAATGAGACAAAAGTGCACTTGTAGTAACACATCATTCTATCAAAACACACGGGAAAAAAAAAAAACAGAATCAGATCATCAGAAAAAACACAATATAAACTGATTATCTCTGCCAAGGAGGTTCGGTTTTACGCATGGCGTGTGCGTTTGTTTGTTGGCAGGATTATGTGAAAAAGTTGTTTTCATGAAGGTTCTACCAGCAGTACAGGTATACCTCGGCTTACGTCATTAATTGGTTCAAGGAGAGACGACGTTAGCCAAAAATGATTTAAATCGACTTAGCTTGTCTCTAGGCTAGCCTAGGCTAGGCTACACCACATTTACTTGCATTATATTATATATAACGCTATATGTAGTAATGATTATGTACAAACTTTTTAATTTTGTACTGTGATAATATTTATGAATAAATAAAGTGCTGAGGCTCCTTACTAGAAGCTCGAGAAGATGCAGGGCATTTGAGTGACATCGTAGGGCTTAAATAATTATTAAAAACACATGAAAAACTTGAATTTGCAGTTCAAGCAATCACATTGATAACATATGCACGAAGGAGAAAGAAAGAGGTGACATCATCATCTGCAACCAATCATCAGGAGGGAGAAATAAAAGCTGTCAGCCACTGGATAAATTTGAATCACGTGCCAGTAATTTCCTGGACTTCCGCTAATTCAGTGCTTCTCAAGTAGTAGGGCGCGACCCCCCCCTTGGGGATGCCGGGGGTAGCACGTATGACCTTGGGGGAACATGCTTTTTTGCCATAACTGTACTAGAATTAATTGTTTTTTATTATTATGTAATGCTTTTTATTTTTAATGTTAATAAAAATATGTTATGCAGAGGTGTATTCATAACAATTTTATAGACAAATAAAACTATTTATAGTTAAGCGCGAAACACTGTGTGTGTGTGTGTGTGTGTGTGTGTGTGTGTGTGTGTGTGTGTGGGGGGGTTTAAATGTTTTTTTTTTTTTTCTTAGAGGGGGCGTCACAGAAAATAATTAAGAAGCACTGCGCTAATTTATAAACATGAAAAAAGCCTTTGAGAGCAAAGAAAACAGGCTTTTTATTTTTCTGTATATTTTTTGAAAATCAGCGTATAATCGAGAATGATTTAACTTGAAACGACTTAAGTCGAGGTATACTTGTATAAGGTTATGTTTTTGAACCTGGTCAAGTTCTGAATCTAGGAATTTGTTAAACAATTGTGACCCTCATCTGGAAACCATGTTAGGTAGGTAAGGTAATGTAAATCTCTTGGCTTTTTACACCCGCGCCCAGTGGCTCATCAAGGCGGAGCTTATTCCCAGTTTCCATAGCATGAAGCTACCAAGAGTTCAACTCTGCCTAGTTGGGATGCTGGTCCATCGCAGGTTACCGTCACAGTATTTTTACTGGTACCCATTTATACAGCTGGGTGGACAGAGGCACACTTGTGGTTAGGGTCTTAGCACAGTGGGGGTCTAAGTGGGATTTGAACACACAACCTTAAACACAAAAACAACAAAAGTCATAGTCATCAACAAGCGCAGAACAGATTTCAGTCATTTCACTCTTATTGGAACATCTGGAAGAGCTTATAGAATTCCACTACCTGGCGTCAATGATCAACACTGAAGCAGACATGCAAGAAGTAAAACGGAATGTTTTGGTTATGAATGTTATGGAAGCAAGTCATGGACCATCTCCAAGAAAGTGCTGGATAAGATCAGAGCCTTATGCCTGAGACGAGGAGATTTAGACGACTGCTGTGAGTCTCTTGGATGGATAAGCATACAACCAATGGGAGCTTCAACAACTGAACAACGAGGAGGCTCCTCCAACTAATTATCAGAAGAAAACCGATTCTTCGACCACACCGTACGGCACGACAGCCTCGTAAAATCCGTCATCCAGGGCAAAGTGAAAGACGCTCGCGGAAGGGAAGACCCAGAATAACACAGCAGTTCAACCGCTACGCCACCATGACAACAATTATTAACCTACACTTAATATGTCATATTAATCAGTATTTTATGGCTTAAATATTTATGCAATTACGTTTTTAAAAATATTCTGTTTGATTAATTTATCTTAAATCTGAAAATATTTATTTACAGCTTGTTACTTATCACCCACAAACCACCAAGTTCTCAGAATACTTACGGCGAATTAATAGTAACCATCATCATTGCGAATTTTCCCTCTGGGATTAATAAAGTATCCATCGATCTGTCATTACTTATTCATATACTCATTCATTTTCTAAGCCTTTTAATCCTAATTAGGGTCGCAGGGAGGCTGGTGCCTATCTCAGCAAAGGCAAAGTACACCCTAGACAGCTCGCCAGGCCATCACAGAGAAAACACACAAACACACACACACACACACACACACACACACACACACACACACACACGCACACACACACACACACACACACACACACACGACCATTGATACTCCCACTCACCGAGGGGCGATTTGGAACATCCAATTAGCCTACTATGCATGTCTGAACTGTGTGAAGAAACTGGAGTACCAAGAGGAAACCCACGCAAATATAAGGAGCACATGCACTTCACACAGAATAGCTAGATTTCGGAAATCGCACCCGTCACCTTCTTGCTGTGAGGGGGACATGCTAACCACTGTGCCACCACCATTACTACTATTATTATTATTATTAATAGTACTGTACTACTACTATCATTTAATGTTATACAGTGTTACCTTGAGTTACGAGTGTCTCTTATAACAAATTTTCCATGATACGAGCTTCGATCCACCAAAAATCTGCTGCATCCAATGAACAAAATTCTGATTTATGAGATATGATAAAAAAAAAAAAAAAATACACGCCCCCGAATACCCTGCGCGCGACTATAGTGTTTACTGCATTTCATATCATTTGCTCTGTGCTTTTTCCACCTACTGTAGAGGATGCACAATCACACTTAATTCTAGTACAGTGTGACAAAAAAGCATGTTCCCCAGGGTCATGCGTGCCCCCACTCTCCCCCGGCATCACATCGCGCCCACCAATGGCCCCACTATTTGAGAAGCATTGGCCTTGAGGGAGCTCACCACGAGCCTTTCCTCGCTGGCATTCAAAGTGTGCACATGCACAAAATTCTCCTCCGCCTCCGTTATGCACTACCTCATGCCTGCCATCGTAACATTTTCGGACCCACGTGACATCTTCGTCACAGTCGATGATTGGAAGGGTTAGTTGACTTATTGTTTATTCTTGTTTTATTCTTCATCTTCTTTTCTTTTCGGCTGTTCCCTTCAGGAGTCGCCACAGCAAACCATCCGCCTCCATCTCACCCTGTCCTCTGAATCTTCTTCTCTTACTCCAGTGACCTTCATGTCCTCCTTCACCACATCCATAAATCTGTTGTTTGGTCTTCTTTGGCCCCCAGTGCAGCTAACTGGGTTATCAAAGGCGGGCCATGTCTGTCACTGTCTATAGTGAGAGGTTCATGTAAAAGAACCATTGTTGACTTTCGTAAAGAGTAGCTGTAAAGCCATCAGCGTGTTTCTCTCCCTTGCTAAAAAGGGTTGTGACAGGAAGGGCATCCGACATAAAAACCTCTGCCAAATCAAACGTGCGAATCAGATGATTCGCTGTGGCGACTCCGGAGTAAAAGGGAAAAAGCTGAAAGGAAGACAGACGGTCTTCCTCTGGGCCTTCTGCCTGGTAGTTGAACCTCAGCATCCTACTGCCAATATACTCACTATCCCTCCTCTGCACATGTCCAAACCATCTCAATCTAGCCTCTCTGACTTTCTCCACAACATCTTACATGGGCTGTCCCTCTGATGTACTCATTTCTAATCCTATCCATCCTGGTTACTCCCAGAGAGAATCTCAACGTTTTAATCTCTGCTACCTCCAGCTCTGCCTCCTGCCCTTTTCTCAGCGCCACTGTTTCTAAACCATACAACATCGCTGGCTTCACCACCGTCTTGTGTACTTTTCCTTTCATTCTTCACCTCTTTTCCACACTCTCCATTGCTCTGGGTTGTTGAGCATAAGTACTTAAAATCATCCACATTCATTATCTCTGCTCCCTGTAACATCACCGTTCCTCCTGGATGTTTCTCATTCACACACATGTATTCTGATTTTCTGAGGCTAACCTTCATTCCTCTCCTTTCCAGGGCATACCTCCACCTCGCTAGATTTTCCTCCACTTGTTCTCTGCTCTCACTACAGATCACAATGTCATCTGCAAACATTATAGTCCATGGAGATTCTTGCCTAACCTCGTCTGTCAGCCTGTCCATCATCATCGCAAACAAGAAGGGGCTCAGAGCTGATCCTTGATGCAGTCCAACCTCCACCTTGAATTTGTCGGTCACGCTGACAGCACACCTCACCACTGTCTTGCATTTGTCATACATGTCCTGCACCACTCTAACATACTTCTCTGCCACTCCAGACTTCCTCATGCAATACCACAGTTCTTCTCTTGGCACCCTGTCATATGCTTTTTTCAGATCCACAAAGGCACAATGCAGTTCACTCTGACCTTCTCTGTACTTCTCTATTAACATCCTCAAAGCAAACATTGCATCTTTGGTGCTCTTTCTTGGCATGAAACAAAACTGTTGCTCACAAATGCTGACCTCTGCCCTTAGTCTAGCTTCCACTATTCTTTCCCATAACTTCATCGTATGGCTCATCAACTTTATCCCTCTGTAGTTGCCGCAACTCTGCACGTCTCCCTTGTTCTTAAAAATGGGCACCAGCACACTTCTCCTCCATTTCTCCGGCATCTGCTCACTCTCTAAGACCTTGTTGAATGGTTTATTCTTGTTTTATTATTTATTATTATTATTATTATTATTATTATTATTATTATTATTAATGTTAATGCACATGTATTGTTATTATTATTGTTATTATTAGTTATTATTATTATAATTATTATTAGTGGACGAATGAGACATCCTCAGTGCAGGAAGGAGCGCTACCGCAGGTCGTTCATTCCCACCGCTGTCAGACTGTACAACGCCACTTTGTAACTGTCTGTGAAAATACCGGTTTTGTGCAATAAAAACCCCCGCGCACTTTAATCAGCCACATCTACCCCACTGACTGTGAACCATATCAACCCATCTACTCTGCACTCAGATACATTACACTTTAATATAGGCCAGTCTATAAAGTCGTTCTCTTCTTTTCTTTTATTGTTTATTAATTTATACTACTTATGTATCTATTTATTTATTTACTTATATAATATATATGTATGTGTGTATGTATGTATATGTATCTATTTTTGCACCCCCTACTGATGGTACCTCAAGAGCCTGTAACAGTGAATTTCTCCATTGTGAGATTAATAAAGCTGTATCTTATCTTATCTTATTACTATTAATAAATATTTATTGTTTTTACATGTTTATCTTTAATATATTAGGTGAGATATACATGTTTGTGTGAGTTTGGGAGGGGGTTGGAACGGACTAATTGGCTTTCTATTATTTTCGATGGGAATTTTTGTTTTATATAACAAACATTTTGACTTATGAGCTCGCCCTCGGAATGGATTCATTTCGTAAGTCGAGGTGCCACTGTATTGTGCTATTTCTGTAACAGGAACTGTAATTGGATAGTTGACAAAATGTAAGTTTCTACCACTGATATTTATTTGCTCCTTTCGTAAGGCTGTAATTAATTTACCCCCCCCAATCTCATAATATTCATAAAGTCACCGGAGCTCCTTTTATAACATCAGTGATCTCAGGACTGATATTTTCTCAATCCGAGAGCTTTTACTCAATAATCTAAGGTTATGAACAGCAACCTCCATCGAGAAAATTCAGTCCAAGGTTTTTAAGAACTAAGTTCAAGATCATATATAAATAAATTAAGGCTGAAAATCCCAAAATGTAACACAAATGTTTTTTTTTCTGCTCCATAAAAAGCCCCAAAATAGAGCTTCAGCACTGGCAGATACAAGTATGTAAAATGATTTCAGATGAAAAATAATGTCAGGTTCATGAACAGAGTTGAATGTTCTTTGGTGTCAATCAAAGCAGAAAATCAAAGATAAATGAGTCTCTACAGTGTCGCGATACTTCCTCTTGCCAGAAAAACCCATCTGTGGAGTCAACGGTGGGAAGACCAGACAATAACAGATCGACCGCTAAACAAACGACGCCCCTTTGAAATGTGTGAGTAGTATTTGGTAAGAAATGAGGTTGGGCTTTGATGAAGTCCATCAGAGAGAAAACCCAACAAGTCAAGGGAGAAAAAAATAAACAAAACAAAACAAACAAAAAAAATCAGTCGTGTTACAACTTTTAATGAAACATTGATTTGAATTTCATATACTGTAAAGACAATGTTTTCCTACATTACCCAGAATGCCGTTGTAGTACCAACTGCTTCCTGGCAATGCACTTACTCAAGTCATTCATGTGCCAAAGTGCTTAATCATGTTAGGGTTCCGGGGAGGCTGGACCCTATTAAGCTAACTCTGGGCAAAGATGCAGTACACCCTGAACAGCCTGCCAGTCCATCACAGGGCTGTTACACATCCACTCACACTCACATCTAGGGGCAATTTGGAACAATTTGCCAGCCTAATTTGCATGTCTTTGGACTGTTGGAGAAAGCCAGTGTACCCAGAGGGAATCGACAAGCAAGTTGAGAACATTTAAACTCCACACAGAAAACCTGAGACCTTCTTACTGTAAGGCGTCTGTGATAAGCACTTCACCACCGTACTCCCCACTCCATCGTATCGCGGTGCTGGGCCTTTTCAGCCATTCCATAGTTTTGCTCCAACCAACTATTTGAACAAAAAATATCGTAGCTCACATAAAATGCATTCTACAGGGTCAGTAATGTCCCAGTTTGAGCGTGTAATACTGCAGCTCAGTAGTTCAGGTTCTGTGATTTTAAACATTCAGGGGTTGTGGGTTCTGAGACAGAAACTGCAGTCTAATACTGATCTTTCCTCCAGATCCCTACTCTGGAGGTTTTTCAAACAAGGCTTCGTTAGCTGCGATGTTGTTTACTCAGTGACGGCGCATAGGATGATGTAGATTCAATTATTGTAGGCGAGCGACATCGTTAGTGCGGCTGAATGCTCAGCATGGTTTCCTTAGTGGTCTTGTTCTGACGGAATTTAACTGGCTTTGGGCTTTTTAACTGATGACTTTTGTGTTTGTTTAGATGTAGTTCAGCTTCTATTTTTGCTCAGAGGTCATTTCATTGATTTGAAAATGTCTGCAGACAAATGGGACGTGACTGTCAGAGACAACGAGCCAGAGATTTCTAGGACGGATCATGGACGGATTGGACGGATTTCTAGGACAGAACATGCTGAAATACACTTTATACTGAAGGAAATGAGAAGGATTGGTGGAACCGGTGTGGTACTTTACAGATTGCCTTAATGAGAAATCAGTGAACACCATGATAATCTTCATGAAGGTGTAGCTGAAGTGAATGTATTAATAAAGAAGGTGTGGCCTTAAACAAGAAGAGGCCCCGGTCAATGTAATGTTGTTAAAGAGGATGCGGCCACTGTAATGGTCTTGACAATAAGGGCGTGGTCACTGTAATGGTCTTGAAGAGGGTGCACCCACTGTAATATCCTTTATGACGAGGCCAATGGACTTGTCTTAATAAAGAGGGCATGGTCATGGAAATAGTTGTAATGAAGAGAGGTCGTGGTCACTGTGGTAATTTTACTGAAGATGCTAGTCCACGTCCACTTTGCATGTGTGTTCAGATATATACAGTGGTACCTCACCTTACGATAGTGCCAGAAAACAAAAAATCCAGGTTACGAAAAACATTTTCCAAAGTTTTTTGTCTCTGTATACGAAACAAGTTCTCCTTACGAAACACGCCAAACGTGCCATTGAAACATTCAAACAATGCATGAGCTGCTGTTCCAACATTCCTCCCTGCTGGCCTCCCATTGGCTAGGAGCGATGACGCAGCTCCCTCCCATTGGTTATTATGGAGCTGCATCTCCCATAATGCTTTTCGTGTAAAGGACAAAGTTACTGTTTTTTCATGTGTTTTTCGAGTGTGCTCATTGCAACTTAATTTTTTGGCTCAGGCTTTCAACCTTGCATAAACATTTGTAAGACTATAACTCTGCTAAGAAAACATGGTCAACACGCGCACACACACGCATGCGTACACAATATGGCCAAACCCGTCTGCCATCGATACGATATTGAAGCAGAATAAGGCCTTAAAAGGTATGCTTTTATAATTTTTACAGGGTTTAGAGGGTAGTATTGGGGGCCTTGGAACGAATCACACGTTTTACATGTAAAATGCGGTTCAATTTACGAAAAATGCAGGTCACGAAACCACTTCCGGAACGGATTAATTTGGTAAATTGAGGTACCACTGTGTATATGTATGTATATAATCATATTTTATATATATAAATATTATTATATATAGTAAAAATAAAAGGACAGGACAAAGACTTTCTATTGAAAATGAAAGTTTCAATAGAAAGTCTTTGTCCTGTCCTTTTATTCTTACTTCTATTTGCTCTCCGAAAATGTATTGAGCACTCTTCTTAGGAAGGATCTACTAAAATTCTCTCTCTCTCTCTCTTTATATATATATATATATATACACACACACATACACACAGTTGGCCCCCAACTTACGAAGACCCCTGTGTACGAAATCCCCAGGTTACGAAAACATTTTCCTGAGTTTCTGTCCCTGAGATTCGATACAACCCCCTCTAACGAAAAGAAATTCAAAATTCAAACGTGTGACTTGCTCTCTCATTGGCTGTCTCTCAACATCCCGCCCCACTGGCCTCCCAGATAGAGACAGAAGGAAGCTTCACTCTTTACAACTCTTTAACTCTAGTTTTAGTTTAGTTTTTTTAAGTTGTTTTAATTCAGTAAATGTTTAATAAATGTGGTGCATTTGAGCTCATCTGGGATTCCGATCCCTCAACGAATCAAATTAAAGTTGAGTTTGTCGAGCAGGAAATGCGCTTTGAATTCACGTCTTGTGGGCGTGGCCAGCAGCGAGAGTGAGAGAAAAAGAGAGAAAGAAGTGTGTGTGTTCATAAAAAAAGTTTAATAATGGTTTAATTAATAAATATGTTAATAAAATGGTTTAATATGTTAATAAAATGTTTAAATGTTTTAATAAATTATTTTCTTTTACTTTTAACACATATTTCATGCAAAATTGGTGTACTTTTATCATTTTTAAAGGGTTTATGGGGTTTATCCAGTCCAAAGACTGGAGACTTGGAACTCTTGGCATTTAACATGTAAGATGCGACGCCTACTTACGAAATCCCTGCAATACGAAAAGGGCTCTGGAACGGATTGATTTCGTAAGTTGGAGGCCGACTGTGTGTATATATATATATATATATATATATATATATATATATATATATATATATATAGAGAGAGAGAGAGAGAGAGAGAGAGAGATAGATAGATAGATAGATAGATAGACAGACATTTTAATAGGAACTCAAAATTTTGTTTGCCAAGATTAATGGAAAATCTTACTGCCGTTCAGTAATAAGGTAGAGAACCACATCACACACACACACACACGCACACACACACACACACACACACACACCATGCACACATGCGTGCACACACACACCACACACAGTGCTGCTCACTGCAGAGACAAAGGAAATGGGTTTAGATTGATTGCCTGTGAGGAACGAGACTGAAGAACAAAAGAAGAAGATCCCGAAGTCTCAGTGGTTACTTGGCTCAGCATTCGGTATTATGATCTGCTTAATTCATTACGTGCACCCAGGAGGTGAAACACACCCTGTTGATGAATAGAACACGCAGTAAATGCAAGTATTGTGTGTGTGTGTGTGTGTGTGTGTGTGTGTGTGTGTGTGTGTGTGTTAGTGGGTTAAAGCTTCATTTGTCAAGGAACTTATCTGTGCAAAATAATCTTCCTCCCGGAGTATAAATAGTATTGGTAATGTTAAACTGTATAGAACTTTTACACATAGCATACAGTGTGTGTGTGCGTTTGTGTGTTTGTTCTTGTGTGTGTGTGTGTGTGTGGGTGTGTGTGTGTGTGTGTGTGTGTGCTTGTACATACTTGTAGCTTGCTAATCGACAGAGTGAGGACATTTTTGGAAGATTAGAACATTTTGGCTGGTCCTCCCTTCTTCTTCCAGCTGTTTTCGAGTAAAACTTGATTTTAAGGTTCAGGTTCTGGCTCCGTTTGTGTTCAGGGATTTCATCATGATGGTTAAGGTGAAGTTAATGGGAAAGGGAAGGAACTGAATATCAAAGAGTTCATAAAGACAGAAATTCAGGTGTGTGTGTGTGTGTGTGTGTGTGTGTGTGTGTGTGTGTGTGTGTGTGTTTGATGTCATCATCAAGAACACAGACAAAAATTACTCCAAGAAAAAACCCCAAACATCTGTCCAGTGTTGTCAGTAACCCGAAGGCCATGAGGAACATGTTCACTGTCCTCCATGTGGTATCATGCTGAGGAACTCTGAGAACAGCTCGCTGGACCTGAAGCAGGACATGCAGTTCATCAATAAAAAAAAGTAGGATAAGAACACTCCGTCGTACAGATCACTCCGTCGTACACTTCACACAACCCGAAACAGTTCTTGAAAGAGTTCCCAAAAACAAATGTTGTACAGAAGCATGTTGTATTCAGACACCAATTCTCTGATGTCATCCAATCATTATTAAGACAGTAAACATCCTTGTTTGCTCTTAAATAGGGTTCAATTCATTTCTGAGATCACACGAATGTTTGTTTCCCAGCAGGTTGATTTTGTGGTAGCAGGGAAAACCCCACTATCTTTCTCTTCCTTCCCCCCCCCCCCCCCCCACACACACACACACACACACACACACACACTTACACACACGATCTCTGTGTGGTTCACGATAGTGGTGGTCTAGTGGTATAGGGTGCTGGTTCACTGATCCAAAGGTTGGGGGTTCGAGTCCCACTCTCCACGAGGTTGTCACTGTCCCCCCCCAGTGCAGCTAACTGGGTTATCAAAGGCGGGCCATGTCTCTCACTGTCTATGGTGAGAGGTTGATGTAAAAGAACCATTGCTGACTTTCGTAAAGAGGAGCTGCAAAGTCGTCAGCGTGTTTCTGTCCCTTGCTAAAAAGGGTTGTGACAGGAAGGGGATCCGACGTAAAAACCTCTGCCGAATCAAACGTGCCAATCAGATGATTTGCTGTGGCGACTCCCGAGTAAAAGGGAAAAAGCCAAAAGGAAGACAGACAGAGAAAAATCTCTCATTCAGGAGAGGGTTCACTTGACTGTCACCAACACACACACACACACACACACAGTCATGCAGTCAATAAATACCCTCAGATCCTGAGAACCAATGAAAACTCAAGGTCAAAGGTCACACAGAGAAACTACCCAAGGAGATCACAATAGCCTGATGGCTGGTATTATTTTATCCTGTCTTTGGACTTTTAAACTTGTTCAACTTCCTGGTGGAAATAAAGTAGTAAAAAAAAAAAAAAAAAAAAAAAAAAAAAAAGCAAAAAAGTTTTTATTTAAACGGTTTGTTAAATGATATCCAAATATTTTTGATAGAAATGCTCATCCTGAATATCTCACGAGACATGAAACAAGTTATGGTAAGTATTTAGGACTTTTTGAATTGAGAAAATAAAAACTGAAAAAAAAAGTTAAATATGAAATAAAAATGATTGGAATTAAGCAACGTAATTATGTGCTTTGCTGTTAGTTGCTGTAATTACAGTATCAAACCAGTGGAGGGTGAAATAACGTACCATCACTTTGTGCACATGACGTCACTATTCAGTATTGTTAATGAAAATTAAATCTCAACCTAGCTTTGAAACTTAAAAAAAACCTGAAGTTTAAAAAGTAAATGAAATTAAAACCACAACGAGGAAAGTGACAAAAACTAAAGCGCAACGAAATCGCAGGTAAAATCAGTTTCGTTTTTATTTTTGTCTAATTTTCCAATTCTATTTTGCACTGTAAAAGTCTTACGTTCATCACATAGTAACATGCACACAACTATTCACACTCACGCCTTGGAACAATTCGGAAGAGTCCGTAAGCCTAATGTGAATATCTTTCATCTGTGGGAGGAAACTGGTGGACCCGGAAGAAATCACGCAAGTACAGGAAGGACAAGCATGCTAACTGTTAATACAGTATATGATAAATGTTACTGGATCTGTATACATGTGTATATGATAAATGTTACAATAAATACCCCCCCCCGCCCCCCGTTATTTGCAGGGGTTGCGTCCCGCCCCTACCCGTGGATCATGAAATCCATGAATTATTGATGCAGTTTTAAACCCCTATGTATGATATTACAGACGACAAAATCTGCTCGTTAAACCCATTCTCTTGCCAGTCGTACTCATTAATACAGTAATAATGCAGTAAAATGTACTAATGCTTTATAAAAACTTTTTAATTTAGCACTGTGATAATATTTATGAATAAATAAAGTTCTGAGGCTCCTTCCAGAACCTAGAGAAGATGCAGGGAGTTTGAGTGACATCATAGGGCTTAAATAATCATTAAAAACACACGAAAAAAAAAAACGGGAATTCATAATTTAAGCAATCAGGCTGATGAGAAAAAAAGAGGCGTACACATCTGCAATCAATCAGCAGGAGGGAGAAACAAAAGCTCTCAACCATTGGCTAAATTTGAATCACGTGAGTTACTTCTGGATTTGTTTACAATCCGCGAGTATGTGGGGACACACTCCTCACACACACACACACACACACACACACACACACACACACTCTCACTCACACACATACAGACATACACACACACACACACACACACACACACACACACACTCTCTCTCACACACACACACACACTATCACTATCACACTCTCACACTCACACACACTGTCACTCTCTCACGCACACACACACACACACACACACACACACACACACACACACACACACACACACACACACGTCTGTATTAAGAGCTGACAGGGAAGGAAGAAAGACTCACACTTTCCCAAATGCTCTCATTTGTGGTGCTTCGTCATTCTGCGTGGATAATTACACCATCTCTCCATCCCTGACATCTTCAGGTCTCGTCTCTACACTGATACTCATTTATAAATACATCAAACATGACGGCTCCACCCCGCCGAGCCGAGAGACGAGACCCGTCAGGGATGAGACATCTCCTGGAGAGAAGCTCTAAAAATAATCCTGGACAAACTCTTCCGTTTCTTTCAGCACTCGTTTTCATCACTCGGTCTCCTGGTTTATTTTTATAGTAGAAGATGTTTATCCTCGAGTTCTGAGTGCATGGTAATTTCAGGCCTGGAAACTGGTGATGGAGGCAAGAGAGGTAGAAAAAACAAAAGACAGAGAAAGGGTGGGGTGAATGAATTGGTTGGTGTGTGTGTGTGTGTGTGTGTGTGTGTGTGTGTGTGTGTGTGTGTGTGTGTGTATAGGAATCCCTGAAGCTCAGTAAGCCGTGTGTGGTGCAGGAAACTCCCTGGTTTATGAACAGTGTGTGTTTGGTGTTGTTTCAGATTACAGACTCACTAAAACCTTCCTTTCTCTCCTGTTTATTTCGCATTTTGCACGTCCACATGTGAATGTTCAAACAGAAATTTACACATGGATGCCATTTACACTGCTTTACCATTATGTCTAATAACATTTCTCTCTCTCTCTCTCTCTCTCTCTCTCTCTCTCCATCTGTTTATGCTGAGGTACACATGCTACTCCTGGGGTTCCGGCGAACCCGATCTTCCTGACCGTTCTGCTTTCTGTAGTCCATTCTGGTGTGTTGCTGCATCTTTGAAGCCCCTCCCTCATGCTGATGAAGATCCATATGGACCGAGATGTGCCCTTGAAGAACACACAGATAACTTTTCACTGCTGTTATATAAACTCGTTTGCTGAAATGATTTAGGACTTACAGTTGTGGTAAAACCAACCGGACTTCCTGTTAAACTACAGTCAGGCTTCTGCTGCATTGTTTGTATTTTTATTTGGTTTCACCCAAATGAGGTTGGGTTTCATCTCATGGTTTCTGCCTCGTGTCGTCTGAGAGAGTTTTTTCCTTTGACCATCACCACAGACTTCTTCATTAGCGATGTGATTTTTTTTTTTAATCATGCAAAGCTGCTTTGCAACAATGTCGACTGTAAAAAAGTGCAGAACAAATTAACCTCACTCACAGTGAACTGAACTTCTGCTGCGGTCACAATAACCACAGACCTGCAGTCATCCCGTTCATCGCAGCAGATTTACTGCTAGGTTTTACACCTTCAGATTTTTAATATTAAAAAGTTAAAAGACATGACTAGATTGCAAATCATACAAAAAAGACCCCTCCTCCAAAGGACTACATGCAGGTCAGTCAGGGTGACGTTCATCAGTGAAGGCGTGACTGGTTACAACATGTTCATCTATGCAGGCTCTTTGATTTCTACATGTTTGCATTTGCTTACCAAAAGCATAAAAGAGGGGAAAAAAATTAGTCTATGCCCCGATTTTACTGAACAAACCCACTAAAATACCTGAGATTCAAAGAGCTACCTTGAAAAACAGGAGGGTGTGGCCTCCAATCCCCAGTTTAATAATGTTAAAATAGTCATGATTCAAGCAGGGTATTAAGTTTTAGAGTAAAAGGAGGATATTGATAAGTAGGGGATGGAAATTGTTTAGGGCAAGCATGGGGATGGGGGGTGTCCCCTACTGCAGGGGGGTTCTGGGGGGGCCACCCCCAGAAATTCTTTTAAAATTCATGTGCTCTGTGGTGCATTCTGGGCCCATATTTATGAGAAAATCAGACAAGCTAGAAGCAAATAAAACTAAAAGTTTATATTATAAAAAAAATAGTATTTGTTACAAGAATAGTCGATTTATTTCTTAAAGGAAACTTAAAACTTCTTATTTGAAAATTGTAACAGTTACCTTACTAATATAGAACATTTGTGAATCAAACTGCGACCCTAATCTGTCCAAACTGTTTATATAATCTCATTTTAGGATGAATAAGATGCGGCTATTAGAATAAGATGAGGCTAGTTTAGTTGGGGTTAGTTTTCACTGTTACCGCTCAGTGCAATCAAGAAATAATTTGTGTTCGAACATGACATAAAACTTTGTACTGATTTCATGAGATACGGATGTTTCTGAAACAGTGGAATCATCGGTCTTCGCTTCCACAACGTATTTAATGTTGGTTGTTTAGATCTACTTCGCTTCGGCGCCATGCTTGTCGGTACGACTCACATCAGTTTAGACTGTATTTTACCCGGGTTTGTACGACCCGTCACGATCTAAATCTACACAGGAGCACAGGGACATGGCGGCACGTATAGAAAAAGCACCGCGCTTTTGAATGAGGTAGCATATAGTGCATCATGGGATATCAGAAGTGAACCGATTGAGAAATTATCAAAACAAGTGATCGTGTTGTCAAGTACATAGCTTAACAAAGCCGTGAAAATGTTTTATTAAAGATTATTATTATATTATTAAATATTATTATTTACTATTATAAAATATAACCTAGGCTAATAGTAGCCGGCACTTAATAAAAAGTATGGTCAAGCATCAGATTAATTTCACGGCAATGTTGATTCACCGGAATTAATCATACCAGGGATGCGAGGAGGGTGGAGCCCATCTATTCAATTCAGTTTTACAGGTATACCTTGACTTAAGTTGTTTTGAATTAAGTCGTTCTCAATTATACGTTGGTTTTCAAAAAAATATACAGTAGACCACCGTTTTTTGCAATGGTCCGGTTCCGCCCCTTCCCGTGGATCACGAAAATCCGTGAATTATTGACACGGTTTTAAACCCCTATGTATGATATTACACATGCTAAAATCTGCTTGTTAAACCCAGTCTCTCGCCAGTCTTACTCATGAATACAGTAATACTGCAGTAAAATGTAGTAATGATTAATAAAAACTTTTTAAGTTTGTACTGTGGTAATATTTATGAATAAATAAAGTGCTGAGGCTCCTTACCACCAGAAGCGAGAGAAGATGCAGGGTGTTTGAGTGACATCAACGGGCTTAAATAACCATTAAAAACACACGAAACCCATGAATTCACAATTCAAGCAATCACGTTGATGACATGTGCACGAAGCAGTCGTAGTGTAGCCTTTGGTGTAGCCTAGCGTAGGCTAGCTTAGAGACAAGCGAATTCAATTTAAGTCGTATTCCACTTCCAATTAACGACGTAAGCCGAGGTACACCTGTATTTATTTAGCGCTTTTTTCAGTTGACGTTGTTGCAAAGCAACTTTACACAGGAAAAGTAGGAGTTTACAAAGTATAAAAGAATTAAAACATTTTCTACCTCAGTCAACTTTGGTTGAAGGTGAGGTCCCCTCTGAACAGGTCACTGGGCCATCACAGGGCCAACAGACTCTCACAACCGCTCACACACACTGATCATCTGGTATCAATTTGAAATGGTCTAATGTACGTCTTGTGGAAGGAAACCCGAGTTCCCCGAGAAAACCCCTCAACACAGAGAGAACATGCAGAATCCCCGAGCCTGGGACTTAGACTCAGGACCTTCTTGCTGCGAGGTGGACGCTACACCACCGTGCCATCGAGTGTAATTCTTGCTTTATAGAAGCTTTTTGAGTAGACACATCTATAAATAAATAAATAATTTTAAAAAATGCTCTTAATATGGAGCACAGAAAACAGTACATCATGACACAATTCATCTGCGTCCTTATTTCGTATTAATTGTCACCATAGTCTGATCCAGATCCCTTTAAATTTCGTCAGCTTTCTATTTATTAGATCTTTTCCCCTGAACTTTAAAGAGACTCATAAATCCGTAGCCCATGCGATTCAGTGATCTGTAATGTTTGTGATAATGAAAGCAGGTTTTTATTTTAAGACGATTGTTACACTGATGAATGATTTTGTGGCTCGTGCTCTGATCTTCGCCTCGTTTCCACGTCGAACATAAACGACGGTCTGATTGCACTTTAATGATCTGCACACACGCTGAAGTTATCATAGCGCTGTGTAAACACACACTAACACACGCGCGGTTAATGACGGGACTGATACAGTGGGGTGCAGGGCGGGGCCAGACACACACGTTTATGTTAACGTCTCATGTCTGTAAAACAAAGGTCAGGGTTTTTAACTGGAGTGCCACATTCACTACGTGTCTACAGAAAAGGGTTGATGGATAGACAGATATGTACAGAGCTCAATGAATAGATGGATGGATGGATGGAAGATGTAAAGATGGATGTAAGTAGGGAGACAGCTGGAAGCTTACAGATACAGGGTTGAATAAACAGAGTGATGGAGGGCGAGATAGAAGGAAGACTGGCTAGAGGAACCAGGTGGATGGATGAAAGTCAAGCTACTTGAAGGGATGGTTTAAGTAATTAGATGGATTGATATATGGGATGCGAAAAAAGACTAATGGATGGATGGATGGATGGATGGACTAATGAGAGGAAGTATAAATCGATTAATGACTAGATGACCAGATGAATGGATGGACGAATGGATAAAAGGATGGGTAGACAGACAAATTAGTGAAAGGACGAATGGCCGGGTAGAAACAGGGACAGATCGATAAGGGGAAGAACAAATTTGTGGATGGATGGATAGATGGATGGGTTTATGAATGGAAAGATTAAACAAAGGAAAGATGGATGGATGGATGGATAGATGGCTAGATTGATGAAGTAATGAGAGGAAGAATGGATGGATAGATGAATGGACATGAATGACAGGAAAAACAGAAGAATAATTGGATAGATAGATGGCAGATTAAATGAAATGGATGGGCGGATGGATACATGAATTTATGTATAGTATAGTGAGGGATCTTGAAATCAGAAGAATGTCCAGATGAGCTGATGTCCAGCACAGTAGATGGAAAGACAGATGGAGGGTTACATGAATAGAAAGATGTAAGGAATGATTGACAGGTATGTATTTAAGTATGGTATAACATGCAGTAGAAGACACCAGAAAGGATAGAAGCAGAACCTTTTCACGGAATCTCTTGGCCTGACTCGGTCCTGATTTTCTGCACCATGCTGCTGACACCTGATTGGCTGATTCGAGGGAGCAGGTGTACAGGTGATAGGGTGAAGGGTGAGGTTACGATGCTGTACATTGGAAATTATGATGTAATGTGTAAATGACACACAATGGGGAGATGAGAGTGATGTTCTGCTGAACCCAAACACACAGCTTCACTTATCCCCTGCCTGAGGCTTAACCTTAATTTCATACTAATCCCTGACTGATATTACTGATGGGGTACAGCTCCAGATGTTCATCAGAGCTTTTCATATGGTT